>OX463780.1:21597228-22197228 GCA_949825025.1 Siphlonurus alternatus
CTTAGTTATAATTTTATTTCAAATGAAGTGAATGAATATTTATATATATATTTTTAAAAAATGTGAATGAAAGATAATTATTTTTAAATTGTAAACTTTTTGCTTTGTTTTTACATTTTTGTTTATATTGAATTTAATTTTAAATAACTTTTAAGTCAGAAAACAATAAAAATTAATTTCTAAGAAGAAAATGAAGAACGGGAGTTTAATTTCTATACACGAGCTATTTATTATAAAGCATATATTATAATCTGTCTTTAATATCACAAAAATAGAAACAAAATCGACGCAATTAAATAAAAGGAACATCTTATAAACATATTTTTATACGAAATTTAAATTATTAAAAAAAAAAACATAAAAATTAATATTTATCACACAAAACTCTTGTTTCCTTGTAAAATTATATATAGTATAATATGTATATGTATTATATATTTTACTTGCAGAGAAAAACTTTTCTTGCTATATAGAGAGGATTATATACAAGTTCCCTCTTTAAAAAAATGATAAGACTACAGTGTATTATAAGGATAAGAGCCAGCAGCATTTTAACGTGAAGATTGTTATATATATGAGTAGTAAGGTGGGGTTACTTCTGCATATGGGGATCAGGGGATCTCTGACGTCACGTCCTGTGACGTCACAGCTTGTGACGTCACAGGATGTGACGTCATGAGCTTTGACACTCGATCATCAATGCATTGATTGGGAGGGGGGGGGGGGGGGGGGGCAATATATCTATCGATCGATAATCAATAAATTGATTATTGATATATTGATAATTTTTTTTTTTTTTTTTTTTCGATCATCAATGCATTGATTGGGAGGGGGGGGGGGGGGGGGCAATATATCTATCGATCGATAATCAATAAATTGATTATTGATAATTTTTTTTTTTTTTTTTTTTTTTTTTCAAATCAACCGATCAATATTGAAATTATTGATTGATGTAAAATTTCAATATAAATATGTACTATAATTATATATTCCAACCACTGTAGGTGACGTCACAACACAGCGAATATCACCAAGGCATATTTTTTTTTAAAGTCACGTGACCAAAAATTGTTAAGGTATATGAAAATGAACCTTATGCGTTTGTTTATTTTCTGAAGTTCGTTGCTGATTCAGCCAAATTTTTGGTATAAATACTGCCACGTTTATGAGGCAGATCCACATTCAGTCTTTAGTCTTTGCTCTGTTCACTTCGTCTGAACTCTCTGCTCTTCAAACTCAATACTACAGTACATAATGTCACCGCCGGTAAGTAAACATTATGAACTACTTGAAAAAATTATTTATAGTATAACAAAAAGCTAAATATTACAATATATTCTTTTTATGTTTCAGTCCTCATTTCTCACAAAGCTGCAGCAGCTTGGACACCTCAACTCTACTAAATCCCTGAAGGAGCTAGAAGCCAACGTCCCTTTCCCCATCGTGAAGTTGGAGACCAAGCCTTCCCAATTTGGCTACGGAGAAACTATGATCGCCACCTTAAATGTAAATGGCAAGATGTGTAAATATTTCCTACCAAGTAGGCTTGATGGCACAGAATTTGCAGCTGAAAACATTGATGAATACAATGCCAGTGCCCCTACTGTAATGCTAATGTTCAAAGGAATGTTAGGCAGATGTTTTGACATCGAATTCATTGCCATGTAATAAATTTAATAATAAAATTATTTTCATTTAAATATATTCTGTCTTCTTATTTTAATTTTATATCACATGAAACATATAATAAGCATATGGAAAAATTATATTTAAAATTATAACAAGGTTTTTTATTTGCAAAGAGAATATTTTTATTCAGTAAAAGAAACATTAAAGCACATACAAAGAAAATCAAGTGTAAAATATTTTATATTAATAAAAACATTAAAATGTCTAGTTTGAGGTATCAACAACATCAATTCCCTCATGTATAGCAAAGTTAAATAGTAAACAGTACTTATTTAAAGTTCTGTGCTTACTAACTGGACTGTCATTTTCCATCCAGTTGAATATTTGTAAGCCACAAAACATACATTCAGTTAAATTTTTATATTTTGAAGAAGGGGTATGCACAAAACCACAGGTAGCCAAGTCAAGCTTGGGCAAAGATTCATGATGCCAGTCCTTGAATGTTTGTAGTCGAACAGAAGTATCCAGCATATTAATTTTATTCCAATTTTCGTAACACCATTTTGCTAGCTGACGTGCTTTCAAATGTGGACACACATGTCCAGCATTCATCTGATGGTGGTACAGACATTCAGTACCTTTAGTCTTTGGAAGCATGTTGATGTCAATATCAAATAGCACTTGTAAGTCGTAGATGGTGGATCTTTTAAGTAAAGACTTTAACCTCTCTACTTTTTCATCTCCATATGTATACAATATTTTGTATCTTGAAGATTTGTTATTTATAATGTCTTGCAAATATTTATATGGAACTTCACCACCCATATGTGTACATTTAACATCGTAGCTTGTTGAAAGTGGACTGTATGACACATCAGAGTCTGGTGACATAAATCTCCATTGTTGACTTGCTTGGGCGCTCACATCCACTACAGAAAGCTCTTTGATGCTGTCGATTCTTCCTGGCAGCAGTGAGTTTTCTTCAGAGGTTAAGCAGAAGTCGATTACAGCTGTTGCCATGTTAAATTTTTTCTAAGAAATGGCATCAGACAATATTTTTCTTATATTTATACATGTTTACGTACTACGCCAGTCAAAGGACTGTATTCTACAATGCGGTCATGCATTATTACACAAAATGCGGTAGTTCCAGGTGGAAAGTCCTCTTCAGCTTCAAACTCAAGACGTACATCAACCGTACCACTTTTTACAGTTTCATTTTGTTTTGAACAGTCAATAATAACCAGTGGAGCCTGCTTTAAGAAATGTTCATAATTAAGTAATGGTCTGGGTTCTGTTCCATGGTAAGATTCTTGAAAGTTGGCATACATTTCATATAATATGGCACACTGATTTTTAGTTACGTTCAAATGCAAGTTATCATATGGATAATTCTTTCCGTTTAAATATAATTTTACATTTCTTAACCTACAATGATCAAATTTATTAACATCAGCGGTACATGAATTCCTCTTTTGGGTTTGTAAAGCTACAATAACATGCCTAGGTCTCTCTAAACTTGATGTTATTTGAAGTTGCCATTCAAGCTTATTTAATGTTGAGAACATGGGATTTTCTGCGGAGTACCAACTTCGAAATCCAATTAAAAGAGACTTGTCAGCCTTGAGAAACGAGAGTAAATTCAACTTTGTTTCATCATCTACTTGTACATGAGGAACCCGCCATGCTAACTTTGAAATTTCTATCACAACATTTTCAACGACAGCTGCCTCCCCCTCCCCAACTTCTTGAGAAATTATACAATTTAAATCATTTTGTGCCCGAAATAAGACAAGTTCTTGTTTACAATTTATCAATAGTTTTGTATGGTCTTCAAACACACCAAGCAAAGTATTGAGTGGTACCAAGGCATTAAAAGATCCATCAGTATTTAGCAAAGTTGAAGTAGGCTTAATAGACCAACCTGCATTAGATAAACGATTTACTTTGCTGGGTGTAAACAAGGCCAAACCTTTGATGGTGCTAGTATAACCTACATTTCTAACTTTGTCTACTTCAACTCCATTTATTAGGTATCTAATCTCAGAAAACATATGAGCAAAAGCATTATTTACAAGCTTGGTATGAGTAGGAGGAGTTTTGTCTGTTTTTAAAACTTTGCCTTCAAGGTATAAATAGCTTTTGCAAGGATGCGTGTACAAGTCAAGGTCTTTTACTTCAATTCTAATTTCATCGTTATTATCGTACTTTGTACCAGCATATGCTTCATGATTATGATATTCATAGCTAGTTATTTTTGTGTCAAACTCCAAGTTAGCATCAAGGTTTAAGACATCCATGGTTGTTCTTCAGACGTAGACCGATCTGTTGTAGGAAGAGTAAGTTTTGAGTTGTTAACCTCTTGCTTGCTGGAGATGAAATGCTTGAAGCTCGCGGCATTTTTTTATTATATGTATTATGAAAACGTAGACCCATGTTAAGCTTTTTTTAAGTGCAGTCTTATGGTTATGCGCTCTCCTCTGAAATTGACAAGATTTCCATCTTGGTCACATATTTTAAGAGTTATATTTTCAATTATAGTGCCATCTATTGGAAGGTATATAACATCATTTGGTTTCTCTCTTATTTTGAAACCAGGGCCAGCTTTCGGTGAAAACATATGTAATGAATGTGAGGGTTTACCATTTACATACGCTCCTCGTGATATATTACTTGTTATATCAATTGTGTGCACTTTCATTATATCAACCATTCTATCTGCAGCATGAGTTACTCCTTGCTCTAAAACTCTTTTATTGAAGCCAAGGAGAGAGCCAATAGAACCTTTCTGAGTAAAGTCAATATCTACTGAAGATTTCACTGATAATGTTAATGTATTATTGTTTGCTTGAATTAGAAATATTTCTCCAAATTCACTAAACTTTTTCTCTACGTAAAGAGCAATGTCATTTATTTCATAATTTCCAGGAGGAATTGTTATAATATCTCCAGAACTTAAATGAATTTTATTATTAGAATCATCAACATTAGGAATTGTGTTGTAGCTATCAAAACTGAGAAGCCCAATTTCATATTTTACATTTTCATCGAGTATTATTGGTGGAAAGAAATCAGCAGAGAGAACATTTGAAGGTTGTGACAACGTCAAAGTAAGAGACATGACTGCAGTAATATTTTCATTTATTCGTTATTTGTACATAAATAAAGAAGACATAAATGTCCACAAATTACAGAATCATATGTTTGGTAGCTTTTTCTATTATAATATACATTACAATTTTTCATGTAATTGAGAAACTCTGAACTGGGCAGTAAATTGCCAAATGAATCAAAGTAGTAAACATTACTTAAAACTTTACGGTACACAATCCAATGAGTTCCAGGGCCAGTGCTGCCATCTAAATTTATTATTCCACATTCTTGGCGCCAAGGTTTAAGTGGTAAATTGTCTCTCATAAAGACATTTCTAAAATTCTTTATTTTAAGTAATTTAACAGCATGTTTTAATTCAATATCTGATAGAGGTTTGTCTGGCAGCACACACATTAGTTTTTTGATTTTATAACTAAGCCATAACCATTCTTGTAGGGCTGCAGGTAAAACCCAGACCCGTTTTTTCGTGAGTTTTTCCCCAATGCTACTGCTTCCATGGTTCCGTTATGTCTCTTCATTTCATCCAATGACTTTCTAGCAGCGTTTGCTTCATTAACAGCTCTGACAACAGCTGAAGCTCCTCCTGCCAGTGCGCCGGTAGCTGAAAGTGCAGCCATCAGGGGTACGAGAAAAGGTAGCACACCACCAGTCTTGGGCACTGGAATTATTCTTGGTGTATTCTGCTTTGAAGTTTTCTTTTTAATTCTTTTTCGGGCCTCTTTTAGAGCAATCTTTGTGGCAGCCTTCAAGTCTTTAACACCAGATGATCTAACAGCTTTTTTAACACAGCACAAGTTCGTCTTGAAATTGTCTGTCTTCTTAACGTGACGAAGTGCTCCTCCAGTTTTAATTTTTGCCTTCATTGCTCCTGTAACAAGCATTGAAGCTAATTTTTCACCTACTGATGCGTCAGTTGATTTAAAACGTTTCCAAGCCTTGTCCTCAAGAATTTTGTCTGCCTTATGTCTTTCTGAAGTATCCTTTGTTCTTGAATAAAACAAGTCGTGCTCACGGCAGGCACTGTCAAGTGGATTAATGCCTTTTTCTCCCTTTGAAATGCGTTCAGCAAGCTTTGTATTTGGGCCACAAAATTGATATCCTGGTATATGCAACTCAGCTGGTATTTTACTCAGAGCGTCTGTTATCCAACCACCTCCAACAATTCTTGATTTCATTATGATGCTTCTATTGCCAGCACAATATATTTATATTAATTTCATACGTTTCTCGGGAGAAGTCATGGTCGAACGAGTTAACACGATTGCATCCACGTCTGAGGAGCGACAGTGATGTAGTTAACTGGTTCGAATCACTGACCCTCCCAAAAATATTTTTTCTTTGCTCTTTAGGAAAAAGTGTATGTATTTATTAAGTGCTAATGTAATATTATGCTCAGTTTTCATAATGAAGCTAATTAAGCAACATGTAAGGCTACCTATAAAAAATATTGATGGTTCTGCAAAGCCAGTGGTAAGAAAAAAACATGGGCCTCTGCTTCCAGACAGTATAAGGGCTTTAATTTGCGGTCCTTCAGCTTCAGGAAAGACAAATATGATGTGTTGCCTTCTTACAAATGAAAATGGACTAAAATTTGAAAACCTTTATGTATATAGTAAATCTTTGTACCAGCCAAAGTACGTACAACTTGCTGATATCATGAAGAATATACCAGAAATAACATATGAAACATTCTCTTCAACAAATGAAGTTATTTCACCAAATGAGGCCAAGGAAAACTCAGTGTTTATTTTTGATGATGTTATATGTGACAAACAAGAGAATATGAAGAACTATTTTAGCATGGGACGCCATCGGTGCATTGACTCCTTCTACCTGTGTCAAACGTACGCAAAAGTTCCAAAGCATTTGATAAGAGATAATGCAAACCTAATAATTTTATTTAAACAAGATGAAACTAACCTGAAACATTGTTATCAAGACCACGTTGCGCCAGATATAACATTTGAAGAGTTTAAGGACATTTGTAAAATGTGTTGGTCTGATAACTTTAGTTTTATTACCATAGACAAAGAGTGCGATTTAAAAAATGGACGATTCAGGAGAGGTTTTGACGAATATGTTGTATAAATGCCTCTCCAGTGATGTAAATTTCTCATTCCATCACACGACTTCTAGTAGTCAACAGGCATTTTGAACGGTTCAAGAACGGTTTAGGAACGGCTGTTGAACGGCTACTAAACGCTCTAAAACAGTAGTTGAACGGTTAAGAACGGCATATAACTATATATTGAACGCCATATTAATAATTACAATCAATTTAGCACCCATTCAATATGAAGAGAACAATAGAAAAAACTGAAGCTGTGACAAAAGATATAATAAACAGCAGCATGGCTATTAGAAAAAAATATAACAAATTGAAGATGAGCAAGGCAAACGAAGAAGAGGAACTTAACAAAACATTTAAACCAATCTTGGAACCTTTAGCAAAAATAATCAAAATTAAAGAGGATGTTGTTAAGAAAACATCACTTAATAAGAAAAGTGAATTTGAAAAAAACGAAAATGAAGACTCACCAAAGCAAATTGACATACCTGCAGCTCAAAATGTTTATGATACACCAAAAGGACAATATGAAGCAAAGCGAAGAGCAAGGGCTCTTGGCGGTATAGCACAAAAATATGTTTTACTACATCTTAAAAGAGAAAATGACAAGGACCTAGATAAAGTTTATGGTATACGTTCTGATGGAAATCATTGGCTTCTTGGTGATACGCGTGTCACTATAGCTGATGACAGTATATATGTTAAAGACAAGAAATATACAGGAACACCTGGCTTGTTTGAATTGTTGTTTTTAAAAGATCCTGATAAAAAAGTATATAATGATGCAGATTTAGAAACATATAAAAATTTACTTACGATTACAAGTGCGTATAAACAGGGTTACGAGTCCTCTAGGCAAATAAATTCAAATAAAGGAATGAAATATAAAAGAGTCATAATGAATTTATTTAAAAGGGGTGCTACAGGTCAGGGAATGAATGCATTTAAACCAAAGTACGAATACTGGGATGACCCAAATGAGCTCGTCGACAGACTACGCTTGTTAATAGCATCTCAGGCAGCTGGCAATAATAATCACGAAAATGAGGTACTAGCCATCATTGAGGAATTGAGAGAAGCTTCTATAATAGAATAAAATAAAGTGGTGACGTAGAGGCTTTACATTAGAAACATGAACGTTGACAGGTTTGGACGCATGGCAGTCCATGCTCAAAAAAGACTAGGCTTGGAGGAAAATGTTCTGTTGGTTAGCGAAGATTATATTAATGTAAAATTTCGTAGACTTGTTAATGTTACTCCTCCTGTTCATGATAAAGATGCAACCAACAAAAATTATGTTGATTCGAAGTGCAGCAAGCTGGAAGACGAACAAAAAACGTTAAGAAGCATTGTGGAAAAAGAACAATCTTCATTGGCTGAATTTAGAAAGACAGTTAATGATTTATTATACAGTGAAATAGGAAACCTTTCTGCCATTTCATTGGATTATAAATATGGTAGCCACAATTCAGAAACTTCAATTGCTGGGAAGTCTGAAGACATAAAGGACATGCTAACCGTCAAGGAGAACTAGAATTAAAAAAAAAAAAAAAGAATGGAGGAAAAAAAAATTAAGGATATCATTGTAAATGAACTGCATAAACCTGCACGCGTCCACTACAAAAGAAGAAAGCTTGTGATGAAAGGAATAGACGATACCTGGCAAATTGACCTTGTGGAGATGAATAAGTTTTCAAGAGTCAACAATGGCTACAACTACATTCTAACTATAATTTGCATATTTTCAAAATATTCTTGGGCTGTTCCTGTTAAGAAAAAGACAGCAAAAGAAGTGTCTGCTGCAATGGAGAGTGTGCTGAAACAAGGACGCGTACCTAAAAATTGCCATAGTGATGCGGGAAAAGAGTTTTATAACTCTACGTTTGCAGCTCTCATGAAGCAATATAATATTAACCATTATAGTACTTTTAGTACCATGAAGGCATTTGTATGTGAACGTTTTAATAGAACTTTGAAAAATAAGATGTGGAAGGAATTTAGTAGGCAGGGTTCGTATAAATGGCTTGCTTTACTACCAAAACTAATTTATAACTACAACCACACTGTTCATAGCACTATTTCACTCAAACCAGCTCAAGTAACGAAGAAAATTGAACAGCGTTTACTTTCAAATGTATATAAATTAGATGTTGTACCTACAAAGCCAGCGAAGTTTAAGATTGGTGACAGAGTAAGAATATCAAAACAGAAGGGAGTATTTACTAAAGGCTATAACCAGTCTTGGTCTAATGAGCTTTTTAAGATAACTAAAGTACAGAATACAATTCCAGCAACTTACCTGCTAGAAGACTATCTTGGTCAGCCTATTCTAGGTGGTTTTTATGGAGAAGAACTTCAAAAATCAAAAGTTGATGAAGTATATTTAGTGGAAAAAATTCTAAAGAGATCTGGTGATAAATTGTTTGTAAAATATATTGGTTTTGACAATAGTCATAATTCCTGGATCAACAAAAAAGATTTATATAGATGAGCTACTTTAATGTTTTTTATATTTCTTATTTATGTATTTTTCTCTTGTATTTTGTTAAAATGCAGTTAAGGAAAAAATAAAATGTATATAAAAATTACTGAACAATAAATTCGAAAATAATAAAAATATTTGTTAAACCAAACTTGATATCCTCATTTTCTGTGAAACCTTTAGGAAATAATTTATTTTAATTCATAACATAGGATAAGGGACAAGAAAATATAAAATATATTTTAAAAATTATTATTTTTTTTTATTCGTGAGTAATATAATACAACTAAGCAGACATCTACAATAAATGTTAATAAACACACAGTTTAATTTAATATTTTTACACGCATACATTTCAACTATTTTAACATTATTATATACAATTTAATTATTCAAGTCCATTTCATTATTCACATTTTTGTAATGTCCATATGGTAATGTGTTGACACCATCTTCTAGTATAATGCGTTTATCGTCAAATGGCGATAAAGCCTTTTTGGTGCTTTCAAGAGTAAATACATCATGTTTGAAGGAACGCATATGTCTAAATGACACAAGTGTTTCAGTTTGTGTTTGTAAACATTTGACATAGTCATCAAAACTGATTTTACTCTGGACAGCATAAGTTTTGACACCCTTTAACTTTTTAATTTCAAAATTGTTTACTTTAATTGCATACATTTTTGAACGCAACCCTACAAACTCAGCTATTGGGATTGACTTGGTTTCATCCTTAAATTTTCCAAGCCGTCTTTTGTATTTTGCTGAGTAGCATGGGTGTGTATCAGGATAATTTGAGGTGTCAAAATATTCCATAAGCTTGGATTTCAGGTCTTCATAAAAGTCGTTACATTCAATTAACACTAAATAACAGTCAGTGTCCATGTAACATATGTATATACGGTCATTGTATATTGGTTTCATTATAGAATAATGGAAGTCATACATAAAAAGCTTAGATAGATCTAGAATAGCTTGCCCAACGAATATTGGCTTATTAAAGAAAATTTCTTCTTTTGCCAGATGAACAGCTACAACATTTTCTGAAAATATTGTCCTATCTAAGAAGTTTGGTTTGTTGATATAGTACTTCAAACGTTCCTCTGATACCACGAGCTTTAAATTCATGCGGTTTCGTACTTGCTCCATGGTCTTGCCATAGACTGAATTGTTCATAAGTTTAAAGAAATCTGTTTCAAAGTCATTCGTGGATTTTGCACGTAATTCTGTATTAAGCTGAATGTATGTAGCAAGCCATTTTGACTGCTTGAATGTCAGAACGCTGTTAATTTTCTGTATTTTAAGACCATATTTCAGTGCTTGTTTCAACAGTCTATAATGAACTACGTAGTTTTGTTTGTTTGTTAAAGTGGTCATAAGTTTTGTGTATTTAGAACCAGGAGGACGTTGAGAAATTGGTAAAAATGGCAAGTCAGCATGTTCATCATGCAAGTATTGTGGATACGTAACATCTACATTAAAAATGTAACCATCTTCTCCGTCATCATCCAGGTTCTCAATTGGACCAATCTCAGCAAGGTTTTCAACCCACTTAAAGCCCCCCAATGGCAGAGTGGCACTCATGGCTTGGCCGTATAAATTGTTGCTATCATAGTGAATCAGGTAGGTGGTAGGCAGGTAGGGATTGTAATCTTTTAAATACGGGTTGTTAGCTTTTGCATGGCGCTTGATACATTGAGTTAATCCACCACGAATTCCATTTTCTATCATAAGGAGCATTTCATAGTCTATTAAAAGTTCTAGTTCTACTTTTGTATACTTTAAAGCTGCATCCCAGGATAAGCCTGGCGCTGTAAAGTAGTAGCAAGGATCAAGTTCGTAGTGTTTTAAACAAATATCTCTAAAATTTTCAAAAATATCAGCAAGTAAAAGAACATCCACTTTTAAGTATGTATCACTGTATTCTCCTAATGTTTTCATAGCAAATGCGTTCCATACTTTTCCTGCATGGTTGAACTCTGAATCACTAATGTTTGTTTCTGTAAGAAGACTATAAAAATGCTCCTTAGATGGTAGTGAGGTTTCTTTCAATTTTTCTAATGAGTCTGTATAGTCATAAGGATATACGCCTTTTCGAATTACAAGGTTAAGTAAATGTGGTGGGAAGTGCTTTGCTGTTTCAAAAAATTTTTCACGTGGCAATATATCAGCTAACCTAGCAAGACTACTTGGCATGAAGCGATAAGAATCAATAAATTTACATTCAATGTTTGCAATTTTCTTTGTAAATGTAATATACTTCTCTTCAGTGCTAGGTATAACTTGTACATCACCTTCAACACAGTTCAATGCTTTAATAATAAAGTGGGAGTCATACATGCTAAGGTTATGAAAGAAAATTGGCAAAATTCTTGGCTTTCTTGTATTTAAATTGCAAGATTGGTGAGCCGCCCCGCGCCACGCCCCTGTATGGTGGCAATGATCTCGGACTTTGATGTTGTTTTTTGTGTATTCTTTGTTGCATAAGTAACAAGTAGTTGCTTGATCATAACGATCCTGCTCTTCCTTTGTTAGCGGGATCATTGGATC
The DNA here is from genome assembly GCA_949825025.1 of Siphlonurus alternatus. NCBI lineage: Eukaryota > Metazoa > Arthropoda > Insecta > Ephemeroptera > Siphlonuridae > Siphlonurus > Siphlonurus alternatus. Next base: position 21,609,072 of record OX463780.1, read on the forward strand.
ATATTTTGCATATATTTTTCTGACTTTGAAAGCAAGGTGTTTGATATACTTCATAAAGTGAACTGCAACGTCTTCATCTGTTTCCTCCTTTTTTCTGTATATAAAAGGCTCATTTGGAAGTTGTTTCAATTCATCATCAAGAAGGTTGCAACCTTTTACATATACCCCATAGCTGAGAGGATCATGCGCTTGAATTTTAATTGAGGAAGACATATTAGGATTGTTTTTGCAAGTTTGAACTTTTTTCAGAATACTTTCAAAGTCCGCATACACACTAATTGGTAATCTGTTGCCTCGTTCAAAATTTTTGAATTTTATTATTTTGTTTTCATCATTTGGCATTCTAACTTTGGCTACCTTGTGTGAAGAGCACAATTTTTTGTGCTCTGCCAGGCGTTGTTCTCCATTTTTTATGAAATATGAAAAACATCTTTTACAAATGTACTTTTTATTTTTTTTTTTAGATAACTGTGAGTTCACCAATCTTTCAAAGTCACTGATGTAGCAGTAATGAGACTTTCCTTCCCTGTTTCTTAAAAATAGTAAATCTCTATGATTCTCTAATTCAATATCAACGACTTTAATTGGGTACACCTTTTTGTATTCATCAAGTCCAAAAACATTTATGCTCATAGCGTTAACTCTTTCAAACTTCTGTATATCACTAATTAAAGCTGGAAATTGAATACATTTAAAGTTTAATTTATGATCTAAATTTTCATAACATTCAGGGTAGGTTCTATTATTAACGTCTTTAAGAAGTTTTGCAAGAATGGCGTACCGAAAACATTCATCATCATCATTTTGAATATTGATGACAGCATGACGTAATGCTATTTCTTCTGGTAATGGAATAAAACTTAAACCTTTTAGTGGAGTATATTTGTTTACTCTAAGTTGTATTCCACTTACTGTATTTACAATCCAACCACTCCCTTTGCTAGAAAATTCAGACATTTCATTTTTTAACTTATCAAAGGTTCGGTCTAAATATGCTGCTACATTGGTCTCTTCGAAAATTGGTCTATTCATTGTTTTAAAATTTTTAACTTGAGTTTCACCTATAAGGTTTTTATGAGTGCATTCAAAATGTACGTTAACTTTAACTGAGATGTTGTTTTTCACTTCTTTTTGAATAAGCTCCATTAATAATTGTTTTTTAGCTTCCAAGTATTTAATAGGGTCATGTTCCTCAGAGCTATTTGCAATATGATATGTGTGTATACGGTTTTTAAAAGCAGTTTCAAGTAGTATTACTTCCTGGTTTTGTAAAATATCATCATTGATGTAATCATTTTCCCTGTGAGTAACGGACCCTGCTGATGTAGAAGCTACAGCGTTTTCAATATTTGTGTTTGTTGTGTACGTAACTTTGCGTTGAGTTTTTTCTCTTCCGCAAGTTTTGCTATGCCTCTTCAATCCATCTGATCTTGTAAAACTTTTAGTACATTGGGGGCAAGGGTACTTTTTTAATATTTGTGAAGCTTCATCCTCTCTGTTTTCACAAATGAAATCAGATGCATTTAAATAAGCATTGTCATTTGTTTTTTGTCTTTTTGCTACATTTACGGTATTTACATTATGTACAGGTTGGTTGTTTATATTTTTTTTACATGTGTTTTTCATGTGTCTATTTAAGTTTGTCTTCTGGCTGAAGTAAGTTTCACAGTCCGGACATTTGAATGTACTTATGTTATGTACCAGAAGTTCATGCAATTTTAAAGAGTGTATATCAACCAACTCAAAATTACATTTGTTACAAACTAATTTATCACTGCGTTTACTAAGAGACATTTTGCTGTGACTTATAATCAATAAAGTTAAATTATTAAAATATGAAAATTGTTTAGTGTGTTTATATTATATACAAATAAGGTTTCGTGTATTATACTTTGAAGTCCGTGAGAGTGTTTACCGTCTTAAAAGAAAAAAGATGGTTTGCAGTATATATCAGGCCGATGCGGTGGTTTTTATGGATAGTTCAGCATGCAGACATATTCTGAAAACATAAATAAATGTTGGTTAAAAATACATAAACGTTGGCAACGTTGATGCAATATAATTATACAGATTTTCATGTATATTTTTTTATCATGCATAAAATTTTGCTTATTTATAGGTGCATCAAATATTCTTATAATATTTTTACACTCTACGGTAAATAAATATTGAAGGAAATGCAACAATTTGACCACCTTGCATGTCAGCACACTTAGTACCCCCCTTCCCCCCCCCCCCCCCCCCCCCCCCCCCCCGTCTTCATTTCACGGCTTCCAACAACTTGTCATATTTTTTTTTTAATCTTAAATTTGGATTTACAAACTTTGAAAGGACACACAGTGCAATATTTGCCTTACAGCATGCTATATTGCTATATTAAATCTACCTCTATATTTTAGAAATTTTATACCTTGTATATATATTTTTTTTACATACATAGTGTGTTTTACTAACGTAGTCACATAAAAACGCTACGGTTGCGTTGTGGTTGCGAATAAGCACACACAGATATGCTCCCCCCCCCCCCCCCCTCCTTGTTTGTTTGTTTGTTTTTTTTTTTTTTTTTTTTTTTTTTTTTTTTACCTTGAAGCATTTTAATTTATATTCTTAATAAACATTACAGTGATATACGACATTTGCCAGTCAACGTTCATGGTCTTAGAAGCTAAATTTCTTAACTCCCCCCCCCCCCCCCCCCCCCCCCCATTTCACAAAAAGGGTATATAATTTTGTTATTATTGATGTTAAATTACCTTGTCACGTTTTGAAAATAAATATTTAATACTGCACGAAGCAACACGGTACGGCTTTATAAATCTGTAGCAGAACATTAATATTTTTGTTAGAATGCAACTTAAGAAAATGCTAAAATGATTAAACCCAGTTAAAAATATAAACGTTAGAAATTTACTACAATATTGTTTATACCTCAGTAACATAAGTAAGAAGTTATATCGAAAGAAAATCCTCATACACTACAATGTTTACTTTTTTTCATTTACTGATGCATAAAAAGTTGCCTATTTACAGGCGCTACTAAAACTTTTAAAATTTAAAATATTTTTATACTCCTATAGTAAATAAAATTTGCGAGGATACAACATTATGACTGCCATGCATGAACATTAAGGTGTATACCATAGGTCTTGTACCCCCCTCCCCTTACTCTTTCTCTTCACAGTTCCCTACAACTTTTCATATTTTAATACCTTATAATTTATAATATATCAACTTTGCAAAAATACGCAGTGCAATAATTACTTTTCACCATGCATGGTACTGTAATGCTAAAATGATGCTATATTTTTTACTCCCTCATCATCTCACAGTTTTTTATTTTCTTACATCTTTATGCTGGATTTTTAATATACTGTATTATACATAAATATTGCAGGTTGCAACAATATTTCCTCCTCGACAAGCATTTTTACTAAAGAATATCCCTCCTCATAACATCGTAAAACTTGCTAATTCATGCTGCTATTTAATATAAAGTGTTCTCATATGTGTGCAATAACAAAGTTACAATCCACACGCAGTATAATATACTTACCGGCACTGCAGCGAGTGTATAGCCTCTTCATGGTGCATCGTCCTCGAGATCTCTTTTGCTTCTGTGTTAACTTTGCCTCACAGCCTTTTATATATATATATATATATATATATATACATTCGCAGCACTTTGTTTTGGTGAATATATAAAACGTCATCAGAGCAGTTTATATATTCGCTATCAACATATTCTTTCCAGCACATACATGAGAGAGGAGAGAGACAGAGAGAGAGAGAGAGAGAGAGAGAGAGAGAAAGAGAGAGAGAGAGAGAGAGAGAGAGAGAGACAGAGAGAGAGAGAGAGAGAGAGAGAGAGAGAGAGAGAGAGAGAGAGAGAGAGAGAGAGAGAGAGAGAGACAGAGAGACAGAGAGAGAGAGAGAGAGAGACAGATAGTGCTGCTTAAGAAAGAGAAAGAGAGGGGGGGGGGCAGACGGCGTTGCTATCATATCAAAGCGGCATATGCAGACAGTGTGTGGGCGATCTCTGCATGATCAAGTGTCACGTAAGTAAGTTCCAAGAAGTTCAAGTGCATTTTGCTGTTACCAACCGTCAAAGAAATATAATACAATAACGTTCTTCTATGTATTTTGACGTCATCGAAAATTGAATTCTATTTATTAATCATTTGATTATTGATAATTTAATTGAAAAAAATATTTAATATATAATTATATTCAATTTAATGTGATGTCATATACTCTGAATGGAAATAAATATATATTTAATTTGTTGATAATCACTGGGCGTTGACGTCGCGTACGCTGAATGGGATGAAATTGAAATATAAAACAAATTGAATCTATCATCAATCATTAATTTCAGTATCGATCGATTCATTAAAAAATAATAATAATAATTTATCAATAAATAAATTATCGATCAATCGATATATTGGTTCCAATACCCATTGATTCGATCAAGCCCCCCCCCCCCCCCCCCCCCCCTATCAATGCATTGATGATCGAGTAACAAAGCTCATGACGTCACATCCTGTGACGTCACAGGACGTGACGTCAGAGATCCCCTGATCCCCATATGCAGAAGTAACCCCACCTTACTACTGTTAGGTCATGCGGGCGTGTTAAAGCTAGCAGACAGAAAGGCGGAGAGAGTGCGGGGCACGAGCAGTGGCGGCGGTTCTTTCTCCTCCTGAGCGCGAGGCACCGCACCCCGCCCACTACCCCACCGTGAGCCACTATATAAGCCAGACCTTCCGCCTCAGACTGTATTCTGGACCCAGTCCTCAGCACAGAAATGTTCAAGGTATGGTACCTCCACATACATTCTTAATTTTTACTTTAAAAACAATGAATTATATTATATTATAACATTAATTAATTATTAATATATTTATAATATATGCCTTTGGATTTTTTTTCCTTTAATTATTTTTACTGATATTAAAATGTATCAATATCTTAATGTTTTTAATATAAATTAAATATACAAGATTCTTACAAGTTTGATTTACTTTTTGATTGCATGAATATCAATCAATAAACTCAATTTTCTTTCGATTGGAAAAAAAACTTGAAACTATCCAATTTCGCAGTCATAAAAGCATAATCATGTAGTTTTATTCTTATACAAATTTTCTTCATTAAAATTGAAATTAATATTTATTGAATTATTATTTAAATTAAATTTATTCCTTGTTATATGTGATATGATGTAACTAATTGTTGTTGTTTTACAAATTATAAATTTTATAAAGCATTACAATAGTTGGATATGCCTATACTTACACTGATTTGGTTCCTCAGGCTACGCTCGTGTTGGCTTGCGCGCTGTTTGGCGCTGCGCAGTGCGGCGTGGTACCCGCTATTCCTCAGCAGTACCTGCAGCAGGCGCCCCAATTCTACCAGGGCCAACCAGCCCTGCCCCCTCACCTTGCAGCCCAGGTTCGTCAACTGCCTTCCCCCGTGTTCCGCGCCGATCCCCCACAGCAGGCCGCACAGCCCATTTACCAGCAGAGTGCCCAGCAGCTGCAGGCTCAGCAGTACCAGCCCCAACCCCAACCTCAACCCCAGCAGTACCGCGCTGTCCCCGCCCCTGCTCCCGTAGCGTACCGTCCCGCCCCTGTTCATCAGCAGCAGGAGCAGCCTCAACCCCAGACCGCCGTTCGTCGCCTGCCCGCAGCACCTGCACAGGCCCAGCAGCTTGAGAACCCTGAGGATTATGACGTGAGTGTTTTTTTTAGTAACAGGTTAACTATATGAAAAATTAAATCGGAAACAAAATCAGAAACCTAAATTTTCCTTGTACAGTCGTCGCCTCGGTAAATTTTCCTTTGCGGTCTTGTTAATCAAATCACTATATATATGTCCCGTAAGAATAACACAAAAAATGGCGATTAATGAGACTGCGTGGTAAATTTCCCAGGGTGGCGAGTGTACTTACAAATTAGATATATCTGATTTGGCGTCGACTGAGTATTTTATTTCAAATACTATTCAGAATTCTACAACAAAATCAGAGTGAAATATATGATATTTAATTTATCTCTCGACAATATAAATTTCAATATAATATATATTTGGCTAAATGTGAAACGTCAATATAATAATTTATACTCATACAATTAATTTCGTAGCAAAGAGCCTAAAACCCTTCATTACATCTGCTTTTTAATAGAACAATTACTGCGTCTGGGTGTTCATTTATCATCTATCGTTGTAATACAGGAAATATGGTTTCATTAACTAAATAATGTCACAATATCACAATGGTGAAAATTCTTCAAATCATGTTGAAACAAATTTTTTTCTTTTCATACCAAAGAAATGCACCTTCACCTTTAAAAAAAAATCATGAACAAAGAGTGCAATAATTTGCAAAACGAAGGGAACGAAACGAGATTAGAAATTGTTTAGTTGCAAATTAATAGCACTCATGATGGATCTTTTTATAACGAAGGTGCAACTGAACTTTCAATTTATGAACCGGACATTCATCTATAAATTATTATCATTATAAATGATAATATAATAGTTTGACGTTATTGATCATATATTACTATTTTATTTCCTCAAAAAAGCTTTCTAAATTTACACTAGATTGGTGTAATCTCTTTTCTCACGACCTCTAGGATCTTATTGCAGTAGTACCCACCTCAAAATTTTTGCGATGACTTTCTATTACAATGCTGGCAGCCCCAAGGGGTCCATCACGTAAGTGACGTAATTCTCGTCGTCGTGATACAACGAGGGGGGCTCAGATCAAATCACGTAACTTTCACTCCACGTAACCCATCACGAGGCCGGAGGCGTCGAGTACACAACGCCTTTGTAATACTAATGAGATTGAGATCGAACACCATTCTTGAAATGCCAAAGCATAACGTTCCCACGTTCAATCTATCTTTCTTGCACAACATTCTCTCATAATAAAGCAATTATATTCTATAGTTCAATTTTATTTCGGTAAATTAAAAACTTGAAGAACTTGCAGTCTGAGAAAAAGTTTTCATTAAGATAATCAATTTATTTAATTCAAATAATTAGCAACTTGAGAACTTTAATAGCATCATTGAACTTTTGCATTGAATCTGACCATAACTTGATGTGCTTGCAGGCCAACCCAGCCTACAACTTCTCCTTCGACGTGAAGGACGATCAGTTCACCAATTATCAGAACCGCAAGGAGTCTCGCGAGGGTAACAAGATCACTGGAAGCTACAGCGTTGTCGATTCTGATGGATTCATCCGTACCGTCACCTATACCGCTGACCCTGTCGAGGGATTCAAGGTCAGTACTCTTGACTTCTATATAGACGATGTCGTTCTCACACTGTCTTTGTTTACAGGCTGTGGTGAACCGCGAGCCCACTGACATCGTCGTGAAGCTGCCCACCCCCGCTCCTGCCGCCTCCTCCCCTGAGTACTCCAGTGCTGGCCGCGCCGGGCCCACTTATGCTCCCCAGCCTGCCCCTGCTAGGGCTGCACCCCAGCAGTACGCTCCCGCACCCCAGCAGCAGTACGCTCCTGCCCCCCAATATGCTCCAGCTCCTCAATACGCTCCTGCCCCCCAACAGTACGCCCCCGCCCCCCGAGCTCCCGCTCAGCAGCAGTACCAGGGTTAACTCTCCTTCATGTGCTGAACATTCCAAACCTATAGCCTTAATTAAGGCAAAGAAATTCAGGAATGTATCACTTTTTCTTTGACTATTATGTTCCAAAATCCAACCATTACAAAACATTAATTCAGTATTACTTTTCTCTTCGTACGATTTCCTTTAAGAAAAAATTATTTCTATGATTCTTATATTTTGAGACACAAACTTTAATTTTTATACTTTCTTCTATTTAATTTCTATTGCTAAACTTTCTTAGAAAAAAAAAATGTATTTCTTATCGGTTGGATTCTTTGTATGTATGTGTGTGATTTGTATGCTGTGCCATTGATGTAGACTATATACGTTAAGTCTATAAATAAAAAAAAGTTTATATAAGTTTAAAAACTTGTTTCTCTCCTCCTCGGTACTCCAGTTTTGACCGCCCGCACTTTCTCCGCCACGCCTCCTTTCTCCGCAGCTGCACTTTCACTGATTGGCGGCAAATCAACTTGTTCAATAATATCTCGGGCTATGCCAACAACTTCCTCGCATTTACAGAGAAAGGTGGAGAAAATTAGGCGTGATTATAAAAATTACGAGGTATAAAAATAACGAGGTATTAAAATTTCTACTTTAATTAGAGGAAAATACTTCACATGAAATAAAAAAATGTATCTATATTCTATACATTAAATCATATTTTTGTGAATACTATAATTATATAAATGTAAGAATTTTAATTATTTTAAGCTTTCCCTACATTATAATAATATATAATGATTAATGCAACAAGAAGTATAATAAATTGATTTCATTGTGCATATTTGAAATATGTAATAAAATTATTATGTTATGCCCTATAGATATTGTATGGAGTACTTTCAATTAACTTTGTATTGGAAATAAAATGAAGTAATATAATCATGCGCCGGTGCAAGCAGAAAGAATAGTATTTGGAGTTACAATGAATCCAGCGCAACAATATTTCAAATCACGATTGCATGCATATATAATAAAAATATATACAATTATGTTTTTTTATGTATAGTTAATTAATTCTTATAAAAATTTACTTTTTACGTTACATAAGAGTGTAAGACCTCGTTAAAGGTCCACAATTCCTCCATGCGTATTATAAGTATAAAAAAAAATATATATTTTTTTTTTGCATGACAAAAAGTTTAATATGAACATTACAAAACAATAACAACAACAATTCAGCATTTGCGAAGTGAACAGCTGGCGCCTTAGCCGGCGTACTCCTTGCCCACGTGGTGCTTGACGCCCCACTTGAAGTTGGCGTGCTTGTCGGTCTTGACGAACGTGTACACGGGCCCAGTCACGCCCTGCTTGTGCTCCTGCTCGGGGCTGCGGCGCACGCGAGACGCCGCCCGCAGCAGATCGACAGGTAGTGGACCTGAAATAAGGCCACATGAACGTTGAGTAGGAGTCGAGTCTGGACTGAATAAATTTTACCCCTGCTCTGTGCAATGAGTGCTCTTCTCTCTTCTACCAAATTTACAAACCTATCTCTTAATTATTATTAGAACTTCGGCTACGATAAATCAGAATGATGTAATTAATCTGCTGTCTCGGGTTTACACTATTCATTTAAACAATCATAAAGTAAAACCTTGTTCATCTTCACGCCATACCAATTTATGCAACCAATTTTACAACCAAACATTCGTGATTTTCAAGGGTGTAGTAAAAGTTACATGCGTGCCCCTAATAAAAGACATATTTTATAACTGTGACTGTGAGTGTATTGAGGAATGTTAGTTAAGTGCGTCGTTATAGATCGTGTTGTCAACAGTATGTGTCATTGATTATAGTTCTTCGTGCTTATATTGATGTTTTCATGCTTCATGCATGCATTCAAGTATAACATTATTTACATGCTTTTCATGTTTTTTCACATTGAAGATATATTGTGGATTGTAATTGCAAAACAGTAAATTTTCGTTTACAAGTTACATGCTTCAAAGAATCTACTACCATCAAGATCTGCACCGACGGCGGCTCCAGACAGGCTCACGCCCAGCACGCCCAGACCCTTCAGCACTCACCGTCGCGACCCTCCCCTGGCCATGCTTTATATTTTTCTCTGTTCGTATCCCACCTAGCAAGTCAATCTGACGATCACCTGATGATCGAGCTCAGCAGTCAGTCAGCCTAAGTCAATGTCCGGCCGGGTAGCGGACCCCCCACTTGACGTGGCCGTGACGATTTGTCTTGACGAACGTGAAGATGCCGCCCCCGACCCGACCCCCGGCCGCTTTCGAATCTCCGTCTCCATGATCCTTCGAGTCCTGCCGCCTCGAGCGTCGTGCTGTATCGGTCACTACAACCGGACTGTCAATTGGTACTTACAGTGTTTGACCTAATCGCTTGCATGTTTTTATGAGATTTTAATGTAAATTAAAAATCCATGAACCAAGAACTAGCAATGAAAAGTAAAAGTAACTCTAAGCAGCTATAAACCAGTCACAAGCACTTGACGACAAGGAAAGTAGTCCTAATTTTCAAAAGCAAGTATTACGCAATTATCTACCTTATTAATTTCCATATATTTTAGTACAAAACAAATTTATATTTTATTTATTTTATTATATTTCCCTCATGAATTCATAAATAACAAGTCAGAGGCAGGAAATTCACAAATATTTAATTTAGTTTCAACTCTTCTTACATCTATACACCTCTATGTTATTTATATTTAATTATATTGTGTTTATGTTTACGTATATATAATTTATGTATCTGTACACTATTTGCGTTTAATAAACCAAATTATATGTATTTAGTGAAAACAATTATTATACGGTATCAAAACTAGTAAAATTGTTTTCTTATTAAGAAATTTAATTTAAATTTAACATGATTTAATTTGTTGCTTAAAACAAAGATTAATATGTGGCTTGAATAGAGGAATAGTTCCAATAAACCATATCAAAGTCATTAATTAGTTTTAGACATGTTCTCCAAAATGGCGGTTGGCGCACTCACCATTCTCAAGATCAAGCAAGTATAGGTGGGCAGAGGAAGTGGAGACCGCGGCCATCAGCAGCACGGCGCACACCAACATCTGTGACAAAACACTTTTAGTCAACACACTGAACACAGTGAATGAGTATAATGGTAATTTGAGATTCCAGATTGAGATTCTTCTAATATGAACAACAAGGAAAGATTAACATATATATGAACGGGTGAACTCATATTTTCATTGTTATAAATTAAATCGACCGTGTTAATGTTTAAGACTTCAAAGTGTGAAGAAGTGCCATGAAAACTCAAAACTCGCACTTCTGCATGTGAATACTCGCCTGATGGGAGCTTGACTGTATTGGTGACATTTTTTAAATTGAAATGTGAGAGTATACTTTTAATTTAATGTCGCGTATTGCTTAATTATTTTATTGGTATAGCAGATTGCCAGATTCTTCACAGGAAATAATTTAAGTTTCCTACGCCTACATAGATTCCATAGACTGCATTACGACTCTCACAAACAGAGCAGGGGGGTAAAGTTATATACCAATTTGTGCATGTGTAGTATTAACATATAACATTTATAATAATCAATATTATATATTTACTATGTCTTAATTACTGATCGGCATGCATGGGAAAAAAATTTGAGAACACAATATCACAGTTAACAATGATAAAAACAATATTATTTATAATAAATATTTTTAAACATATTCCTCCCCTTTATTCCCATTACATATTTTTCATTTTTTATTTTTTGTAAAATTTGTTACATTATAATTATAATCGAAAGGTTCCATTACCTCTCATATCTCACGAATTTTATAATTAATATTATAGTATTACATGCACTATGTACATAATATATGGAATTGCCACTCACCAGTTTGAGAGAAGCCATGTCTACGATGAGATTGCTGGGTGTGTTGTGTTGAACAATCCTCGAGCAGAGTTATATACCTGCAGGGAGTTGTTGTTTCTTGCGGGTGTCCGCGACAGTCCGTGCTCGTCGCCGCCGAGGGAGTACGCGTGACGGAGACGTCGCCGTTTTTGTCAACCTCGCCCACCTCACCTCACAATCAAATGTTTAGAAATGAGAACATAGAAAAATATTTATAAACATTTCTTTTAATACAAAGTGTAAAAACTACATGTTAAATCAAGCTTATCATATATGAATTTTCTGCATTTTAATTTTAGAGAGAGTATATAAATATACATATCACCATATCACTATATAGAGTGTGTATTCTAAATAAAATTTCTATTCCTTTTCAGTGTTTTATACTTCTATGCATGCAAATTGCAATTTAAATACATTTTTCATATGGGCGTCATGACTGCAAGTAGGTTGAGTCTTTACCGTAACACATTAGACATTACTGATGTCATACCTAGATATATATGTGTCCAAAGCGTTATACAAGTGCTCAGCTATAGTATTAATAATCCATGCACTTAACATGAATCTTTTATCTTTTTATACGCACCAATTAAAATAGTAAAAATACAATTAACTTTGAAATTATTTCAATATAATTTTGATTTAATATTTCTCAATACCGCACACCTCGTGACAACTGGAAATCTGTGGTAACAGCTGTACTTTATATATGTTCATTTTCACAGCATTGTCACATAAACATGCTGAAATTAAAATATTTTGAGATAAATTAGAGGGAGAAACATTCTGCCCTTCCACGTTTTTCATGCCTCCCAAACATATCAAACTATTATAGCCATTCAGTAAATCAGGGTTGCGGCGACTATTGCTAAATTTTTTCCGATGGTAAACTGAAAATATTTTTTGCCCATAAAATAAAGGTTGAAATAATAATATTTAGTTTGCTGATATATATATTATAAAAAAAAATAGATGTAGAGTTTGAGTAATTAATTTTTGTGTGTGAAAAAGATGCTGATTTGACTCAAAGCAACAGCAGTTCACAATTAAAACAATGCTAATCTTAAATGCTGAATATCTCAAAAATTTCACCGATTTTAGTCTATATTTTTTTTTTTTTTGAAAAATAATTTACTACAGAGGAAGATTTGCTGAAATTTTCAGTGTTACTACTGATATTAATCCTTAACGTGTCTCAAGTGTGCATTTTCCTCAAATCTCCAAGCAATTTTTTTTTATTGGATGTGTTAATCTCCCTTATCCCAAGAATGAGCTATCTACTACCATGATGTCGTGTGCAATATAATGAGCTATCTGATTTTTTCAGGTGAGCGCAACAATGAGCTTTATTTTATACCTATTTACAGCTCTTAATTTCACGCATCTGCATGATATGTATAATTTAATATATATAGCAGATGGCTCATTATTGCTGCACACGAGATCGTGTTAGCAGATATCTTATTATTGCGGACGAGGGACGTAATTAATTCTTTTGTCCAATCTATATGGATGTAAATTTATTGTTGACATTAGTAATAATTCATATAAATTTATTTTTCAAATTGAGCAGCGGTGATGGCCACGCGCTGACGTGCAGCAGCAGGCCTCTATATGTAGATCACACGTTGTGTTCGCCACTGACCCGCTTGCGAGGGCGATAATTGGTGACCGTTAAGATGTTAGCTGTCTCGACGTCCAGAACGACAGAGGACACTGGACCGCACCATGGTGACGAAGCTACAGGTACGTAGTACGTAGCCAGAGAGTATTCAGGAATATGCCAGTCAAATGTTTTTTAATTACATTATTGTTCGTTTCAAGTTGAAAATAGCACAGAATTAAGGTTATATATAATGTAACTGTGACTTTTGATGATATTTTCATATTTTCCTTCGACCAAAATATATATATATATATATATATATATATATATATATATATATATATATATATATATTGTACTAATTGTAAAAACTGACAACAAGGAGGAAAAAAATCACTTTAAAATTCCTTTTCATTAAAAATTATAATTTTCAAACAGTCTAAAAATTAAAATTCTTTTCCATGCAAATTTAATTGAAGTCCATTCGTAAACAATAAAATGTAATAATGCAAAAGATTTTCTTATCTTTTCTATATACATGATTGTGTATGCTGGTTCATCTGATTTTTGAGTCATAAGCATTTATTAACAGGCATTATTTAAATATTTATTGAATAATTTTTGAACACTTAAAAAATGGCAACTTTAAATTTTATTGGGGGTTCTATAATCCTTGTTATATAGTTGATAATTTTTTTTAAAGCTTGATAGAAAAGAGATGAAGGGGGAGAGGTATTTATTTCTATGTACTACTGTACATCAAATCAGCTTGGTCAAAGTGTATTTAATTTTAATAGAAAATGAATTTTCTGGCAGAGTTGTGTAAATTCTTGATTATGTTGTATCACAGAGAGGCTCATGCAGTATACAAAATGAAGTAAAAAAATAATGAAATCATAATAATTATAAACATTATTTTATTAAAATTAATATTGAGAATCGATGTGCATTGCATTATTTAATACATTTTTTTATAACACTAATTTAGAGCAGCGTCAATTTAATGTGTCACGTCAACTTTTGGTGAAAACTCACAATCGTCAGAGTGCCAAACTTAACATGTACATGAGAAAGGGGATCTGTTTGCTTAAGCAATTACATACCGTAGTATAATTATTAATATAAGTTAGAAATCAAAATGTTAACACCGGTTTCTTTTATATTTTTGTACGAAAGAAATTTTTAATAATGTGACTATATAATTAAAATGAAATACTTTATTATTACTATTCATTAAAGAAATTTCAATTCATTATTTAAAAGCAATGTATATTTAAACGTTTCAATTACTTTTAAATATCAAATATTTTAAAAGCAATGGGGAATTCTCCTACATTTATTTTAATTTTTTTTCAGATGCTCTATGCCTTAAAACTAAATGTCCCAAAACAAAAAAGTTTCAATGTTCAAAATTGGAGACATGGGAATTTTTTGAAAATCTTCCTTCTTTTAAATTTCGCGCCAAAACGTGACGTAAAAGCTGCCTAGCAGGCGAAATTTTTCTGCAATAAATTTATATTTTCGATTATCACTCTTAAAGTAAACTGATATTAGGGACAAAACTATTGATATTAGGGTAGAAAATCCAGCTTATTTCGATCAAGTTACTAAAATTTATAGCCAATCACTCCTTGACGCTCAAACTATGATATCAGGCAGTTGTTGTGTGTTAACTAGGGAGTTTCTACGTCACGGTTTTCAGGTTTGCGCGCGGGTTGCATACTTTGCCCCTATTCTAATAATTCCTTCAGAGCCCCCAAATTTGAGTTAAAAAAGTTAAAACTTAAGTCAAACTTATTGTTAATATGTACCCTATCATAATATAGTAGTCAAAATAAAATTTGAGTTGTAAGAGAATTCCCCATTGGACAGATCGGAGCTTTTCTTGCTTTATTTGCCTACATTTTTTTTCTCATTTAATTTACTGCAGCAATTGTCAGCCAATTATTTTGCCCTAAATCATCCTCAGATCAGATATAAAATTTATACTTTTTCATGTATTTTTTTTATAATTATGTATAATATATATTATATATTTATTATATTGTTCCAGATTGCTTGCGTCCTCACGCTGAGTCTGGCCGTTGTGGACGCTTTTATATTCTGGCCAGGTCCGCTCATCTACCCCAAGACGAAAGCACCAAACACGACGACGGCCGCTCCTGATGAGCCTCCGAAGAAACCATCGTATCCGAAACATCATGGCTATCCCCAGCCTTATTATGTACCAGTGCAGCCTTACGGCTACCACGAGGGATACGAAGAGGAAGAAGAGGAAACAGAACCCCCAACAACCCCTGCACCTACCACGACTCCTGCACCCACCACAAAGAAACCCAAGCACTCATATCCACCACATCAAGGCTACGTCCAGCCGTATTATGTACCAGTATGGCAACCTTACGGTTATCACCAGGGGTATGAGGAGGAGACTGAACCAACCACCACCACTCCTGCACCAACTACGACTCCTAAACCTACCACTAAAAAACCAAAGCACTCATACCCACCGCATCACTCGTACCAGGGGTATCCACCTCCTCCGTTTTATCCCCAACCTTACGGACATGGTCCATACAGACCTTTCGGAGGTCCCCCACCTGGTTACAAGTCCAGAGGACCTCCACCTGGTTACAGGTCGGGAGGTCCTCCGCCTGGTTACAAGTCCGCTGGTCCCCCTCCTGGTTATAAGTCCGGCGGTGGCCCTCCACCTCCAATATATTCACTCACACCTCCTCCGGGCTTTAAAGATTCTGAGGAGGATGCGACACCCCCTAAAATGAAGCCTCCTGCTATGAAGTCTGATATTCCAAAGGAAGAGAAAACAACCGAGAGTCCTACGCGACCTTATAGACCACATTTTGAAGGCCAGTCTCCAAGTTCTGCAGGTCAACCTTACCCTGATCACTTCCAATCACCAATGTTCAGACGACCTCAATCTCCAGGTGAACCACCAACGTATCGAGGAAGATCAAAACCACCCTCGCTTCCTCCTAATTCTGAGGAATCTGACATTCCTCCTCCCCTTGCTAATCCTCCGGTGTACAGAGGTAGACCAAAACCACCCTCTGTTGACTCTGAAAATTTCTCTAGCAAAGATCGTGGTCCAAGTATACCCTCTTCAAATAGAGAAAAAATACCCTCTAACAAGCAGCCATCCTTTTCTCGTCCTGCGCCCCCAAAACCAGCTCCCGAATATTTACCCCCAGACGACGAGGTCTCGCCATCTCCCATGAGAACTCCTCCTATAAAAACGCAACCCTCTTTTCTATACGAAGCACCAACAAACGATGAACACCCTCAACCACCAATGAGAGCGCCTCCCATGAAACCAAAACCTCCTCCTGTGATGATGCAACCCTCTTTTCTATATGACACACCACCAAACAGTGAAGAGCAAAGTGCCGCCTCAGGTTTGAATAAACCGTCCCCAGATGATGACGAAGTCTTGCCACCGATGGTATCTTCTACTCTGCAGAAATCTCCACCTGTTTCTATGAAATTGTCAGGAGATGGTTCAGCAGCTAAATTTCCACACTCGTCAGGGCCCGGAGAACTAGAATTAGAAGAGGACGATTCCGAAGCAAAAATGGAGGACGCTGATATGTTGCCTAGTAGAGTATCTCCAATGAAAATGGGATCTTCCACAGCAACTTACCCGAAATATGAAATACCAGAATTTCAAAAACCACCTGAATCTCCTAGCTCCATGATATCTCATGATAAAATTATGAAACAAACCATACTACCCATTTCTTCGTCTCCTACTAAGCCTCCTCAACCTCCCTCTCCTTTATTCAAACCACCTTTAGCGGACGATTTCTTACCTTCTGAAAAAACACCAGCTAAGTCTCCTGTTCGTCTTCCAACCCCCACAATCATAAACTCTTTGTATGAACCACCAAAAACAGAGAACATCTCTTTTCCTCTTGATAAGCAGCCAGAAATCGAGAGACGCATTGATACTCCATGTCCATGCTCCGCAAACCAACGGCAAGCACTACCCGTTCGTCAGCAGGGACCCACGAACCACCGGCTAACTGCGAGTCTTCCAGAACGTCAGAACATATCCGCAAACCACCGTCCACCTGACACTCTACCACCCTTACCCGCGCGTCAGGATGGTCCTTCGCGCGTGCACTGGAACCTGAGGGACTCTGTGCACAACCCAAACCTTGAACCAGGTGGGGTGCAGGCTCTCAACGATCCCTCGCTGTCCCTCATCAGGGAGATGATTGCAAACAGCACTCGCATGACTAACACGTGAGCCAGCAGAGCAAGTAACCTTGACAACACTATACTGCATATATATTTATATTATACTCTTTTTTTTTTAAGAAAATAAGTTGATGGTAGAATTCTTACCATAATATATAAATATATAATTATGTACATAATATATTTATAATTATATATATTGTATATAATATTTATCCTTTTGAATTGCATAGCATAATTTTCTTGCAACATTTTAATAAATTATTGGTGCATGGGGTGTGGTGGTTTAACAAATATGCTATTTTTACTATACTGTCGTGTAATTATATAAAATGTCCAGGCTTGAAATAACTTTTTATATCGTATATTCGTTGTATCTTTATAATTTAATATTAAAATCCTAGTAATGTGTAATTAATTTTTTATTTTGATGAGTAAATGATAGTCATATTTTAATAACATCAAATAGAGCCTTCGTATATAAATAATTATTATGTTTGCATTCTACAATAAAAAAGAAAGTACTTTCAGATTCATGCTACCATGATGCTACTGTGCATGAGTTATTTTTCCAAGCATTTTTTAATAATCTCAAAATATTTTACTAATAAAAACAAATTTAAACTTCTTATTAAAATGAGTATAGTACACGTAATTGTTATGACTTCTTTAGATTGACATGTATGCTTAATTCTTTTAACAATTGTTTTAAATTATTTCGAATTATTGTATAATTATTATATAAATGCATCTTCATTTTAGAAATCAATAATATTATATTATATTTAATAAAGGCATTGTTTAGTACGAATATGACATGAAATACATGCATGAAATATATTGCATGACTGTGTAACATGAAATAAAATGTATATATATTTTTTTTAGTAATTTATTGTAACATTTTATCAAACATAAAAACACAATTCATATAAAATATAAAACCGTAACAGAGAATCCCGACTACGTATAGCTTAGCACACAAAATAACAACAAAGATAGAAGGTGAGGCATCAGTCAAACTCTATGTTTGTACACATCAGCAAATCCAGCGAGGCCGCTTAGTGGCCGCCCTGTAAACAAAACATATATCCATTATAAATTACAACTTTTGAATTTTTGCAAATGTTTGTCTATAAAATACAGCACAAAGGTATAAAGAGTATATAGTAGCAGCAATACAAAGAATAATTATTATAATTTAGATTTGTAATGTAAAAAAATAAAATCTTACAATGGCTAAAGAGTTCATATTCTCACAAATGAGTACGTCTTATTATTTAATTAACTTTTATAATCTGCAGCAACTTCATGGTGACAAAGAGTAAATTGAAGATTATATTAAATACGTGCGGTTTATTTTCAGGGTTAGGACCCCTTAAAAAAATGAGCACCACCACTTGGATAACTAAACTAAATTAGAAGGTAAAGACTTACGTCTCCGCCTGCATCGTCGTGGTGGCCACCGTCGTGATTGTAGTCCCAAAGGTGCTCACCGTGTCCTCCCTTCTTATCGCCCCAGCGGACCTGCAAAACGCACCATTAGCATGAGACAAGCGGGAGACGAGCACCAGCATGTAAGCTGTTACACATCTTCGTAGCATGCCGAAGAAAACATGCATGCAAGCAAAAACTAAAAGCTGGGTTATAGAAGTCAGAAATTTTGCACCACACATGTAATATATACTTCGATTTTAAATTTCAAAAAACAAGTTTAGCATTGGAATCTCTAAAAGTTAATTTTCACTGTGTTTCATACTGCCTCTATTCTCATGCAAATTTAACAGTACTTCAATTAAAAGTGCTAATTTTATTATACACACATGCATTACAGCTATACTGTAAATGTGTGGTGTTCTTACTTTAGTTTTGAACTGTCCGGCGTGCGGCGCTGCCTTCTCATGCCTCTCCCTGTGGTGGTGCTCATTCCCGCGGTGGTAGCCAAACTCGTAGAGGTCATGCTCGGGGTGGTGCGCGTACCTACACACATGCAACATGCTCGTCATGCCGTGCAGAGACATAATGTAGGGTGGTAACCTTGCCCTGATGGCGATGACCTTCCTTCTTCTCGAACCTCTGCTCCCAATCCTCAGGACCTTCGCTCACGTGACCAAACTCCACGTGGTCTGGAGCCTTCCAGTGCATGAAGATATCACTGCGTCATTCATAATTTTCAAATTACTTTGATTTTTAACCAATGGTTGGTAAATAATAAATAAGTCATAAAATATGTTTTTATAGAACGTATATGCTGAATATCCCTCGTATTGTGGAGCATTGTTACATAATATTCGCAATAATTAGAGAAACTCATGTATGACACTATACGGGGCAAACTATATATATGAAATATTGCAGATAACATATGCATTTATTTTAGAATAATCAAAATATAATACATATCACTACTTCTTCTGTATTAAAGCTTGATAGCAGGCAAAGTTATGCAATAACTAGGTGATTAAAAATATTAAAACAAATTAAAAGCGAAGAGAAATTCTTATAACATTATATTTTATGAGCTGAAGTCAATTTTTTAGCAAAATTTTAATATATTTTTTTAATAACGTTAATATCTAAGAACATTTTAAATAGCTATCAGAACTGTTAATCCGGAGCTTCACATTTTTATAACTCTTCTATAATCTTGAAAATATTTTCGTCTTATTTTATAATGCTCTAGCTGATTAAAATCATCAATACTATATACTCACTGGAAGAACTTTCCGTGTCCATCTGCTCCGCTGCCTCCTCCTCCGCCTCCACCACCGCCGGCACCCGCGCCACCCCCAGAGACGAATCCAGTCTCAGCTACCTCATGGTCATCATGTCCTGAAGGAATGACAAAGGTCAAGTTAAGGTGCCTACTTGGAGAACGAGCTGAGTCACTTACCCCTGCGGACGATGCGAGAGAGACACGCAGGGATGACTGCGCAGCACACGGCCAGTAGGAGAAGCTGTTGGGCGAAAAAAATCATCAATATTCAGTACGTTGAAAATTTGATTTTGATGTAGTGTGAGGAAACAGATGATATTGCAATGTTAGTTAAGTTCTGTAATATTTTAATTCAGTTACAAAAGTTTATTTGTCTCAGAGACAAACTAATAATTAAGAAATCTGCAAATTTAATTATTATAATTTTTATAATTGCTCTATTTTTAATTATAATATTTTTTCTAACGTACACAATATATTTAAATTGATATAATTTATACAAATGAATTATTTAAATAATTTAGATGCCAGAGTTGCAAATTTATTTTTTCGATGATGCACGAGCACTATATAAGAGACTAATTGTAAGACTATACCTTGGTAAAGGAACGCATGTTGTTGAGTGGTGGGTGATTCCTGACCCGAGCTTTATATACAGACTTCCTGAGGGCCAAAGAAGTCAAGGATACCAGGGGGAGCCAGCCCGCGGCTTTCCCTAAAGCGGCAACAAAAATAGAAGAAAGTGTCGGTGACTGGTGACCGCGTCGTCGCGGCTAGCACTTCGCGCTCCGAGCACCACGCTCCAGAAACCGCAACCTTACACACTATCATCGTGGATGTTAGTGAAACGAATCGATCACTGAACCACATGCATTTGTCTACTTTGAATATGATTTTGTATTTAGAGTTAACAAGGATTATAAAAAATGTTTATTAACATGCGAACACAAAGTTATAAAAACCTAGGATTGTATTCAGTTATATATATTTTGAAAATATTTACAATTATATTTGATATCATGCACAGCACCCTCCCGTTTTTTTCTTTAAATTACTTAATACGTATTCAATTAAGACTGTAAAATATGTCAAATTAAGTTGTTTTTTTAAATGGTCTATGTTGTCTTGAATGACCAAATTTTTGTTCAAAATAAAATTATTATTATTATTATTATGGCGACAATTCATTCATCGAGGATACCTGATCGATGACCATTTAGATTTAGAGGAATTTGATAAGGTAAACTATTAATGGAGAAGCAGGAAATTCTAAATACGTATTTGGGCAGGTAGGCTTATAGCATAGTCATTTGTTAGTTATGGTAAAATTCAACAGGTACATAAGTTATAAGAAAGCCATCATCGTAGCAGCAATGGAAACTTCAGCACTTTTCAAATGCAATGTTCCAATGATATAATATTATGCATAAAAGAGATGCAAAAGAACCACTGTCAATATAATTGATATTTGAATTATCTTTTCTTAATAAATAATTTATTTTGCTATACCATAATTATAAATATGTAGATATGTAGAACATTATTAATTAATGCATTAATTAATTCAAACATAGTTTTCCTGTTTTTTTATTGTTTTACTGTACAGTGTAAATGTTAATATATAATATTTATAATGAACTGTGTAGTTATTATAGTGTAAAGTAATTTATAGCAATTTAAACATAAATATTCTATATTATTTATAAGTATTAACAGGAATGGGTAATGAGAAATCAATATTTGCTGAGCTTCCAATTGAAAGCTTATTTTTTATTAATTTTTGCAGGCCATAATACATATTGTAGTTCATATTTTCTTTTCATATTTCTTTTTTCATTGTTGATGTTATATATTTTTTTGTTATAATAATAATAATTAAAAGTATTGAAATAACTAGAAGGAGAATCGAGAGCATACAGAAAGGAACAAACCAATAGTGCCGAAATCATACGTTGTTAAACCACATAACAACTAAAGGTAATTAAAACTAAAGGAACCAAAGTTTTTTAACAAGAACTTAGATAAACGACAAAGAATTAGGAATAAATAAATATTTAAAGATCGCAATATAAAACACCATTGTAATTTTTTAAACTGAAATCCACCCTTTTTTACCACTCATGTGTTGCTCAAAATCTGCGCGGAAAAATTGTCATGTATAACTGTTAACGTTTACAATGGTCTTTTCAGTTGCGACCGTTTCTCTTTTTTTTTTTTAAATTATACGAGCAAGAGATGATGTTATCTTCTCATTGATATGTACACAACAAGATATGTCACTTCTGGTGAATCCGCGTAAGTACTTTTGACTTTTAGCTTATTGCAATTCCCTAGAACTCTATGGATATGAAGGTATTACTGAGGTCAATTTTTTTGTAAAGATTTTTATGTATTTTTACGATTTTTATTTGGTTTTTAATATTTTTTTTATGTTCTTGATTTTTTAGATCAACTAGCTTATTACTTTGAAAGCTTCTAAAATCTAATATAAGGTGCAGATGGTCAGTAATATACATTCAATAGCTCGATATATCTCACTGAGAAAAGAATAGCTGGATGTAATTTGCTTGGGGTTATCTCTCCATGAGAAATATCCGGCTACGGCAAGCGCGTCTCCCCAGGAGGTGACGCACTCAGGTTCCCGCCATCTTGGTGGCTTACTCGTCGGGCTCGTTAAGACGCAGACGAGCAAAGTCCTCGAAGACGATGTTGTCATCGTCATCATCGCCGGCGTAGCACGAGTTCTCGTACTTGCTGCGCTCGATGGACTTGGCCTTCTTCATGGCCTGAGCCTTCTGCTGGTCAGCAGAGCCTGCATGGGTGGACAAAAGCAAACAGCTGTTAGTATATCTTTATTAGCTTCCACGATACTTGACAAAGTAAGGAAATTAAGCTTTTCGTAAGGCCGTGAGAGAGACAGAGGAGAAAGGAACATCGTGTTAAAAAAGTTGCATACCCTGCAGGCGCTGAACTCCGCGGAAAAAAAATCTAATGATTGAAATACATTATGACTGATAAATTTCAGAAAGTAAACACTGCTAATGTTATAAGTTAATTGCTATTGCATTTCATTTTATTTCCTGAATAAATTATGATCATTAATCGTATTTATAAATTAACATAATTAAGAAGCATGCGAAAAGCTAAAGAAAGAATATTAATTGAATTTAAAGTAACATCTTGTATTAGTGACGCAAAAAGTTGTTTTGAACTTTGACTTCTTAAAATCCAATTAGCTAAGAGAGACCTTAAAATCGCACTATATAGAGCTTCCAGATTAAAGTAAACAAGTTATATAGCGTGATGTATTATTGTATGGCCTCGGTCAAATTTTCAAGCTGTGACGTAGGTTATAAGCAAATTACCGTCTTATACAAACCGAATTACAATACGTGGAGAAATCTTACATTTCAAGGACCATTCATAATTCAAAGACTGTTTTGTATATTTTTGAGTTGTCTCAGGATGGTGATAGCTGAAGCGGTGATAAAATACGTTGTACGTTCCGATTAATTAAGAAAACATATCGGCAATAACTATCCCTTGCACTACATAAGGTTGATTTAAGGTTGTTGCAGAGAGGGTAATGTGCTCCTGACGGTGAGGATAATTACCGGGAGCCGGGTGCAGCAGCTTGAAGGGCACGTCAGTAACGAGCTCTCCTCCCAGAGTTCCACAGTTCAGCTTGACGCGTACGGAGTACGAGATCACGATACCCATGGATTCAGAAGGAGCCTTGCCCTCCTGCACCAGCGTAGATGAGGCCAAGTTGACGTCATCGTCCTGAAAAATGCACGAGCTTATTAAGTACAGTTGATTTTTTAGGAACGGGGTGAGAGGATAAAAAAGGAAAGCAAATTAGTATAATTTTATCATTAAATTACAGTTTTATTAATTATTGATATTACTTAAATCTTACGGTCCGATGAATTAAATATGAATAAATTTAGAAACACACCTTCAGGTGTCCGTCAAGCGCAATGCCACGACGGTCCTTGTTGTTGCTGGCCAGGGGCACCATGTAGAAGACCTTGGTGAGAGATGCTCCCGGGGTGACGGGGCAACCCTCACGGGTCTCGAGCTCGGCAACGTGACGGGAGAACTGAGCGTTCACCATGGTCACCTCGCAGTGCTGCACTACGTACACCTGTGGAGAACACGGATTAGATCATC
The DNA here is from genome assembly GCA_949825025.1 of Siphlonurus alternatus. Lineage (NCBI taxonomy): Eukaryota > Metazoa > Arthropoda > Insecta > Ephemeroptera > Siphlonuridae > Siphlonurus > Siphlonurus alternatus. Next base: position 21,633,293 of record OX463780.1, read on the forward strand.
GATCACAAACATATATTTTTTAATTTGCGTTGACTTGCCTTGATGTTCTTAACAGCCTTGCGGGAGTTGTTGGTGACAATGACGTTAGCGGCCACCTTCTCGCCATGATAGTAGATCTCCTTGTCGAGAGTTACCTCGAGGTTCAGCTTGCCCTGAGAGAACGTGAAGCCCTTGCTGACGAGCGAGCTCGGCAGACGACGGCCACGAGAAGGTGGCGCGTACTGGATCTGTAGGCAGATTCAAACATATATTATTGATGTGTTTTGCAATAAAATTTGATCTTTTTATCCGTATCACAAAGCAATGAATGTTATATTGGCAAAGGTTTGTTTAATTTTTATGAATATATTACATTAAATCATTTTTTAAAAAGAAAATTAAAGCGTAAAATATAGTTACAAATCATTGACCTATTAAAAAAAATCGTATTTAAAGGTATTTTTTATAGTAGTGTCAAATTTAATACGAGATATTATTTACTCGGCAGTCAGAATAGTACCTTCTTGATGGCAAGAGCGACGGAGGACCGCTTGTGTCCTTTGTCCTCGGAGTTATCAGCGACGAAAGTGCGCACAGAGTACTCCACACCAAGGGGCTTTCCCTCGTCGGACTCGCCGGGCTGGAGAGTCACGGAGCAAGGAGAGGCCGCGGGGAAGGTGAACGTGAAGGGGAACGCGTTCGGGCCGAGCTTCTTGATGAGGCGGTCCTGCAAACCAAACAAGTAGCCTTACTTTCATGTCTTCATTCTTTGCCCCTGACTTGCAGATAATTCCCAATACACATAAGCACAATGTGTTGCATCAAAAATTTTCTGCAGGCGTAACATAGAATTTGTATATTTTATTACTGTTTCTTTATAAATTTTTAATTTAAAATTCACATTTCTTTTATGAAAATATAAAGTTACAAAAGCCAAAGGATTTTATTTGCTATTAGATCATGTCATGAGTGTTACCTGGATGGGGGTCAGCTCTTGCTTGCCGCTGTTCTTGTCGGCAGGGACGATGACTTCCTTGGCCAGGGTCATCTCCTTGCTGAACTTAACTCCCATGACCTCATCCTCCTCGCGACCATACCGGTAGGTGGTCGTGAGCTACCGGCAAATAAGTAAGTAACAGAGTGAGAAACAGGGAATCTTACTATCACAAGATGCCGCAGATTAGTTACTCCATCACCCCAAGTTGAGTTTGAAAAACACCGAGTCCTTATTAAATGAATTATCTCTTAGGCAAATGTGTATTTTAAAGAGTTTTTCAACTAAAATTTATTCCCGTAATGCGTAATGTCAAGATTATTGCATATATATGATAAAACATGAACCAATTTGTAATTAGGTTTAAAATAACTATTACTTTTTGCTGAAAATTTATTTGTTAAATATGTAAGAATTAAAACTGGTGAATGATTTAGTTACATTACATTGAATTTAATTTGTATGGTTCAAAATTTGAATGTATCAAGTAAGCTATTCCATATTTATCTGTAAATTTCTCACGAGTTCTTGTTGTCAAAAAGTTAATAATTTAAAAAATTAGTTTTCGCTAATTATTATTATGTTACCTGGCCATAGATCTTCCTGCCCTTGAGGTAGTCATTGTCGACTACGATTACGCCATCAATGGGATCAGTATGGTCGATGTGGTCTACGAAGTCACGTTTGCCCAGGTAGACGGTGACCTTGCCTGTAGATCAGCAGGTAAATTGTTATTAATAAGTATTCTCCAAGCCATCATGTCATACAAAAAATTAAAGTATATATATATATATATATATATATATATATATATATTTATAATGAATGATTTTTAAAACACTTATAGCATTTATCAAAATTGAAATTAATTTGACATAAATTTTAAAAATTACATGCATCAAAGCTTTGTTACAATAAAAGAACATTCAGTTTTATCTTATTGTATCCAAATATTTTCTAAACCACCACAACATTTTGAAACAAAGCTTAAATTAAACAAAAAATACTAAAATACGAATCTAAAATGTATACAATTCAATTTCTTTCAATGCAAGTCTTTCTTTATACATGAAGATTTCTTTTCGGTTAAAAAATACATTTTTAAGACACTTCAATTCAGAAATAAAATCTTAATTACAAAATCACAGTTCACTTAATTACCATTCGGGGTTGTTTTCTTGAAGACCTTTACGGCAACGACATAGACAATCGAAAGAATCGGTAACATCGAGTGTTGACTGGGTTGGTTGATAAACCTGCGTAGGAAAGAAGAGTGCAAAAGTGCTAGAGATTTAGCTCTAAGAGTTTGATATCACCAGAAGCGACTTGTACCGTGGTGTGTCGTTCTGCCATCGCTTCCCTCGGCTTTTATACCTCAGCTGCTCCTAACCGGATCACCGGGTAAATTAGATTAGCCGCGACCGAACACCTCCAAGTGCTCCAAAAGGACATTCAAGAGGATCTCAGTAATATGGAGTGTGCTGGTAAATCAATTTTAACGTGGAGGTGAAAATATATACAACCTCAAGGCTAGTTAATTAATTTGATAAATGCTTATTTTCAATTGTTTAATTGTTTTATAACATATGTATATATATAATGTGTATATATATATATATATATATATATATATATATATATATATATATATATATATATCAATTGCAGTTACAAACTTATATATTTTCTTTCGTGATTAATTATTATTGATCAAAAAGTTTAATATTTCCCCATATTTCCTTATAGTTTCTGATAGTAAAATTATACTTCCCAAATCTGTAACTTAGATTTCACACACAAAAATCATAGTCATAAATTTACAAATTCAATACTTTTCGTAGTTGTTAATAGTTAATACTTCAACTAGTTTAAATAATTTTTTATTTGTTTACTGCATGTAATCGAACGTGTAAAGTCTATTGAAAAGGCGTTCTTTATTTTTTATATTAAAAGTACATAGAATTAAAATTACTTTTAAAATATATATAATTTAATAAAGGTAAATATAAATTAACTTTAAACAAATTTCAGTCTCTTAGTAGATCATTAATTTATAACAATCACTTAAATTAATTATTTAGTTAGTGCAAAACAATTGTTGACTTTTTGCCATTTCATTTTCTTTAAAAAAAATAAAAGAAAAAAGAAATGATGTCATTGATACTTTTCTGCGATGGCGTTATACCGGCATTGCACCAGCAGTCACCAGTGACGTCACATATGTGACGAGGGAGCAAAATGCGCACATCGTTTGCTGCCGTGACGCCCGCCCGAAGAAAGCCCTCACTAAGCGGATCGGTCCAACCTGATGCTTATCATAGAAAGGATAGGACTTTCTTTCCCGCATAACTTGACATTGAATTTTTAATAAAAATAATAATAATAATAAAGATCGAAGAGTAGTTGTTTGGTCAAAAATTGAACGAGTCGTGTATTAAGTTTTATTTAAAGTAAACAAAAATAGCCGCATTAATAAAGATAAAATTAAGCAATTTGACGATTTTGTTTTATCTGTGCCTATTGATGGGTGCCTATAATTAATATAATAATGTATACGCGCGGTCTATATTATATAATACAATCAAGACATGCATGTATGTAACTGAGGCAATATCATTGAATGGCTTTTTTGGTGCTCTGATGAACAAAAATGTGCAAATTTGAAAATATTAGAAAATCACCATCCAAAAACAGTTTTAAGGTCATCATAAACTGTGATTCCCACAAAAAGAGCAAGGTTAACGTTTCGGCTGTCTATGCAGATGTGTTATATATAAATAAAGTGTATTATATATAATATATAAACGAATATTATTCCATCATGAATGCATAATACACGTGACTTTGTTACCTTAATGTTTTGTTTTTAGTGCAGCTGAATTTCAAATTTTAATCCAATTTTTTTACCAGCTTGTGAAGCCGTATACAGAAACTCGCGCACCAGAAAAGCCACGCATGCATGCTACCGTGTCTGTACTCAGAAAAAGTGCTGCTACACATGCAGAACTTTCAATGAGAAGGCCCTGGCTACTATATATGTTCCATTCAAACTTTTTAATTCAATGAGAGCTAAAGTAACACAATGAAATAAATTGTATTTTTAATTAAAAAATGTTTTTTTGGTCACTTCTTTGTTTTGTTTTTTTACTTAACAGGTGTCAAATCTTTACCAAAATATTCTATATCTGTTTTGCTGTAAATTTAACATCATGCGGTAGTTAATATTGTTTTAAAATAGTCTCCGAACTCACAAAAATATGAACAATTGAATATATATCATATTTAATAAAAATACATTGCTGTATTTAAATAATAAAATATAATATATAAATTGTATACGCAATGAAAATAATAACTGTACATAAATTGCAATAAATTAGGAAAGAGTTGAAATAGTTTTATAACGTACGAAACATAACACCAATTAAATACCGCAGTTACCGTACGCGGTTACGTAAATAATGTAAATATATATACGTAATATAGGGTGTCTGTAAAGTGTATATATAGTGGAGGTTGTTTGGGCGTTAATAAAAGACACAGAGGTTTAACGTAACATAGACTTTTTTATACATGAAATTAAAGCTTTAAAATTTTACAATTTCGAAAATCAAGACGAAAATTAAATCAGGTGAGGGGTTCGTCATATTTTTTACACGCTAAATGGGCAAAAGAACAACAGTGAAAATTTCATTTTTCGTGAAACTTTGTGGCAACGAGATGTTCATCATGCAGTTCACAGGTCAGCAGAAATCAAAGTATGTGTTATGATCCCAATCTTATGAATCTGCTGCTGCTGTAAGAAGAAAATTTAGTAACTTTTATCGCTTAGACATGTATCGATCGACTGTGCAAAAAATGACACGGAAGCAAATCAAGAACTTCCCTTTCAAGATTACCTTGCTCTTTGGACTGAAACCTGAAGGTCTTATACCGACGCGTTTGGAGGTGTCATGCAAGCGCGGATCCAGGAAGAGGGGAGCTGGGGGGGGGGGGGGGGGGGGCTTCATCAGCCCCCCCCCCACACAAAATTTTGAATTTAACATGGGCAATATAGGCGGCATTTCCCCCACTCCATTTTTTTTTAACATTTGCCTTATGGAGGCAGCCCCCTCCGAATTTTTTTCCTCGATCCGCGCCTGGTGTCATACATGTGAATTATATTGAGACACCTCATGTCTAGCTGATAGTGTAGGGCTGTTTTGAAATGCTTCTCGGACAGGAGCCTGATTGATATTAGACACAGCTAGAAAAGGCCGCTCACTATATACGGAGTTTTTTCTTGATTGATCCTGTTTCTTAAAAATTTTGCCACCAACGTTACGTAAGAATGAATAATGTTCACCAGGAGTTTGACGATATTTTACCCGATAAAAGTTACTAAATTTTCTTCTTACAGCAGCAGCGCCAGCAGCAGATTCATAAGATTGGGATCATATAACACATTTTTTTATTTCTGCTGACCTGTGAACATCTTGTTGCCACAAAGTTTCACGTAAAATGAAATTTTCACTGAAAGTTTCGCTCTTTTGGCCATTTAGCGTGTAAAAAATGAATCGCTCACCTGATTTAATTTTCGTCTTGATTTTCGAAATTGTAAAATGTTAAGCGCTTTAATTAATTCCATATATATAAAAGTCTATGTTATATACGTTAAACCTCTGTGTCTTTTATTAATAACGCCCAAATTAAGTCTCGATCGCCCCAAACAACCTCCACTATTATACTTTAACAGACAGTGGCGTAGCCACAGGATTTGTCCAAGGGGGGGGGAGGTTCCTCAAGATAAAGATTGAGAACAGTCCACTTGGGAGTTTGTGGGGCATAGCCCCCCAATAGCCCGCCGCAGGCGCGATTATTTTAAGGACACGCCCCTTTTTTTAGGGTAAAATAATGGAAAAATATTATATATTATAGATTATAGAGAATGTATTATATGGCCTGATGCAGTTTTTTTAAAATTTCATATTTTTTGCACCCCACTTTTTAATTTAATTCCTTTTTAATACGTGCACTAATGTAATAAACATTGAGTAAATAATTTTAGTTAAATCCCCTAGTCGAAAAATAAGAGTGCTAAGTGATAATTTGAGCAGTAGTCAACTACTTGACTACTGCTCAAATTATCACTTAGCACTCTTATTTTTCGACTAGGGTCAAGTAATTCATCTAATAACCACTTTTATATAATTATTTTTATTACTTTTATGATGCGTTATTTTTTTGAAAAAGGGGCGTGTACTGTTAATTATTTTTTTCGATGAAGAGTGTTGCAGGAAATTTAATTCTTATATTTGTAAATCGTAAAAAAAAATATTTATATTTTAATTAAATTTTGAAAACAGGAAAATCAATTTATTACATTAAGTATACTGTACGTATACTATAAATTATATATAGCTATATACATACATGTATATATTATACAATTCATACTTTTAAAAAATTTGATTTGTTTAACTTCAATTATATAATACAATTTTTGTTATATTTTAATTGTCTTCATTCTTCATATACAAAAACATAAATAATTTAATAATGAATACAGAATACACGTTACTATACATGCAAATGATAACTAATAAAAATATTATATCGAAAAAGTTATTAAAGTTTTTATTGAACACTCTTATATACAGTACGTGTACATATTATATATATTACATAAACATAAAAAACATAAAAATCTTATAAATCTTAGTTATAAGAATACGAAAGTTCTATTATTCCAGTTCTTGGTGTACATGAGTGAGGGCAGCACCAGGCAGAAATAAAAAATCTCCACAGGTGGGCGGGTCAGCTGATTTCTTTTGAATTTATTGCACGTTTTCCACCGGCACTCTTTTTTTCATACAAGTTTTATGGGCTAAAAAGATGTTAAATCAAACATTAAAACTAGCAGTTATTTGTTTAGTATTTGATTTGTGTAAATGCGAGCAGAAAAACGTTGTAATACTATTAGGTAAGATCTAGTTTCAATGTATTAATATATACTTTAAAGTGCATGCAGATGAAATTATTATAAGCATGTACTGGTATATAGGGACCGTACTATGCATAGGGTTCATTCACCCCTGATTTTTTGTATCATATTGACCAGTTTGATTTTTTATGGCAGCCGATGATGGTGGATTTCAAATAGGAGCATACGGCGGAATGTGCCTCACAGAAAACCTGGATATCCTTGCAAGGCGGAGTCTTATCTTCAACAACGCATTCACATCTGTTAGTAGCTGCTCCCCCAGGTATAATATATTATATACAGCTAGATATATATGAATAATATACATTTTATATATTGTTGTATTTATTTTACTAGAGACTGCAAAACAGAGCCATGAAAATTGTATTGGGCTGTAAAAAAAGAACCCATATAAAATTGATGCTATAAGAAACTTTGCAATGGTTAAGTGTTAAACAAAGGTTTGCCTTAAAGGTGCTGCTATTTTTTTTATGATATTATTAATGATAAATTTCCAATTCATTTTAAAAAAGAGCTTATTAATTTAAGAATATATAAGTGAAATGCATATTTATAATACAAAAGAGGCTATAGCTGCAATAATTATTTTAGAAAATGTGTTATTAACAAACATAGATCGGAAGGATCAATTTATAACTGTGGTAAAAAATTGTTTAATGAATTAATTGCCTATTAATATAAAAACATGTCCTACAAAAAAAATGTTTAAAAGATTATGTATAGAATTTGTTAAAGAAAAATTTGTGTATGTGTATACCAGATAAATGTATAAGATTATAATTATATGTAATAATAATTAAGTCAATGATATATTTTATTTTTTTTTATAGCTATAATTGGTAACTATAAAATGTATAATTATTAAGATGGTTTTTTGTATCCTAAAAATATTGTACTATATAGGCATAAAATTCTATGAACTATCATAAATTTTATGAACCACCTGTTATATATATATATTAATTGTTTAATTAAAACAATATATAAACTATATTTGTACTGAATAGCGAAAGCTAAATAAAGATTATTTCAATTTCAATTAGATTTAAAAAAAAAAAAAAAAGGAAGCTTTCACAAACTCGGAAATTGCTATATGGCCGGCGGCATTCATACCGTAGGACGCCTTTAGTTACTCTTAGAGATAGTCGTTTAGAGTATTATATATATATGCCGCTACATGTATATTAGCTCCATAAGAAAATCAAGGAAACCTTGTGATGATTTTGCTACGGTATTATATGCCATTGTATGTATATAGCAGTTTTCGAGTATATATGTGAACGTATCTCGAATCTTCACTTTGATCTCATGCAGGCACCGCATCACAAATAATATATTCACAATAAAATTTATAAGATCAATGCAGTATTATTTTTTAATAATGCCCTGAAATCCAAATGAAAAAGACAAGGAGGGTTTAGACCGCCCATATATTATTATACATGGCAAATTTAGTAGTGCAAACACTATATTAATATTATAATATAGTGAACACTGCATGGGTAAAAGAATTTGCAATTATATATATGGTTCATGGTATAGAGATAACGTCACATCACACTAAAGTAGCTGTACATGATCCTCCCAGCATTCCCTGTCCTCTCTTAATTACAAACTTTTCGCCTCTGAAAAGTTTCCTTCTTCGGCCTTGTTAATCACCATGCCTCGTATATAAGAATAAAACACAGCCAGGGCATGGTGATTAGCAAACTGCAAAAGGGAATTTATTTTTCAGAGGGGATCTCAGGTGAGTGTATGTGGCATATATATATATATCCTATCTGATCAACACACCTCCTTATCATCAAACGATGGTCTCATGCACCCTCCTCAAATCTCCCCTCCAAATTCCCAATTCCCTAAACCTTCTGCCCCTCCTCCTTCCCCCAAAACTCCACCCACTACTCTCCCCAATCCCTCTGCCCCACCCCCCTCCTTATCCCCCCCCACAATGGCCCACCCCACCCTCCAAATTGTCCATCAACCCTCATCTCCCCCTAAGTCCCATCCTCCCGTGCTCACCCGTCTCTGCACTTCGCAGACAACCACCCCCATTCGCCCCTCATGTGTCACAAATACAAATAGTCCCCATCCAATGCCATCAGGCCCTCCCCGCCTCATCAAGGCTCCCTACTACTACAGGCTCAACATGCTCTCTGAAAGTTCCAAGTCCCCCTCCAGCTCTCTTCAGCATTTCCACTACCCCTCTACCCCCCATCTCCCCAAAGTTAACAACCCGCCTCAACATATAATCAGCTCGCCCAATCCGAGCCCGCATTTTCGCGCAACCCTCTCTGCTCCACCCCGTCCAAAGTTGACGAGGTGGTAGTCTCAAACTCACCACTAAGGCTAAATATTCTCTTATGGAATGTGGAAGGCCTGAAAAAGCTAATACCTTTAATCTCAGACAATATTCTTGAGAACCGAGATATTATTGTATTCACAGAGACCTTCTTACTTGAATCACTTGACATAAATGGCTACTACTCCTTCCACAACCTTGCTTTCAAATGGCAGAGAGGGAGACCGTTTGGAGGCATCTCATGCTTCATAAACCCAAAACATGGTCCAATTTTAAATTTCTTAAAACTTAAAGATTTTATCATCATCAAAACTAAATTTTTTACAGTCATTGCCATGTACCTTAATCCATATTTTACAGTTCTCGAACTAATGGAGGTAGTACTATATGCAATAAGCCTCACAGAAAATGATGCTAATGTAATTTTCACGGGCGATTTTAACTGTAGAATTGACCTTTCAAATGTCCCGAAACATCTACGAAACAAGACAGATATATTCTATTAGACATTTTAAATTCAAATGGCTACTTACTCTCTAATAGCCCCCTAGAAAAAACTTTTGTAAACGCAAATGGTTCAAGTACAATCGACCTGCTTTTTTATAAACCTAAAAATTTTATATTAATAAAACATGTCATTATTTCTGAGACAAACTCGTCACTGTTAAAGAGTCATCTACCCGGTGAAATTATTTTAAAATTTACCCCTAGCAATCCTCCCAATAAAAAACTTTTTTACAGATCAAATTATTCAAACAAAATTGATATTAGAAATTATAATGACCAAATTTATACTTATGGTGATACCATAATTACTCATATCAATAATAAAGATGTAAATAGTCTAAATACTTTAATTACTAATGTCATTCTACATTCTACTATTGCAAAGAAAAATAATAAAAGAGTATCTAAACCCTGGTTTAATAGCGAATGTTATCTATCAAGGCAAGATCTTCTATCAAAATTTCATGCCAGCAAATTATATTTATTCAAAAACCCAAATTTGCATGAGCAATTTATTCAGGCAAGAAGCTGTTATAAGGCTTTATTGAAGCAGAAAGAATTAGAATTTAAAATTAAATCGGAAGATAAAATGATTAAAGACGCAGAGCTAGAACCATACACATATCTTAGGAAAGATAGACCACCAACTAAGTCATGCCCAATTAACATAGACAAATGGGAAAACCATTTTACAAATATCTTAAATACAAATAAATTACAATCCGACCAAACTCTCAATCTTTTATCATTAACAAGAGACTATAATTGTAACTCAAATTATATTCCTCTTAATGAATTTGAAGTCTATAATTGTATGCAAAGCCTAAAAAACAATAAAGCTTCGGGCCCAGATTTTATTACGAATGAACATTTGAAGCTAGTAAGCAAGTCGTTAACCCCAACAATCACCAATATGTTTAACCTCTGTATTGAAACGGCTACAATTCCGGAATTGTGGCGGATCGCCTACCTAATGGTATTATACAAAGGGAAGGGTAACATTATGTCACCCGACTCATACAGAGGTATTATCCATGGTGATACCATGTACAAACTCTTCTCGAGATTAATTGCAAACAGGCTTTTTGATTCCACCCACTATCTTATTCCAAAAGAGCAATACGGCTTTATGCCAGGACGTTCCACAATACAAGCTGTATCCACAGTATATAATCAAATTAAACTAGTATTGGAGAAGCCAAAGGGTCATTTATATATTGCTTTTGTAGACTTCAGAAAAGCTTTTGATTCGGTCAATAGGAATTTGCTTATTGAAAAGCTGAAGTCACTTAAAGTAATTCCTTCTGAAATTTTGAATATTTTAGCTGTTATTCTAAATATCAATTATGTATGTGTTCAAGATCGCTTATCATGTTCTAGTAATATTATTCAATCTAACGGAGTTTTGCAAGGAGACCCGAGCAGCTCTCTTCTTTTCAATCTTTTTACTGCAGATATAACTGAGATTACAAAAGATATAAACTGTGAAAATGAAAATGATCAAGTCGTACTAAATTTATATGCAGATGATCTTGCTATTATTTCAAAGAGCAAAGTCAAGCTACAAAAAGCGCTAAATAATCTATCCATCTGGGCCAAAACAAATGGTCTAGAAATTAACACAGAGAAAACCAAGGTTGTTAAGTTTAGAAGAGGCGGACCGTTATGCAAAAACGATGAAATTTATTGTGACGGTCAAAAGATTGAATTTCTAAATTCATTTAAATATCTTGGCATAATACTTCAAATGACAGGGCATTCTTTTTCTAAACATATAACAGAAAGATGTAAGAACGCTATCACTGTTATGTACACTATCTCAGGGCTGTCTGGTCTATCCGTCAAAACAGGGCTCAAACTATTCAATTTAAAAGTCGCCCCTGTGGCTACTTATGGTATTGAAATTGTATGGCCTCATTTATCTGTATCCGATTTTGATAAATTAGAATCAGTAAAAGCCATGTTTGTTAAAAGATTACTGTGTCTGTCAAAATTTACCGAAACTAGACTGGCCTATAAACTGATAGATTCCAATTATTTTATTACAGAAATCAAAGAAATGTTTAAACTTCCAACGACAGATCAATATTCCAATTTTATAGCTGTCAGGAATCAAAAAGCTCAGGATATTAATCCTGAGTTTTACAGCACTGATGCTATGACATGTAAATATTGGTGTCTGCCCCAATTGGATAGATCCAATGTTAGAAATGTTTTAACTCGCCAGGCTGTTCACGGCTTCCACTATCTAATTTGTAAATCTTCTGGTTATCATAAAGCTGAACAATCTTGTGTATGTAAATTATGTAATGAATATTGTAGCCAATATCATTTAAATATCTGTAAATCTAGAATTAAGTCTATTAGCGATTATGCCAGGGGAGATTTCATATAGTCTATAGATTTTGAATAGCAATGAAGCAATAAGTTTTTTTTATTCTATCTATTTTCTATGTCATATTTTGTCTTATATATGTGATTATATATATGATATATTATTATTATGATGTAACAGGCTGTTAGTATCATCTGTTATTTTATTTTATATTGTTTTATTATCATTTTCTATTGTTCTATTATTCTGTAACTATTATATATGTTTTGTATGTATGTTTTATGTGTTCTATTGTAATGTTTTTCTATAATGTATGTTTCTAGTGCTGTTAATATGTACACTTTCTGTGTTTAATAAAAGACTAATAATATATATATATATATTACTAGGGTGACCAGACGTACCGTTTTGACCGGTACAGTACCGTTTTAGAGTACCATGTCCCGGTGTCCCCAAAAAAGAGGCTCTCGGGACGCCTAAATGTACCGCTTTCGGACAAAATTTATAAAAGGGACATTTTTTAAAATTTTTATCATTAAAAAAATAAAAAATTCATAGGAATGTGGTTTTGAATATTTACGAAAATGTACGGACGCAAATGATTTTGCAACTCCATGCCCCTTTTTTGTCGATCGCTTTCGCTAAACAGCATATTTCTTCCAAAATTGCGGAATAGATATATTTTGCATATACGCGCAAGTATGCATATACTACGTGAAATGAAGTCACTACTTTTCGATTAAATTTTGAATAAAAAATAAGTAAAAAACTTTGCACAAAAATATCATCTCCTTTAATATTGATGATATTCACTTGATGGAAATTTCCAATAATATATGAAATTGAAAAAATCATTCTTATGCATTGTGACGAGGCTGAGACAAAAATTTCTTTGTCTTTCTTTTTTTTTTTTTTTTTCACAATAATCGTGCATGGATATTACGTAAATAAATAAATGGAAAATAATATGAGGGAAAAACGCCACAAATATTATTCATACAATCAAGTAATTTTAGCTGTTATTAAGCCCTATTTGAATGCTATAAATTAATTCAGCTATTTCACTCTATAACAAGAGTTCACACTATTTGCAAAATGAACTGCAGTTCGATTAAAAGTATTAATTCAAATTAATTTCTTGCTTTATACTCCATTTTTTTTTTGTATAATTTATCTCGTGACATTATATTAAGTTTTATTTATTTATAAACAAATATATATTGCATTATTTAAGTAACACTTACATTTAGAAATATTGTGAATGGAGACGGAAAATTTGATAACGAAATTAAAAAAAAAAAATCAATTTAAAATATTTAAATATAATTTTTGTATTGGGAAAGTATCCTTCGAAGGTATGCTTTTTGAGTATAATAAATTTCTTGTATTGCTTTTGTTTCTTTTTATTTTACATGTAACTTAATTTACAACATGAACATGAATAGAATCGTGGCCAGGCCAAGAAAAAAGGTTAATTTTAGGAAATCAACTCACTGGCACAGTTTTCTTGCATGGTGACTATAATAAATCTCTTTTTTTCTAATTCTATGAAAAATGTATGTATAAAAAAATGCAATTATTTATATTATTTAAAGTAGAGTGAGCGATTGCATAATTTATTATTTTATTTCCGTAAAATATTTTAACCTGCCCTGCTTTATTGAGAAATAAAAACCAAAAAATTTCATCTCAAATAGCTTCATCGCAAAAAAAATCCCAAAGTTTGTTTTCCTGAGCCCTTTAACATATGCAGCCTTATGGATTATGGAACAGAAAACAGCGTTTTACTCAAACTTCGTCTGAACTATGGTATCAATTAAAAAATACTTACGTATAATCTATGACGAAAATTCTTTAATGGATTTACAAATAAAATAAATTTTTTCGGAAAAAATGGCTTCATAAAAAAAAAAACAATTCATTTGAAAATCCATTAAGAAAAAAAGTAAAAAAGGGGGCGTGGCACCCAAAAAAATCACACCTCCGGCGGGGGTTTTGGCCCTTCAGGCCTCTATCTTGGGGGCCTGTACCGTTTTGGACATCAAGATATCTGGTCACCCTATATATTACACTTAAATTTTTTTTGTGCTGCAGTATTGCACCACAATAACAAATCTACAGCTCCCTATATATTATATACTTATATTATAGAATGTCATGTATTATAGTGGGACTATTCTGTATTCTCCAACTGCTAACTGGCACTGTATATGATTTAAAATAGTTTCAATTTTTGTCCTAAACAATTATAACTTATGCAATGTCTATATTACTTATTGCATACAGTTATATCTCTTTATGCAGCCGCTCCGCCCTGCTAACTGGGCGACCCAGCCACGAGAATGGAATGTACGGCTTGCACCAAGGAGTCCACCACTTCAACTCCTTCAACAAAATCCACAGCCTACCTGCCATCCTCTCTCAGAGAGGCATCAGAACTGGTATATATAATATATAGTATATATCTGGTTTATTCTCAGTATCATAATTATGTGTAATATGAATTTAAATATACACATTACGATATACTGATGTTGGCACATTTACCTTATATATAAAATAAAGTTTTTTCTTATATTCTTATACAGTATATTATAAATTTATAATTACAAAATGCACATGTATATTATTTGAGCACATTTTCAAATCTACAGAATACTCTTAATTACATTTAAAATAGTTTAACAACATAAAGCCTAGGTTTTTATCCCTCAATATAATGGGTATGCGTAATCAAGTTGGAAATTACAATATATATTATCAGCTACAATTACAAGTTATAGCGAAAGCTAAATAAAGATTATTTCATTTCATGTGTGTGATATATAATTTTTGTAATATAATTATAAAGAATGCTGTCAAATCCTATACCTCATGTAAATACTGTATAATTATTAAAATTATTAAGTACTGTATGATATTTTATAAACTAGCTGTGTAATTTAAAATTTTTATAAAAATTATATGTAGTAAAATATTTCAAACTCACATTATTTTTTCTTGCACAGGCATTATTGGCAAGAAACACGTTGGCCCAGAGAGTGTCTATCCATTTGATTATTCTGAGACAGAAGAAAATAATTCTATTATGCAAGTGGGAAGAAATATAACAAAAATTAAACTTTTAGTCCGTGAATTTTTATCAAAAAATAAGACACAGTAAGTTTTAGATTTATTTTTCTGAAAGTAGTTCAGTATAAATAATTGATTTTTTTAAAATACTGTTTTCACTTGCAGACCATTTTTCCTCTATGTCGCATTCCATGACCCTCATCGATGTGGTCACACAAATCCTGAGTATGGAGAATTTTGTGAGAAGTTTGGAAATGGAGAGCCAGGGATGGGTCTTATTCCAGACTGGGATCCAATTTATTATGTTCCTGATGAGCTTGTACTGCCATACTTTGTTCCTAATACACAGATAGTCAAGGAAGATTTGGCTGCACAGTATACAACAATGTCTCGACTGGATCAAGGTATTTATTGCAATTTCTGCATGCCGTGCATGCAATAAAAGTTTTTAAGCATTATAACAAATAATAACATTGTCAATGTATTTCCTGTATAGGGGTGGGAATTGTTCTCAAGGAGCTATCCAATGCTGGTTTCGCAGACAATACTCTTGTTATCTACACCTCTGATAATGGAATTCCTTTCCCAAGCGGACGCACCAACCTGTATGATCCAGGTACTTAATGATTAGCATGTAATATAGTTTGAATTACAGTACATAAAATTTCTATTATAATGTTAAATATATTTGCATTATATTTTCATAATATAATTATTTTTTTATTATAGGTATTGGTGAGCCTTTATTTGTTTCCTCACCTCTCAACAAAGAACGCCAGGGCCAGGTAACATATACCATGACTAGTCTTCTTGACATTGTACCAACAGTGCTGGACTGGTTCAATATTCCAACCCCAAATGAACTTACTGGACAGTCCCTGCTGCCACTTCTTTCCAATGGTAAGTTCGTGTTAAAAAAATTAAATTATGATTAATAATTAAATTTTCTTTTATTTTTTATTTTACAGAACCCGCTGAAGACCATCGAGCTATATTTGCAAGCCATTCACATCACGAAGTGACCATGTATTACCCAATGAGAGCTGTGCGGACAAGGCGATATAAACTGATTCACAACATTAATTTTAAAATGCCTTTTCCGATTGATCAAGATTTTTATTTGTCCCCAACCTTCCAAGTAAGGGTAACTGCAGAATGTTAATTGTATATCTTGATGTAATAATATCTGATTGTTGACGTACAGGAGATGTTGAACCGTAGCCGTGAGCACTTGCCTCTGCAATGGTACAAAGGCTCATTAAAAGACTATTATTACCGGCCTGAATGGGAACTATTCGACCTGAAACTTGACCCAGAGGAAACTTATAATGTTGTCAACAAGAAAACTTATAAGGTTAGAAATGTTATAGGAACATAAATAGTTATAAAAATAGTAAAATATTATATAACAGCTTGTCCGAAAAAAAAATTTTGTTGTGGATTTTGATAAAACTCTATCAGTTGAAATACAAATTTTGTTGAATGCAGGCTCAATTAAATCTTGAAAAAAAAATACATATATTTGGAGTCTGGCCCTCTTATAAGATTTTTTTCATAACACAGAAAAAAAAAATGTGATAGCATACATCATTTTGTTCAAACCATGGAGTGAGCTAGGGCTGTATAATAGCCCTGGATCCATGTCTTATTGGTTTTTACATACACATTTTATACCATATTTGATAAAAAAAATTACAATGAGATTTATATTTTCTATACTTATCTACTTATCTGCATGGTGTGCTCATTCTCTGATTTAACTTTTTAAATGTATTTACTCTGGGTACGTTTTATTTAATATTACACGGTAATGTTATAAATAATATAAACACGTTTCACTATAACCCAGCACAGATTTTTTTATTGTCCAACAGAAGAAAATGTAGAACATACAGAACTATACTTTTTACTTTTTATTGATGCATTGTACAGTCACAGAACAGCCAAAATTATTAGGACAGCAAGCACAAGCTTATACAACCACATTTCTACAGTATAAATAAATATATATTTGTTATTCAAACCATATGCTATACATAAATACATAATGGACAACATACATGACAAAATTTTATTGCAGAAATGAATAGAGAATACCAAATTATGCTATTCTGAACTTTTTCAGATTTTTTTGAGACCCAGAACTATTTTTAAATAATTATTTCTTGAAAGTGCGGACACACCCCCTGGAGGCGTCAATAGGTGTCCAGTCTCTATCCTTTTTTTAAGGATTCAGGGGTGCCAACTGAAATCACAGGACTTTCAATAATTATTTAAAAATAGTTCCAGGTCTCAAAAAATTCTGAAAAAGTTCAGAGTAGCATAATTTGGTACCCTTTATTCATTTTTGTGATAAATTTTTTTCATGTATGTTGTCCACTATATTATATATTATAATATTAATAGTAATTAATTTATAAATATTATATCATTTCTGTAAATTTATAAATGTGTGTTACAGCCCATTTTGAGTGAGCTCAAGGCAAAGCTGTTTGAGTGGCAAAATGTAACAGCAGATCCATGGATATGTGCCCCAGGGGGGGTACTGGAGGCATCTGGAGCCTACAAGACAAACCAGCAGTGCCTCTCAGCTGACAACTTTTTTTTATGAAGTTCTATCATTACACCTCTAGCTTGAAATCTATAATAAATAATAATTAATATTATACATTATATATTTGAACCAAACTTTGTGTTCTCTATGATCCTTATTCCGTACCCATGCAATCTCTGGCCGCCTTGAGCTACAATTAAAATTGCATATAATATATAATTAAGTTATATATAGTTCATATTATACTGTATATTAAATATATATAGTGCATGTGACTGCATGGTTATAATGTACATTTATATGTACTTTAACATGGAGAAATGAAATTCCTATGTTAAATTGGTCAACTTTAAAAATTCATAACTCAAAAACTAGATCGTATTTGTATACCTGATATTTTAGCTACTGATAGGGGGTGTAGAGGAGAACATTTTAAATTTTTTTCAGAATTTTTGTGAGAGGGATTTTTTTTAACATTGGTGGCGTTACCTTACCCTTAATTAAATTGCTTTTAAAAAATAACAATTTGAAAGATTTTTTGTAAATAAAGGAGCTAGACTATTAAATAATTTAAATGTAATTAAGATTACATAAATATGCATATTAATTATATAATAATGTGTGATGATAATTTTGATAAAAATTATATTTATAAATTTGCTATAATTATATACTTTTTTACATAATTATATGTACTTCTATGCAAATTAAAACTCTCCAGTTATTATACATAATATATATAGCAGACCGAGATCGACCATGATTTTAGCTCCATGTACGTACGTCTTTCGAATGTGTCGATGGAAGAAACGTAGTTAAATTTTTTCCAGATTTACCGCGGTTACGTTTACTTTTGTCCCATAGAGTGCTGCCATCTATGCCAGACGGAAATTCTTGAACTACGCTTCTCAACAGCTCGCATGAGCGTTTTGAAGAAAAAATTATTTTTTATTGATCTAATGTATTTATAAATGTCTGATGGGTCTGGAGAGAAGCTAAAGAAGTTTGTATTTAAGACAAAAAGCTCTAGAATTGGAGAATCTGCCGCGGAGTCTTTAGAAGTTGTAATTCCAGAGGTAAGAATGCTTCACCATGCACAGATATCATGCAGTATGTATACAGTACATATGCATACATTATGTACAGTATGTATGTACTGTATGTATGCATACTGTTCTTACTCACTGCCGCCGTATGCGTCTGTGAGCATACTCTTCTTGATTCTTTACTGAGAATAGGTCAATATTATATGACCATGCACCCAAGTATCATATGCATACATACTGTCTGTGAGCATACAGTATGCATACATATCATATTATTATATCTGAATAGCAGTGTGTACACACATTACATACATACACCACTGCTTGCGGCTATTGTGGGTATTCCACCACGGTGGCTCGCTTGCTTGCGGCTGACTCTCTCAGCCCCTCCCTGAACTCACCAACACTCCGAGCATCCACAAGCCCAGAGTCCAACAAATTCCACTCCCTCACCGTTCTTCTCAAAAAAGAATACTTGCCCACATCATTTTTGCTTCTCCTATACTCCAGTTTCCAATCATGGTCCCTCCTACCTTTATAACGCCCCTCCTCAGTACGATCGCTAAGCTCCTCCCAGCCCTTTTGGTTCCTAGTTATTTTATACATTGCTGTCAGTCTACTTTGCTTCCTCCTTTCCTCCAGATCCTCCCATCCCAGTTGCTCTATCATTCTGGTCACACTCTCTCTTCCCTTATAAATTTTGCTTTTATCACAGGTAAAGCTCCAGTTCCCCTTTTCTAAAACCCTTCTTGCTGCTCGTCTTTGTATCTTTTCCATCTCTTTCTTCCCTTTTGCTCTATACGGGTCCCACGCATTACATCCATATTCCATTATTGGTCTAATCAGAGACTTGTATGCTTTTTCTCTTACTGTCCTGCCTGCCCCCTAAAGATTCCTCATTACAAACTCAAGATTCCTTCTGCTCTTTGCGGTTACATACCTAATATGTTCATCCCAATTAAGTTTGCACTGAAGCATTACTCCCAGATATTTGTATTTGTCCTCTGATTTGATTTCTTCCCCCTCCATAAAATATTTAACCTGACTTTGCTCCCTTCTTTTGTTGAACTTAACCACACTACATTTTCCAACATTAAGCTTCATTTTATTAGCTCCTATCCATATACCCACTGTCTCCAGATCCTTTTGTAGAATTTGCTCATCCTGCTTATAACTTACTGTCCTATAGATTACGCTGTCATCAGCAAAAAGCCTCATCTCCGACTCCAAATTCTGTACAATATCATTAATAAAAATAATAAAAAGTAGCGGCCCTAGCACACTACCCTGAGGGACTCCGGAAGTAACCTTCACTACCTCAGACAACGTTTGCCCTAGCTTGACTCTCTGTACTCTGTCAGGCCATTGTCTATGCATATATTTAATACAGTACATAAATAAAACTTGGCCTTACTGGCAGTCACTGCAAAGTGCTGGCATAGTGATGAACTTAATTTAACATGCATCATTTTTCTCCTCTTTTTGTTTCCTATTAACTATCATATTACGTGTATCTAAGTTTTCTATTTCGAAACTTATAAAACATTTTAATCATCCCACCATTCAAAATTAATATTTATCACTAGTCCTGCACTCTATTGTTTTCAGCTGCTGCAAGCCAGCTACAACTTCTACACTTGGCCATCTGCTCCGGTACTTGCGTGGTTTCTTTGGGAACACCGGCGTGAGCTTCCTGGGAAACGTGTTGTTGAGATTGGAGCTGGTACCAGCCTACCTGGAATTGTTGCTGCAAAGTGTGGGGCAGAAGTCACACTCACAGACTGTGCCAGCCTTCCTCGCAGTCTACAACACTGCCAACGAGTTTGTGACGTCAACGGTCTACAGGGTCAAGTTCGAGTTGTAGGACTCTCCTGGGGCCTCTTTCTGCAGAGTTCATTCACGTTGGGACCCGTTGACCTCATACTAGGTTCTGATTGTTTTTATGAACCTACAGTCTTTGAAGATATTCTTGTAACTATAGCATATTTACTTGAAAAAAATCCTCACGCTAAATTTCTGTGTACTTATCAAGAAAGAAGTGCAGACTGGTCCATTGAACATTTGTTACATAAGTGGAGTTTACAGTGTGAAGAAATACCTCTAACTTCATTGGGAGCAGAATCTGGTATTGACATAAACGAGTTAATGCAAGATCATACTATCCATCTATTGGAAATTTCTAGAGTCTGAATCCTCTCATAAGTAACTATGGCTGCTCGTTCCATTCACAAACTTTTCATTGGAAACCTTCCTTGGACTGTTGGCCATCAGGAACTGAGGCACTACTTCTCAGAGTTTGGCCACGTTGCTTCGGCTCACGTTGTATTTGACAAAAACACAGGCTTGAGCCGAGGTTATGGTTTTGTTCTGTTTGGAAACCAAGGAGGTTACAACAATGCTACAAATAAGCAGAACCACAACTTAGAAGGTAATCAGCTGTCAATCCAAGCTGCCACCAACTAACACAATGGCAGAACAAGTTGACATAGATTTAGAGGCTAAGTTTGAGAGAGCTGCTAATCACCTTCAAATGATAGCAGCAAATCTTGACTCGGCCAGCTTACTAGAACTGTATGGTTTGTATAAACAAGCAACATGTGGCCCTTGTAATACTCCCCAACCTTCTTGGTTCAACATTACTGCAAAACGTAAATGGGAATCATGGAAGAATTTAGATGACCTTAGTATAGAAGATGCTATGCAGAAATATATTGTAGTTCTAACCACTTTAGACCCTGATTGGGAGGATGATGAAGGTAAAGACGGAGATGCATTTTCTGGTGCTGGTTGGATGTCTGTGTCTTGTCCTATGATTGAACCTGAGGAGGCCTTGAACGACGCAGACAAGACATTGCTAGACTGGGCCAAGGAGGGTGCTATTGACAAGGTCACCCAACTAGCAGAGACTCAGGATGTTAACCAGTGGGACGAGGTGGGGATGACTGCTCTCCATTGGGCTGCTGACAGGGGTAATGTGGAAGTCTTGCGTTGTCTACTGACTCTCGGAGCAGATGTTAACTTCAGAGATGCTGAGGGACAGACTGCCCTGCACTATGCAAGCTCATGTGGCCACGCCAAGGTGCTAGAGTTGCTGTTGGAGCACCACGCAGACCCCGGTCTGGTGGACAAGGAGGGTGACTGTCCAGTGGATGTTGCCAGCTGTCCTGAAATTGCCCTTATGATGCAGAATGCAACGACTTCATAGCTTCCCAATGTATATATTAGATATCAATTTTACCATTAAATTTACAATAATCATATTTAAATCAAGTAAATTGTATCAAATCAAATTGGATTTAGCTAATATGGTGGTAGTTAATAGTTTTAATGATTTTTCTTTCTTTTGAGTTAAATTATTACTGCACAATTATTTGTATTGTTTATGCGATTAATAAATTTTAACAAAATAATTTAAAAGAAATTGGTTTTGTGATTGAAATGAATATTTATAAGTTTATAATTACTTTAATTACAATAGTATGCATGTACTGTATACAGTAGATTAATTGATGAGTTTATTCTTATCCTGTTTTGGTACACTATTAGAGTATTGTCCTCAATTTTTTTTATTGCAGAAATGGATAGAGGGTGCAAAGTTATGCTACCCTGATTTTTTTCAGATTTTTTAGAGCCCGGGAACTATTTTTAAAAAATTATTGAAAGTCCTTTTCGTGACGTCACGAGACGCCGCTCCTTAAGAAAAAGATAGGACTTGCCGCCGCGTGACGTCACAAAAAGAACTTTCAATAATTTTTTAAAAATAGTTCCAGGTCTCTAAAAAATCTGAAGAAAATCAGGGTAGCATAACTTTGCACCCTCTATCCATTTCTGCAATAAAAAAAATTGAGGACAATACTCCATTGTAAGAATGTCAAAAGACGAAGTACACATGTTCGGGTGTTTCCTTAATTCAGATAATAATTGCGTAGAAACATAATTTTATGTGTACTGTTCGGCTCATAAACATAAAATGAAAAATGTGCTGCATGATCATTACAATGTTAATATACAAATAGCTAATACTAAATATACGAATAGCTAATTTAGGACTAAAATTTATTTTATGTAATGGCTATATAAATTTCTGTTTTGAAAAGCAGTGATTCTTTCAGTTGAATCAAGGACATCATATTATATAATTTTTAAACTTTGTCATCATGTAGCAAAGAAAAAAAAAAGTAGGCTGAATTTTATTATGAAAATTTTAGACAAAGTTGTAGGGCAGCATATAGGTACAGAGGGTTTGCATGTTAGGATTGAAGGCATGATAGAAAAGTGATAGAACTTAGGGTAGTGGGGGTGGTTAACAATTTTAGTTGAAGTAAATTGTCACCAGATGGCTTTCTTCTTGAAATCAGCTGTGGCATTTAACAAGAAAAAAAAAAAAAAAGTTCAAAAACAAACCCTTCAAACTGACCACTGAGCACTGACCTAAGTTATAAAAATTTTATATTAACTGTAACATTTATTTAGCCTAAAAAGTGTAATGCACAGAGAACTTTAGATCCAAAAGGTGAGATTAATTCTGATTTTTTGTTATCTTGATTTGATAATTTTATTATGCTGTTTATCTGCATGCAGTTTTACACCATGTTCTCTTTATAGCTACTCTTCTACCTCATCATAATTATAGAAAGAAGTGATGTTTTTCTTATTTTCCACAGCCTGATAGCTTGTAAGATGCCCACTTTCCTCACCCCAAATAGACATGGCTACTCTGTGCGCTTCTCACCCTTCCAGCCTGACAGGATTGTATGTGCCACATCACAATACTATGGACTTGCAGGTATGTATTGAATAAATGAGAGCATATTGTATGGCATATTTATAGTTCCATTAATTCTTCTAAGTTACATTTTTTTTCAATGCCTATTTACATACTGGAGATTTCTCAAATGTATATTAATTAGGATTGACCTTAAACCATAATTTCAATTATTTAAGTGACTATATAGCTATATATATACAGCTATAAGGTATATCTCATGCAACAATGCTTTTTATTGATTCTTATGCATGTATACCACTGTAAATTGAATGTCAAATTGAGCGAGACTCTTTTGTTAAAGAAAATGTTGTCATACAGTAGAACTAAATATTTATACTGATGTGCCAGGTGGAGGCACACTGTTCCTACTGGATGTCACCCCAGATGGGGCGCTGCTGGAGGTGGCCAAATTTGAGTGGCCAGATGGTTTATTTGACGTGGTGTGGAGTGAGACAGACGCCAATACCGTGGTGAGCGCTAGTGGAGATGGAGTCCTGCAGCTGTGGAACCTTGCGGCACCTCAGGTGAGCATTTTAGTTACTATCCCAGAAATCTTAGGATATTTTACAAAAAATACAATTCTGCGGTATTGAGATTCTAACAAGTTCTGTGCAAGTTTGTAACTTCCCTACTTTTTATGTTTTAATTATAATGTTTTACTTCAGTTATAACTTTCTCAATTTGCTTTTAAATTTTTGGTGCACCCAATAAATATTGGGAGGTACCAACCATATTAAATAAACAGCTGTCCTGTTCCCGCCAAATCTATGCACATATTGTGAATGTAAACAAAATATTTTCTTTAATTTATTATTACAACAAAAGTAAAAATTCCCCAACTAAACCTATTAGCACTGTTCATAGTAAATTTTATTTACTTTCTTTTAAATGATATATGAGCTCATTATTACGTATATTTGTTGTGCAATCTCATATTTACTAAACTTCCCTCCTATGCATACCAGTGCATATTAAATAACAGTTCATCGTTAATTTTTCGTTTCATGTAAAACAGTTAATATATTTTTATAAATAATTATTTCAAGTGTGCATAGAAGTATACTGTTAATCATAAAAGTTGTTTTTCTTGTAAATATAAATAATGTAAAATCGTATATTGCCGGCTCGCAAAACGAGCCGTAATTCATACAATTTGCTTACCTAATTATGTAAAAAAGCTGCACAATAGTATTGTCTAATTTGTCATATGCAATTTATTATGTTTTCTATTATTTAACGTCAATATTGATTTATTGAAAGTGTGAAGAATTTTCCACAAAACTAGGGAAGTGACATAACAGCAATAATACTCAAAAGGTGGCAACACTAAAATTCCAGGTAAACAATAGACACAGCTGACCGAGGGCACCGAGGTTATAAAAGCTCGTGCCCAAAAATGTCAAGTGAGTCCTTGCGGTTGATTCACTGCGGCGCCACGCTGCTGGTCCCGCGACGGCTCACATTCCTTTGTTCGGTGAATTTCATAGTTCTGTCTACAGGTGGCGTTTGTTGCTTATCCACCCGCTGGTAATCAACAAAATCACCTGGTAGAATCGGGTGCTGTCTGTTTAGATCTTCATTGTGTTTCTGCTACGTGATTTACTTCAAGATTATTCAACGTCCTATCAATTAAGTATTAATTATATCACATTTGTCTTCTATCATAATTATTAAATTAAGCTACAGTATAAAATCATAATAATATTAATATTGTCAATAGAGTATTTTTCCCAGTTTATTTGTTTTACATGCAATAAAATAGAGTCAGTGTTTGTTGATTAAATTATAATCTTTTAATTTATAATATGCACCCATTCCTATATAAAAATAATATAAAGATAATAAGAAGAAGTGCGCTTAGTTGAATTTAAGCTAGTGGTAAAGTAATTGCCAGATTGGGAACCCACCCACGCTCTCCTCCTCTCGCCTCCTAGACAACTTGAGGCCCATCTATCAGTTACGACGAGGGGAGGAAGTTAGGGTCCGTTTCACCCTTGGTGGCCGTGTCCGGGATTAGGGTAACCTTGTCGTGCTCGCACGCAGGTCTGCTCGCCCGAGCGTGTCATTTACACTCGAAAGAGTGTACAGTAGCGTTACGCCGAAACTTCATGTACGATTATCTTCTCAATACCAAGTTAAGTGAACACAATAAGTGAAAGCAGTGTTAAGTGGAAATTGTTTTGATGTGGGGGTAGTTTTTGTCGGTGCTATCATATACTGGCATTATTCCTCCTCCCACTTTCGACCCAGCGTCGACAAGACGAGTTTCACAAAACCTTCAGCGATGACGACAAAGAGTGGTGCTTCAACCTTCCCGGGGGAGCAAGAAGTACCCAGGGGGCAAGACTTGGAGGGTCAAGCCCCACAACGGCACGCGGAGCAACCTCTGAGGCCACCGAGTAGGGTGTGTCATCACGATTCATCGGAAATGAGTCGGGGCTTGTGGATAAGCCAAGAGGGTCAGTTAGTCTCCGCGGAGCACGGACTTTTCTCACAACCGCGTGCGGGCGGGGGTGGGAGAACGAGCCGTTGGCCGCCCCGTGAGGAGGCCGGTAGGGGTCGCAATGTCGGACCTGACGCGATTCCTACGCACTTTGGTGACCTATCAGCAAGGACGCCATATGTGCTTTACCCAGCTGAATTTGGAGACAGTTCGCATTACACGACGAACAACCTACACTTCGAGCATACTGAAATGCATCGCGCAATGATACATCGAGAGAGAGGAAACCAAGCAACCACCTCAACTATCGACATTCTGCAAAACAACCCTGCTGCTTACCAACCCCTACAAAGTCAACGAGTTTACGACAGATTTGCTAATTTAAATTTGCAATCCGTGAATGAAGAACAATGTGACAGTGAAAATTATGATTATCGTCAAGAATATTTCAAGACACGAAATGCTATTGAGGGAACTGTGGAAACCGAGTTCACTCTAGCATATAGACATGAAGATACTCAACCAGTTCTCACACAAGGCTATGCCAGCCAAGAGCGGCACAACCTAACCCGACACCCTGAACACCCACCTAACCACCCCCATAGTCAACTATACAAGACTACTACAAAAGCGTCACCGACTGATAACAATCAAAATAATTATTATTCGCCTGTTTCTTCACAACAAGCAAATCGATTTAATTCTCCAACTGAAAACAATCACCACCCCCCACCCCTGAACTTACAGTATCGTAACAGTAATACCTTAACACCCTTCCAACCCCTGTCTCATCAACCCTTCCGGTCTCCTTCAGCAGTACGTTGTGATAATTTAATTGAGCGACCATATGATGTTACCTCAGCTGCATTGGAAGTCGAGACAAGGGGGTTACATCAAACAGTGCTGCAAGTACAGTCTCAGTCAAAAATAATGCCACCTCTTCAAACAAATGAAACATATCAGTTCGGTGCAAATTTTAATCAATTTAACCAACGAGGAAAAGGACGCCCGCTGACTCAGTCAGCGTCAGGCACCATTCCTCCCCCACCTTTCAACAACCAAATGCAGGGATCAGGCTACCAGCCGCGTATTTCCGCATGTGTTGTTCAACCCCCTACTTACCAAACCTACCCCCAAACATTCCCTGCGCCCACATCACGGCAGGTGCCACAGCAAATGCCAAGTCTCCGCTTACCGTTGCCTACATATAGTGGCCGCAGAGATAAACTCACCCCAACCGAATTTATCAGTGCATTCGAACTATACGCTCGTTCTAGCACCTATGTTCCTCAAGCCATACTTATCTCTGAGATGCCATCAGCATTAAAGGGTGATGCTAATTGTTGGTGGAATTTGCATGGCGGATTCTACAACTGGGACATTTTTATAGGTGAATTTATGCGTGAATTTGCCGAGCCAAATTACCAGGAGCTACTGTGGAAACAACTCGACGAAAGAATTCAACTCCCTGGAGAGACGCTCCCAGAATTTATCACAGTAATCGCAGCATTTTTCAGACGTCTTAATACACCAGTAACAGAGTCTGAGAAAGTACATCGAGTGTTAACCCAAATGTTACCCGAGTATTATTACTATACTCACGGACGAACTTACCATAGTTTGTACGAGCTCGCCAGAGATGCACGCGACATCCAAGATTTAATTTTGCAACAACGAATGTCTCACACCCTCCCTTTTGCCAGCTACTCGGCGGAGCCATACAGTTTAAGTACTGAGGTAGCAGGAACCCCATCCCCAGCGTCACGCACCTCAACGCCCACCTTTCTCGATGACACCCGTCAACCTACTGCAAAGCGGGAGACAGGGGGTCGAGATTCAAATAATCAACGACCTCAAATTACCCCCCAGCAGGAGCCAAAAAACGTGTAGAGACCCTCACGCAATCAAAACGTCAGCGTGAGGGTGAAGAACGCTGTGCGACAAAAAGACGCAACAGAAAAAGGAAAAGATTTTGGAAGAGACAAAGGAAAAGGTTAAGGGAAGCAAACTCATCATCATGCCCTGCCATACCTAACCTTACAATACCTATTAAAACCCTGCCAGTGCAGCACAACAACCCACTGCAACGTGGCTCTTCAAAATCTGAACCCGACTATAATTTACTAGCAACCATGTCACCCCAAAATCGACCACGACAAAAAGATAATTCTTCAGTAGTGATGGGGAGAAACCAAACAACAGCTCCTCTTTTCACCAAGAAGAAAAAGGGAAGACTTAAAAACAAGTCAACTCCCCCCAATGAGCTTCTGTTCACGAACTGCGCTGTCCTAGTTCAGTGTGATAAGCAAAGCTCCCCCCATCATCATCACCCACAGTTACCTAAACAAATAAATTATGCCATATCATGCCCCGACCCCATTCATGTACCAGTAAGCCTAAGCATCACATGCCAAGATAGCTTCAATGTTCCCCTAGTCTTCAGATCAGCCTAAGCATCAAATGCCATGATGGCTGCAACGTTCAATGAGCTACGGGCTACGGATATTACTTCAGCTTGCAGTCCAAGATGTTCCCAATCAACACTTACAGAAAGGGCAGAAGCATGGTAAATCAAGCTTGGATCTAATTTGTTTAATATGATAATTGTTCATTGTGTTTATTTTTCAGTTGTCATAAAAAGTAGAGTGTTACTCTTTGTTGTAAATTTCAAAATAGTATTTCCAAATTTACAAAGGGGGTAATGTAACTTCCCTACTTTTTATGTTTTAATTATAATGTTTTACTTCAGTTATAACTTTCTCAATTTGCTTTTAAATTTTTGGTGCACCCAATAAATATTGGGAGGTACCAACCATATTAAATAAACAGCTGTCCTGTTCCCGCCAAATCTATGCACATATTGTGAATGTAAACAAAATATTTTCTTTAATTTATTATTACAACAAAAGTAAAAATTCCCCAACTAAACCTATTAGCACTGTTCATAGTAAATTTTATTTACTTTCTTTTAAATGATATATGAGCTCATTATTACGTATATTTGTTGTGCAATCTCATATTTACTAAACTTCCCTCCTATGCATACCAGTGCATATTAAATAACAGTTCATCGTTAATTTTTCGTTTCATGTAAAACAGTTAATATATTTTTATAAATAATTATTTCAAGTGTGCATAGAAGTATACTGTTAATCATAAAAGTTGTTTTTCTTGTAAATATAAATAATGTAAAATCGTATATTGCCGGCTCGCAAAACGAGCCGTAATTCATACAATTTGCTTACCTAATTATGTAAAAAAGCTGCACAATAGTATTGTCTAATTTGTCATATGCAATTTATTATGTTTTCTATTATTTAACGTCAATATTGATTTATTGAAAGTGTGAAGAATTTTCCACAAAACTAGGGAAGTGACATAACAGCAATAATACTCAAAAGGTGGCAACACTAAAATTCCAGGTAAACAATAGACACAGCTGACCGAGGGCACCGAGGTTATAAAAGCTCGTGCCCAAAAATGTCAAGTGAGTCCTTGCGGTTGATTCACTGCGGCGCCACGCTGCTGGTCCCGCGACGGCTCACATTCCTTTGTTCGGTGAATTTCATAGTTCTGTCTACAGGTGGCGTTTGTTGCTTATCCACCCGCTGGTAATCAACAAAATCACCTGGTAGAATCGGGTGCTGTCTGTTTAGATCTTCATTGTGTTTCTGCTACGTGATTTACTTCAAGATTATTCAACGTCCTATCAATTAAGTATTAATTATATCACATTTGTCTTCTATCATAATTATTAAATTAAGCTACAGTATAAAATCATAATAATATTAATATTGTCAATAGAGTATTTTTCCCAGTTTATTTGTTTTACATGCAATAAAATAGAGTCAGTGTTTGTTGATTAAATTATAATCTTTTAATTTATAATATGCACCCATTCCTATATAAAAATAATATAAAGATAATAAGAAGAAGTGCGCTTAGTTGAATTTAAGCTAGTGGTAAAGTAATTGCCAGATTGGGAACCCACCCACGCTCTCCTCCTCTCGCCCCCTAGACAACTTGAGGCCCATCTATCAGTTACGACGAGGGGAGGAAGTTAGGGTCCGTTTCAAGTTCTTGTTGTGTAGAGCGCAGGGGCGGATCCAGTGTGAGGCTTTGGGAGGGGGGGGGGTGCCTGCCCTATCTCGCAGTGTTAAATCTTGGAGTGGGAGGGGAGGGGGGAGGGCGACGGGGGTGGTGGTGGTTGTAACACCTTCATTATATTAGTAAATAACTTTTTCGTGCAAAGGGTATTCATATTGAATATCTTTTACAGTATTTCACTTTTCGGAGTTTTACCTACCTTTGCCGGTGTTCAATGTGTAATCCTTTTGTATGTAGTATGTTGCGATGGTCACTTAGTGTTCGTGCACGTCACTAACACTTGCATGTACTACACATATCACTACGTTTCGAAAGTCAACCGCTCTCTTCCTCAGGTGATCTGAGTCTTAGTGACGTATACGAACACTAACTGGTTAAGTGACCATCGCAACATACTACATACAGAAGGATTACATCGAACACCTTCATTATATTTTGGGACATTTAGGGGAGACCTTTTCCCCCCTTCCCCCCGCCCCCTGGATCCGTGCCTGGTAGAACATATCATCCTTTGTAAATGTTCTGGATTTAAAAAAAGTTATCTTGTTATCTTCAATTACTTAGACCCCTCTGTTAATTTTAAATCTTTAATCCTCCTTCTCTTCTCTCTTGCCTCTGTATAAAGAAAACAATAGTCAGTAAGCTTTCTCTTGTTTTGTTCATTTTTGATTTGAAAGTATGTACTAAAGTACTGTATTTTATTAAGTGAAGGCCTGCTATATTTAGTAATAATTTCAGCTTGCAACAAAAATGCAACACTTGCTACTACATATAATAGGAGCAGGAAATGAACCTTGTTGGTATAAAGTATAAACTCTGTTAAGTTTTTAGTCTTATAATAAAGTTAAGGAGTTTTGGAGGTTTTAATTGTTGATCCGAGATTAAAATTGCTGCTTTTGTATCCTTTTAATTAATACTTAATTTTATTAAAGTATATATGTAATTAATTTAACAAAATTACACATACGGTATTATTCAAAAAATGGTAATATTGAAGAAATGTTGAAAAGTTGAAGCTACTGTAATTTCAGGTGCCACCCCAAACGTTCCGAGAACACAAGAAAGAGGTTTATTCGGTTGACTGGAGCCAGACCAGACAGGAGCAACTGATCCTCTCTGCCTCGTGGGATTGTACAGTCAAACTGGTGAGCAATCCACTCTACCTTCCCCTTAGAACTCCCAACAATGTAAAAATGGACAAAAGAATAGAAATATTGTAGCCCCAAAAGTAGACTGTTTGGTTGTTAATTAGTTTAAATAGATCATCCTTTTCTTTATTCACTTTATTGAGGCTGTATTTTTTCTTATAATTCTCACTTTCATGATTTTTTGTATTTAAATTTAACTAACCACAGTTTCACTTTACGTACCATTGATTACTTGCCTCTAACCACTATTAATATTCTTTGAAAACAGAAAGACGTTAATTATTATTATTTTTTTTTATTTTTTTCATTTTTTTTTTTTTTCAGTGCACATATCAGATGTACTTGTCTGACTCCTGAGCCAATCAGAAAGGAGAAAATTTTATTCATCCTACATAAACACTATATTGTATTTGTGTTCTACTTTCAGTGGGACCCACTAAGGTCGAGCTCTCTGGCCACCTTCCTAGGCCACTCTCAGCTTGTGTACAATGCCATGTGGTCCCCTCACGTGCCGAGCTGCTTTGCCTCTGTGTCTGGTGACGGCACGCTGCGTGTATGGAGCTCGTTAGCCCCTCAGCGCCCCTCTCTCACCATTCGGGCTCACGAGGCAGAGGTGCTGACGTGTGACTGGTGCAAGTACGACCAGAACCTGCTGGCCACGGGTGCCTCTGATGGGCTCATTCGGGGCTGGGACCTGCGCAACTATACCACACCAGTCTTTGAACAAAAGGTGCTTAAAGTTCATATAATTTAGACTTCCTGATCCTAATATCTTACTGCTTATTTCATTTTGTTATTACTGTTTTATTTTTTTAAGTCAACTTTGATTTACATTAGCTATAATATGCTTGCTAGTAAAACTATTATTGGCAGAATGATTGTTACAAAATTGTTAATTATGTTTCTTTTAGTTGCAAGCATAATTGAAAAAAAGCTAAACTTCTATGTGCCACGATTAGTTATATATATAGTTTCTCTGTTGTTATTTTCAGAATTTTATATTTCAGTAAGTTCTACAGTATAATAACCTAACTATTATTAAATTAGCATTGAATTTTGAAAAATTTGAAAATATACAGTATTTTAGGTTTTATAATTGATAACAGGAAACAGCAAACCAAGTTATGTTATTTGTTATGTGATTGTTGCAGGGCTGTGAGTATGCAGTGAGAAGAATACAATTCTCCCCTCACCAGATGTCAGTATTAGCTTCTGTTTCTTATGACTTCACAACAAGGTAAGGCCAACAGTTTATGTAATATTTCAGACTTAAAGCAGCAATAATTAGAAGTTCTCAGTATTGTTATGCCCTGTTCTTCTTTAGATTGATATATACCAACCCCAAGCATGCCGAAATAATTTCAAAGGTTGCTTGCATCTTAAAGGCACACAGGACCCTAAAAATAAGTATTTTTTAATCAAATGTTACACACAAACTGAGTATGACTGCATAGTGGCAAATGCCTCAGTGTAAGCACGCCACAAGCAGCAAGAGCACAGATTCGTGATGTTACGAATCACGTCTTGCAGCGGAGCTGCCTCACTTCATGCTCCTTGCGCACTCGAGTAAGGTGGTGAAAGAGAGGACAGAGGGGAGAGTATTATCTCACCTCCAGCTCTCCTCTTCTCACTCCTCCCAGCCTGACTCGGACAACCTTGTGCGATGTTGCAATTTCTTTTTGCTCTGTGGCT
Source organism: Siphlonurus alternatus (assembly GCA_949825025.1). Classification (NCBI taxonomy): domain Eukaryota; kingdom Metazoa; phylum Arthropoda; class Insecta; order Ephemeroptera; family Siphlonuridae; genus Siphlonurus; species Siphlonurus alternatus. The sequence goes on from OX463780.1 coordinate 21,666,223, forward strand.
CTTTTTTATTTCATTAATGTACTTTTGCGGGGTGATCCAAAACCTAAAATTTATTCATTTTTACCGTTAACTTGCCTTAGAGAAACTTGTTTTGCATGTATATTATTATTATCCCATGTCCCTTTAATTATACTATTTCTTATTATTACTAAAAACAAGATAACGTTAGTTTTTTTTTTTTCCATATGTATTTGCAAGCAATTTTATATTTCAGCCATTAATATTTTTTTTGGTGCTGTAATTGTCTTTTGTACCTTAACAATATGTATATCAACACTATATATAAATTGTAAATTCAATAATAATTTGCATTAAATGTTGCTATCAGAAGTCTTCTTCTACACGGTACTTAAAAAAAAAAAATGTGATTTAATTAATAAAAATTGCATTGATTGCCAATTTAGCATAATTAACTTACAAATATCACCAAAATCAATCATAGAAAAATAGTAAGGTTGAATTATTGCCATAAAACCAGCACACAGATCTCATCTGTATACAATATTATCATAATATAGTACATATTTCTCATGTCATGTCCAACAGGATATGGGACTTCAAAGCATCAAGTGAGGCAGTAGAGACGGTGAAGCACCACTCGGAGTTTGTTTACGGATTAGACTTCAACAAGCACGTGCCAGGCCAGCTGGCAGACTGTGGCTGGGACTCGCTGCTGCACGTGTTCACCCCTCGCTGCCTCGCACCCCCCTTCTCTCCGCGGCCACTCCCGCCACCTTGAGCCAACAAGACTCGTGATTATTTGCAGCAAATTGTACAATAAGCATAGTATATAGTTGACTTAACAAAATGGAATGGAATTTTAAAATAGCTTATTTTACTTGGTACCTTATTTTACTTGCATTGATTCCAATTAATAGTTGTTACTGTATAATATATGTCTTCATCATTACTTGCTTCCTTGAATGTATATTTGTGTTTAAAAATTCCAGTTCACTTTGTCATATTGTATACATACCCTAATATTTAACTATAATAAATTGTCTTTGTAATGGTACTTAAATTTATGTATTTTAAGTACACTTATATTCAAAACATTTCTCAGGGTGTATGCACAATAATTGTTTTTTCTTTAGCTTTGCTATAAATTTTATTTTTATTGGGTTCTGTTAAAGGTGCGTAATTATTTTTATTTAAATTAATTATAATTCAGTCAACTGCTTTAATAATGGAATCATACTTTTTTTGTCACGGTTCAGTGAAGTTGGGCTGGCTTGCTATCAATGATTGGTCTAGCTTGGATGATTGCTCCTTTATACAGATTAAAGGCGGATTCAGATGGTGATTTTTATGGTGCGACACAAAGCAAATAATGCACTCATGCTGCAGCATGCATTGGTGGCCATATTTGTTGATTAAAAAATAGCATCGTAATTAACTCTATATTCGCCACACAACCTGGGGAATTCACTTGCCTCATAAGACTTCCCAGCTTCTGCATCTAAATTGCGTTGTATCACCGTTGTTGCCATGTGAATCCGCCTTAAGACAAGAGTGAAGTTTGTAGCCTCATTGCAATTCAGACGTATTGCAATTTAAAATACTTGAATGTGATTGGCTAAGCTCTTTAACGTTAGTCAAATTGGTGGCTTAACCTGTATCCTGAATTGGATCAGCTCTATATATAACCATGACAATGTTTTTCAATTTTTAAATGTATAAGTTGTTGTAAGTACATGAAACTGAATTTTTTTAAGAATTTATCCTTCATTTGTAAGTACAATTATTAAGCAGACTGCATACGCTCCTATATGCTTAATTTAATATTAAAACATAATTTTATATTACAAAAAGCTGTGGGGTAAGAAAATTATTTAGAATGTAGTAGTTGTCAGCTCTCAATGATTCTTGTTGCTCCTTAAATGATTTGTTTCCTAGTTGGAGGCAACAAAATCCTATAAAAGATAGATCAGATATGCTAAAAAAATTCCATGTTTCTTGATAAACAATGTAAACATAATACAGATACTTCATCTTATTTTTCTCTATCTTATTAATTTTTATTAACACTAATGAACCTGTGATAGTTATGTTCACGTTAAGTTAATTTGCCAAAATAAAAAACACCTTTAATCAATCTTGTCTTTGGTAATAAAATTTGCAATAGTATCAAGTTGATACAAATGTATAAAATAATGTACTATACAGGTGTTAAACAGTAAAGAAAAAAAAAAAAATTAATGTTGTATTCAATATTTGTATGATTGCTTGATCTATAGATAAATATGCATTCATAAGTCCTGCTTAAATGTATATAATGCTGTTTTAACAGCTTTCAATTTGACAGGAAACGTAATTTCAAGGTAAAAAAATACATATATACTTACACTATTAGGAGTCAATATATCAAAACCAATATAGAATGTCTTGATTGATTTTTTTTTCTTTTTATGAGATAGTATGCTTTAAGTATTTAAATAAATTTAAAAAAGGTAATTTTTTTCTTTATTTACTCAATATTACATAAGCACCAGAAGACGCTTTATTTTAGGATATAATATTAATGAAAGTGGAGAAAAAAATGATGTAACAATTAAGATATTGGGATATGCTTTGTTTAATACATTGAATTTTTGTTAGTTCATTGATGTACATGTTGTCGTTGGAATTTGTGTTATGTTTTTGTTTGACTGTGTGTATTTTGAGGCATATGTTTGCTAAAAAAATTATAATTTTATTTCTTGTATAGATTTTCTATAATGTGGGGTTATTTTACTTATTTAAGCTATATTCACTGCAATGATATAATTATGCAAGAACAAATTTTAGTGGCCAAAGAAATTTTAAATTTAAGCATTAAATTTATAAATTTATGCAGATTTTATTTTACTCAATTATTTCAATATAAAAACTGTAAAAATAATGTGAGTGGTAGGTGCTACAGCAAGAAAGTAAAATTTTTGCACACCAATAACTTTCATCATATTAAAGCCAACCTAACTGCATATATGGTTTGCAAGATGCACAATCAATATATAATGTGCAAACACCTAATGAACAACTTTGAAAAATGGATGTAATTTTTTAATATTAAAATATAGCTTTATTATTTAATTGATTTCTTTGGTGTACAAAAACTACCATCTAAAATAATGATGTAAATTAACATATATACATGAGAACTCGCGGATCAAATGGGATTAAAGACCATATTTTCACTACAGGTTATCAGTGAAATGTTAAACTAGAGCCTACAAATGTCTTTTATTCTTGTTTGATTGACGGGCTGTCTTATTCAATTAGCACAATCAGCATAATTTTATTGTTTTACAGTCATACACATAATAATTTTCTTTTCTTAATTATTCCTGGTTCTGATTTTTAATAAGCCATTTTACTTTTCTATTAAAAAGCTAATACATATAGAAAATATTTCTCTTCGCTCTTATATAATTTAATTTATTTAATGCATGTTAATTGTCAGGCAATGAGCCAAGTTCCGCTAAAAACTTTTTTGAGCACGTACTGAACAGATATGATTCTTTAAGTTCTTAATTTCTTTACATGTAATATATTTAATATGATATTATAATACATATATTATACATTTGATTTGATTTGTTAATTGGATCCAATACAGAAATGCCATTTTATGGATACATGATCTAGTTACATCGATCTCCAACAAAGAAACAACATAATATAATATCAATTTCACGAAAACACACTTAAAATATATAGGCCTAAAATATAATTAAATGTATAAATATATGCACATTACATAATATACATGTATACAATTTAAGCTATAAAAATATTATCTTAAATAAATATTATAAATTATAATTATAATATAATGACAATATATTAATATATATGTGTATAATAATTAATTAAGCTAGTAACTATATTATATATATATTAATTTAATAATTAAGAAATTAAGTATTAATTATTATGCATATTAAATATTATATAATACAATTTATGAATTTTAATCATTTCAATGATTATAAAATTTTATTACTTATTTAAGATTTGATCTGTGTGATATAATAATGCTCCATAATTGAGGTTCAGTCTATATCTTGCATGAAATAAAATGAATTAATCTTTATTTAGCTTTCGCTAGACATTTATATATATATATATATATATATATATATATATATATATATAATAAAATATATATTTATTTTTATAAATATATTTTTATATATTTATATATATAAAATTTATAAAATTTTATAATCATTGAAATGATTAAAATTCATAAATTGTATTATATAATATTTAATATGCATAATAATTAATACTTAATTTCTTAATTATTAAATTAATATATATATATTATGACCTAGCTAGCTCTCTGATCGAAGCACAATCTTAAATTCATATAATAGCTAGCCCTATACGCCTGATTTAATTTGCTACATCTAATTATTTAATTTAATAACTTAAGGCAGAGAATTAATTAAGACGTACAATTAAGAATATATAATTATTATAAATAATTAATACAATATAATATACAATATTAGGCTGAATTTAAAGGGATATGTGTTATATACTCTCTATAATTAAATGCATATATATGTTATATGCATGATCGTCGATGCGTGCGTATATTATAATATAATTAAATTAATAAATATTCTCATCCAATCGCTGCAAAAAAAACAATTAAAACAAAATTAAAAAAAGAGCAATAATATGTATTATATATTAATTATATTATATCATTATATATATATATATATGGGATCGCTGCAGATGGGACGTACACGCGGCGACCGCAGGCCGGCCGGGACACGGCCCGGGATTAATCGACGAGGATTGAAATAATCTTTATTTAGCTTTCGCTAGACATTTATATATATATATATATATATATATATATATATATATATATATATAATAAAATATATATTTATTTTTATAAATATATTTTTATATATTTATATATATAAAATTTATAAAATTTTATAATCATTGAAATGATTAAAATTCATAAATTGTATTATATAATATTTAATATGCATAATAATTAATACTTAATTTCTTAATTATTAAATTAATATATATATATTATGACCTAGCTAGCTCTCTGATCGAAGCACAATCTTAAATTCATATAATAGCTAGCCCTATACGCCTGATTTAATTTGCTACATCTAATTATTTAATTTAATAACTTAAGGCAGAGAATTAATTAAGACGTACAATTAAGAATATATAATTATTATAAATAATTAATACAATATAATATACAATATTAGGCTGAATTTAAAGGGATATGTGTTATATACTCTCTATAATTAAATGCATATATATGTTATATGCATGATCGTCGATGCGTGCGTATATTATAATATAATTAAATTAATAAATATTCTCATCCAATCGCTGCAAAAAAAACAATTAAAACAAAATTAAAAAAAGAGCAATATAATATGTATTATATATTAATTATATTATATCATTATTTTTTTTTTTTAATTTTTAATCAAACCCTATTGGGTACTTTTATTTACTAATTACATACTACTTTGAAACCCCGAACCTTCCGAAACCCTAACTTGAGCGTTTCGCGGGCTCTTCTGGAACGGGGGCGGCCACGGCCTTGCAAATCCATCCCGGCATTTGCCTGCGGCTTAGGGAAACGTGGAAACCTCAGCCAGGATGGACGCTACAGCTTTTGTCAATGAACCGGAAGTGCAATGGTCCAAAGCCAGGGGAACCACATGGTGGAAAAGCGCAACGTTTTACCCCTGGGTGGGAAACGTGGGTTTTGTTGAAAATGGTCACCCATCCAACTACTAACCACGCGTGGCGTTGCTTGACTTCGGTGATCTGACGAGACCCGGTCAAGCGCACTGCGCCACACCTCCACTATATCATTATATATATATATATGGGATCGCTGCAGATGGGACGTACACGCGGCGACCGCAGGCCGGCCGGGACACGGCCCGGGATTAATCGACGAGGATTAGATAAATTTAAGAGGTTTCGCGGGTTGCATCAGTTGCATGTTAACACAAGCTACCAATAACGTATAATAAAATAATAATAATTTTTTTTATTATTTTGTGAATTCCTGAATTGAATTCATAATAAATATATATTTTTTAATATTTTAAGAGTTAAATTTTTGTTAAAATTACTCAAAATTTACGATACAAAAACTAAAGTTCAAAACTAGCCCACATTAGTAAGTTGGTGACACTCGTCTCAGTTCCAATGTTTCATGGCGTCTGTGACGGTGTCATCTGCTAAGGGCTTGTAACTCAAATTGTAATTTTTGTGTAATTAAGGGTTATTCCGTGTGATTAAAACAATTCTTCAACATGGGAGGCCAAAAATTTCAATATGATGAAAGTGGTGGCACGTTTTTCTATTTCTTATTATCGTTTCTCGCCTTATTACTTGTCCCTGGAACATATTATTGGTGGCCACGTCGCCGCAAAGAAGGTTGGTTTTGATTTTGGAAATGCGATTTCTTGTTTATTTAAGGAATTGTTAAAATACATATTGATATCACTGCATCCTTGTAAGGTATTGTGTGACTTTGTGTCATGCCCATTAAGGTGCATATTCCTGTATAACATGCGCCGTTATATCCTAGCTTTGATGACCTAACGTCTAACGGTGCTTGAATGCTTACGTGACGCATGTTTTCTGTCACGGTGCGTGCAGCATGCATACTGTATGCATACATATGACATATGCATAATATGCCATGCCTATGCATATTTTATTTTGCACTTTGAGTACATCCGTTCCCTACCTTATCCCTACCCAGTACCCCGCCGCGAGCTTTAAGCTCTTAGGGGTGTATCCCTGTAAAAAAAAAAAAAATACTTTGACACGAATGTTATGAATCTATTCTGTCCACAGATCCAGAAAGGATTAGAACGGAATGTCAATGTGAACACTGCAAACGAAAAAAGCTTGTTATGCAAGCAAATGAACCATGGAAGAAAACAAAGAATCTATTTACGTAGGTTTCTACTATTCAGTGAGAATACTCACATCACTAAAACTCTAGTTTGTCGTCACAATGATAAACACAAATTCTAACAGCAAGAAAAATATTATACAAATATATGTACTAAAAGGTCTAAAAGTACATATTATATGCATATATCAGGCTTATGGGGGGCCTTTACTTGTCATGGGATTTGTCTTACCAGTCGATCGTGACCAGCATCGAAACAGGAGAGGGGACAAAAGTTTTCTGAGAAACATGGGAGGAGTGGGATTAATTGTTTAGGTGAATGGAGACTACAGTGTTACTACAGATCTTATTGTTAGTTTATGTGTAGTTCAATTGCGTGCGGCGATCATCTTAACATAACATGGCCATGGTCTTAACATAGCCAGACATACGTCTAGACATGTTTCAAAACTAGGCGCCATTGAGTCTACAGGTAATCTAAGATCTGTTAGACTGTACGTAGTAAACACTATTATTTTCGTATACAGTAGTTGCATTGTCTAAATTGCTCTTCCCAACTCTGCTGCTCTTGCCGTGTTTCGCTTCAGGCCAAGGCGATATCTATTGCCCTTGTCATTCTTGCAGCATGCTAAGATGCAAAGAGTTATTCTTTTTAAAGTAGAGAAGAAATTTAAAAGAAAGTTACACTTATACCCCTGTATCCCCATAAGTTGAGCCTGCAAGTATTCATAGTTTTTCATACTGTATCCTTTAATATTCTTTTTGTTAACATGTAAAACAGAGGTGTAACTTAATCAGATATTTATGACGTAGACCCCCCCCCCCCCCTTTTTGTTATTTTCTTTGTTTAAAGCTTAAAGCAAAAATTCCAGGGAAATCTGTGGTCACCCCCAGTCCTCCTGGATCTAAACTTGCTTACAATTTAATACAATCACAATGTTACTACAGTACGTAAACCTCTATAAAATTATGTAATACAATTTAGAACATTAATTATATACAGTATAATAAAATTATTTACTATTATAGTTGTCACCTTCATAACATTAAGCATACCTGGAAGTATACATATATTACTATTAGTATGCCGGTACCTAGGTGTGATTGTTTTGAATCAATTACTTTATAAAATTGATTCAAAACAATATATCACATCTTGGTACCGGTACTGGAAACTGAAATTAAATGCGGAAAGAAACTATGTATTGTGCACCATATATATGCTATATTGCAGTGGAATACCATACATTTATAAACCAGATGATCACTAGTGCTTTTATTTACAATACTAGAAACATGATTTTCTGCTTTCATACAATTTCTTCAGCTGCTGTGTGAGACAATGAACCTCATTATATTTTCTTTGTTTCAGTAAAGCAATCATTATATTTGGATGGATAATGCTAGTCTTGTTGGCATATAAAGTGTCTCAGTTTGATTATGAGATGGCTAACTTTGATCCTTATGAAATCTTGAAAGTTCCTCCAGTAAGTATTGCTGAATAGTTGGAACTAAAAAACAAAGTATTAGTTAATTACTGTATTTTTAAATCTTGTTAATTGATTACTTGCAGGGTGCCTCTCAAGCAGATATTAAGAAATCATACAGAAAATGGTCACTTATTTTACATCCTGACAAAGAAACTGGCAATGAGAAAGCTTTTATGAAGCTCACAAAAGGTACAGGCTAATTCTACTGATTTAAAAATTAACTGGAAAAAAAACAACACATTCTGGTTGTGAAAAAAATATTTATAGCGAAGATTTTTACTGACATCACATTGTTATTTTTATAGCCTACCAGGCCTTGACAGATGACGAAGCAAGGCGTAACTGGGAAAAATACGGCAACCCTGATGGACCAGGTGCCATGAGTTTTGGCATTGCCTTACCATCGTGGATAGTAGAAAAGGAAAACTCAGTCTGGGTATGCAAAATATTGTCACCAATAATTGCCATTATGTGTAACGATTTTTATATTTTAGGTCCTTGGATTATATGCATTGGTGTTTATGATTGCACTGCCTACAGTGGTTGGAATGTGGTGGTACAGATCTATTCGCTATTCTGGAGACCAAGTAAGTAACAGTGCAACAAACACTACTGTACTGGATTTTATATGAAACTAAAAAATCTATCGTTCTTGTTTAGGTTTTGTTGGACACAACACAGATGTACTACTATTTCTTCCATAAGACTCCATCTATGCAATTGAAACGAGTCATTATGATACTAGCAGCCTCTCTAGAATTTGATAGGAAACATAATAATGAGGTTGAAGAACGAGCTACTGATAACGTTGAGCTACCTCAGGTATACTTTGAAACATAATTTAACAGTACTAGTGTTCTAACTGCCGTTTGGTGCATGCCAACAGCTGATCAAGCAAATCAACAACTTAGGAGAGAAGAACAAGGAGCGTCCTCTATGTTGTGTCTACTCCATCAAGGCCAGGGCACTACTGTTTGCTCACCTGTCTCGACTGCCTCTGCCCCCGGATAGCATGGATAAGGACCGCATGTACGTGGTGAAAAAGAGCCCTTACCTCATCCAGGAAATGGTTAACTGTGTGTCACAGCTTATCCTGCTGGCCTATGCAAGGAGAAGTAAGTCGATGTTGTATATTTAATATAAAATATTAATAAGTATAGTTATAAATAAGAACAGTAGTTAATTTAAATACTGTAAATAAACTCTTATCAAGTTTTACTGTGAAGTGAAAATCTTCTAATACTTTGCTAAACAATTTCTAGTATCCAGATTACCCAGCATTGAGACAATTGAAAACTGCATGAAGCTATGTCCTATGATAGTTCAGGGCTTATGGGATTTCAAGAGTCCGCTGCTGCAATTGCCCCACATTCACGAAGAGAACCTGAAGTGGTTCAGTTCTAAAAAGGTTTGTTTAATCTTGAACCAGCTTGTGTTCTGTTGGCTAACATGTCTTGTTTTGCAGCGGCACATCAAGAGCTTGCAGCAGTACGCCCAGCTACCAGCTGAGGACCGTAGAGCAATGCTCAAGAGCTTGGGGGATGACCAGTACCAGGACATCATCAAAGTGCTTGGGCGTATGCCTTACATAGACTTCCAAGTACGCTCGGAGGGTAAGTTAAACAAAATTTAGACTTTTTTTAATACAAAGGATTATCACTAAATTCACAGTTAACATTTTTTTAAAAATCAGTCCTTTTCTCACGATGTGGCAAGTAAAATACACAGTATTAAAAAAAAAACAAATAAATAAATAAAAAATCCTCCTACTATAGGTTGAAACTGTTTATCTAATTTTTGTTCTTCAAATTTGCAAATCTCATACTACGTTGATGCTGTTTTAGTGATTGACGATGAAGAGCCCACAGTGTACACTGCAGGGGCCATTGTCACGGTGACAGTCATGTTGGAGCGACGGGACATGGCTGTTTTGTTTGGAGACCCTGACGCTCCAGACTGCACTGAGGCTGACGAAGAGGCGCGAGCAGACGATGCAGAAGAGGGTGATGAAGACAAGAAGGATGATGCCAACCAGGTGAGCTTCTAGCTGACACAATTACAAGTAATGATAACTCTCAACTGAAGACAATGTCGTGATAAAAAAATTTACAGAGCAAATCAAAATTAATATATGAATGGATTTCTTAGTCTCATAAACCTAAAATACGAGCTTTTTCTAGAAGTCGCAAAACCAGTAACGGTCTCTCTGATTGGCCGTGACGTCACTGCGCCAAACCCCCTCCACTTACATACCCTGGCTCTGCCAGGGTTAAAAGTTGCGAATTTGGAGTTGCGTCTTCTGTTTAGGCGCAAAACAAAAAGCTCGTATTTTCAGCATTAGATTCTAATTATGCAAACACATTTCTTACTTTCTAAAATTTATCTTTTTCTCTAAATTAAACCTTACGGTGTTTTTTTTAAATAAATTATTAATTACAACATTTGAAGTAACTTTAACTCTAAAAATTAAAACAAATAAATTTCTTTATGCAATGAATATACCATTGCATTTTTTTTTTTCATCATTATTAAATGTTAGTAAAATAAAAGTAATATTGTAAATATTTTACCATGTAAAGAGTGCATATGAAATTTAATTACAGTAGCCCCATAAAATAATTGTTGCGAAATTATTTACCTTTGCACTGAAGTGTGCACCGTTTTTCAAAATTGCAACCTGGAATAAGATGCACTGTAAATTTTCTCATATAGTATCACAGTTTAGTTCATTTTAAAATACATAGATATCATTATAAATTGTTATGCTCAACACAGGCCAAGAAACCTCCTGCGTGGCAGAAACAGAAAAAAGGCAAGAAAAGTGGCAAGAAGGGTTCAAAGAAAACAGGTGGTGGTAACAAGCCGACAGCTGCAGTAGCAGCACCTCCTGCAGCACCAGCAACCACCAAGAAATCTTTAGAGAAACCAGCTGCTGAGGTAAGGTGATATACATTATTGCAGCTAGGATTGTAGAAGAAAGGGTACTCTACACAATGGGGTTCCACAATATCAGCTGATTCGGCATCAGAAACTTACGAAGTCAAAGCAAAAACTTAATAAATTAAAGAAAATATGCATTTTCCCTCCATAGTAAAATATTATTGTAAAAAAATACAATAATAAAATAAACATGAATTTTATTGTGCTTCCTACATTTTTTTTATCGACTTTTGAAAGAGTAATAAAGAGAAACTGTTTGACTCGTACTGTCATTATCAAATTTGGCGCCCGGTAAATTTGTGGTGGGAGGCATCAGGATTGTCGTAGGTCAGGGTTCTTTTTCCCGCTAAGTAGTACCCATTCTTCTACTTATCCTAATTGCAGCAAGGTATCAGCAACTATAAGCCCTACTATCTGCATTTTGTGTGTTGTGTGTGATTTGGCAGGCTGCCAGCAACTTGCAGATGTGTAGTGAACACGTGCTGGCTTCTGTCCTGCAGGGGGAGGTTGCCAAGAAGACAGAGGCAGGTACTGGACCGGACGACAGTGAACTCTCAGACGACGAGGCAGAGCGTTCGGAGGATAGCGACGATGAGCATCAGACAGACAAGAAGGTGAGCACCAATCTAGTGAAGCAGATTCATGGCAAGCTAGTTAACCTATACTAATTTTGTACATCCCAGTTTGTAGACTATTGTTTATTGGTAGAAATGTTTGGTCTGTATTGCATCACTACTGCAGTTTAGGTGTTATACCTTTATTAATTTAATAGCAGAAAATATATGTTGGTATATTTTTAAATAATTATACAGTATTAGATTGATAAATACAGAAACAACTTGTTGTTTCGTAAATTCAAGGGATCCCAAAAATTAGGTTCACCTTTTATCGAGTATTACCTTATAGTGAGTTTTTCCTATACCCTGCAGTGCTAATTATTAATGATGGGACCGCGATCTCCTTTACTCAAAATCAAGTTTTACCAAACAATAAGTTGGATATCAAGTTTTTACTGTATAATGTACCAATATGTCTCTTATTACATACAAATCGTGTAGATTGATTAATTAGAATTAGAATTTTCTATGAATAAAATCAGTAACTGTGGATCTATTCTCTTTTTCTCTGTCTTTTTTTTCTCTTTGTTTGTTTATTTATTTATTTATTTATTTATTTATTTATTTATTTATTTATTTATTTATTTATTTAAATCACTTGACATTTCAATGTATAGTAAACTTTATTGGTGCAAAATTTCCTCATAACTAAAAGACTCTTAATGTTATCAGGGCTCTTCTGTGGACGATGAAGACACAGAGTGGGAAAAGTTCCAAACACGTCTCGCCAAGCGGGAGAAGGTTCTTGAGGGTCGCAGTAAACAGAGTCACAGTGTTCACTGTCCCTTTTACCCTGAGGTATGTTGGTTGGTGTCATGACACATCCTTATAAAATAGTGTGACATCACATATTGTCTGTACAGAGTATACAAACTTTTTAACTATGTATACATATTTGCAGTAAAAATCTCTGATTCCTTAATTAAGCATTTTTACAGCCCTTTTCATGTCACCTTAATTGCAAAAGAACTTTATTGATTTAGTATTTCTTTAATGATGTTGTCTGTGAGCAGGACAAGCAGGAGTACTGGTGGGTGTACATCTGTGACCGCAAGAGCCACACTCTGCTCACCGCCCCCTACCATGTTACGGCCCTGGTGGATACTGAGGAGGTCCAGCTCAAGTTCACCGCACCAAGATGGCCAGGCGTCTACACCTTCACTGTCTGTCTCAGATCAGACTCGTACCTAGGCTTTGACCAAATGCAAGATATCAAGGTTAGCTGTCATTTTGATTTAATGCCTTTTCATAAGACCGAGAATTAAAATTAAATTTATTATTCTTTTAGAAATACAGTACCTAATTTGTTTGTGCAAGTTTTTTTTTATTTTATATTACTGTATAACAAATTTCAAGATCCCTTATCAAAATGTGCACTTTTTAAAATACAAAATGTTCTAAAATGTTCAGTTTGTCTTGTTTGCATTTCATCAGAAAAAAAGTAAACAACATATTTAATGGAATTGCAAATGGAACATTTAACTACAGAAATAGCAATATATATACATATAAATATATTTAAAAAAGTTATACTGTACTTACAGTCTAACAGATCTTAGATTACCTGTAGACTTTATGGCGCCTAGCTCTGAGACATGTCTAGCTGTATGTCTGGATGGGATAAAGCAAAAAACGATCGCCACACACAGTCAAATCTACACGTAAAAGATTTGTAATACTGTAAATGAATTAAAACTGTAGGCAAGCTGTATAATTTCACTCTTAAAGTTAGGCATTTTGTTAAACATCAAAACAGAAAGGATTTTATAACTATGCTCGTTATATTATCGGGGGTGGGTAGATATTATTCAATTATACACCTAGAACTTGGTGTGATATCATTTATTGTTGTCTATTCCTTTACATGGGCCAGTGACGCTATACAACTGTCACCGACCCGACACACTTCTTTATCCTAGCTCTGTCTCAATCTCTCTGCTCTCTTCCTGCCAGCGGGCTAGCGTCTTTCCCCCTCCCTCTCTTCACCCCCTAACAAGAGAGTGACCTCGAAGAGAGAGAGCAGGAGAAGCGTAAACTACCCTCTCTACAGGGCTAACCTGCTTGCTAGCCAGCTCATATCCTGCTATATGCGCCTATATCTCTCCAGCATCAACATAATCGTTACAGTAGCCCCTCCTGTCCACTTGAAGACCAACTTTATTTGTCTCCAAGTGGACATACGATCAAATTGTAACGTATGTTGATGCCTTCATGAGAAAAATTTTATTAGTGTGACCAATTACAATACTATGAATTTTTAACTGAAATTAAAATTCATCAAACAACATAACAAACTGTAACTATTCTTTTAATTTGCAATACAATTTTACAAATAGTACAATTTTATTACATTTTTAATTGTTTCCTTTTTTTTTATTCATCTATTTAAATTGACATGTTGTAACCGATTTATTTCCTTGAATTTAATCACATCACATTTTTTTTTTTTACTTTTTCTTTTTTTTTTTTTTTTTTTACTTAAATTTTCTTTCTCTTTTAAATTTAATTATCTCTAATTTTGCTGCCTGCTGTCTGCATGATGTTACTTTCTCGAATTGACGTGAAACTTTTTTTTTTTTTTTTTTCTATGACATGTTTGTACCTGCAAAGAGGACTTTACAACCCTGTACTTGCCAACCCTTGGTGGCTGCTTGTTTCTCAGAATTTTGTGACCATGAGAGGAAACTAAAAAAAAAAAATTACTTATGGGAAATTCGCATCTCGAATCTTCGCCTTCAAAATTCTTTTAGACAGCAAAATTTTATCCTAAATTTTTATAAAATTAGTACAATTTTCTTCTTCAAATTTTAACAATATTTGAAACATTTCTTTTTTATTATGATTTCTTTACTACTTTAATTACAATTAAACGCAATCTTAATTTTACTTGCCGCAGCATCTCATGATAAACTTTTGTGATTTCACTATAGCTCCTCCAAGCTCACATCACACAAACCACTGCTTGATCTTCAGGCCTAAAATTATTTCACATTCAATTAAATTACCACTTTTTTAATTACTGCACATTTCTTTAATTTCTACCTGCAACTTTTGTCAGAAACTTTTTTATTTATTTTCTTGTTTGCTGCAATATTTTTTTACTTTTCAGTACATCAAAATATGATTAAATTATGATCAGAAGTAACTCTAACTGGATTGGAATCATTGTAATTTTATACATTTAATTTTATTGTACGGAAAATCAAAACATCAAATTTTGACTTCTTATTTCAAATTTACTGTATACAATGGTTATATTATGAAATTAAAAACTGAAAAAAATATTATATTACACCGAGTAACATTTATCTTGTGGTTTCAGACTTTAATTCTATACTTTTTTAATTTATTTACCTAATGAAACGGGCCAACTGCCCCTATGATGCATGTGCATCAACATTTTTGTATAAAATTTCACATGTTAAACTCTACTGTAGCTTAATTTCTGCACATACAACATATAAAAATTACACTCTGCACTATTCACCATTTCTTGTGCGCGACACAAACATCTTGCCTTGCAATATACCAAATAAAGATTTACAATGGACATTTTTATATATATATATATATATATATATAATACCACACATTGACCGATGAGACAATGCTTGCAATCAAGGCTCATGATCAGTGCAACAACATCCTCCAAAGCATTTCCTTTAGGCCTATCAGTACACTGCATGCAACGACCGTTCCTCACGGAACGTCAAACTTGCGGATTTTATAGTGCCATTCCCATTTCATATCCAACTATGCGAGACTGCCATGCCCCAGCTGGATCATTAGGAACAAAACGCCTAGCGACCAGCGCTTACGTTATTATTTGGACCAAAATAATTATTATTTTTATTATTATTATTTCTTTATTACGGTAGCCCCTCCAATCTTTGACGTGGTCTAGTTGGTCTTATGCCAACACCTCACAAAGATAAGCATGTTGTCCTCAAACAACATGGGCAGCATGGGCATCTTTATTTTAAAGACAATAAATTAAACAATAATTTAATCCCTTAATTGCATCCATTGTTTTAACGTTACTTGTTTTGTTTTTGTTTTTTGTATTACTATTAGTTTTTTTTTTATCAGTCGATCACAATCAAGTATAACAGACCAACTTGACCGAGACTTCACCAATCATTTTTATTTTATGATTATTATTTTTATTTGCTTTTGATTATATATACGTTACTCATTGGATACCGCAAATTTTTTACTGACAAATTTGCATCATTTAACATTTGCCACAAAGCAAAGTCTTGATAAGACCCGAGTCATACGTCTAGCACATCAAATTATTTTGCATACGTGTCAAGCACCACAAATAATATCGACTGCACGTACGAAAAATCAAACCGAAATTCAACGATATAAATATCAATGCAAATTTTTGTAAATATTTTATTTTACATCTTATTCCATAATTAGAATCTGGGGAAAAAATTGTGATTGTGGCATTACAAATCTATTAACTAATTTACATTTAATTCAGTTAATATTAATCTGCAGAACTTTTTTTATGTTTTTTAAATTAATTATTATTTAACATTTCATCATGAAATATCATTTTTTTTTTCAAAACTCAGCTTAAAAAACAATCACGAGGCCTGTAATTTTTTTTTTTTTATTAATTATTATTTATCATTATTTTTTATGTTATTGCAATTACCTAATTTTGTGTTAACTCTGCAGAAAAATAAAACTCTTTTCTCTATTTTAAATTTAAGTCTACAACTTAAATGTTTTAACATGTCCATCTGCGCACGTTAAATTCTTAACTCACATCGCCGTTGACATTTCGATGTTCCGCCGGTGTATTTCTCCCCTACGTGATGCGTCGCTCACTCCTCCGCTCCCCCCCTCGCCATGGCCGGCGCAGGGCCGGAAGTTGCTTGCACCCGCTCCTCGAGCAAGCTAGCGTCGCCGCCACCACGCCGCTGCACCACGAGCCCTCGCGGTACAGCATCAGCACCACCTCCAGCTGGCCCCTCACGGTCACCTCAGCCTCCACGAACCCGCAGCAAACATCGCAAGCTGCCTCCACGTTCCCGCTGCCAACCGTCACTTTCATGGCTCCTTTTTTATTTTAAATTATTTAAAATAAAATAAAGTACCCCTTTAGTGACAAGTTACCCCTTGTAACTTCACAGTGTCGAATTCTAGTTCACAGTTTACGTCTTATCACTTTTAGACGCCGCTCCGAAAGCGTTGCACCATATTATGAAAAACTCACTACATCTTCGCGCCAAATTTCTCCAGTCGTTGAAGTCAAAGATGGCTTGATGCACACTTTATCACTGGTTAAAAAAAAATCTAGCCCCACGTAGGCGCCAAATATAACTATGCTCGTTATATTATCGGGGGTGGGTAGATATTATTCAATTATACACCTAGAACTTGGTGTGATATCATTTATTGTTGTCTATTCCTTTACATGGGCCAGTGACGCTATACAACTGTCACCGACCCGACACACTTCTTTATCCTAGCTCTGTCTCAATCTCTCTGCTCTCTTCCTGCCAGCGGGCTAGCGTCTTTCCCCCTCCCTCTCTTCACCCCCTAACAAGAGAGTGACCTCAAAGAGAGAGAGCAGGAGAAGCGTAAACTACCCTCTCTACAGGGCTAACCTGCTTGCTAGCCAGCTCATATCCTGCTATATGCGCCTATATCTCTCCAGCATCAACATAATCGTTACAATTTCATATAAGCAGCAATTATGGGCTACATCAACTGCATCATGCCATCCAACTCATGTAATGAACTTGTTTCCTTATCTCATGAAATAAGATGTTACATTATAAAAACACATTTTTAATCAGTTGAGTGTACAATGCAATAACTTACAATAATTGTTCTGTATTTTCTATACTTTAAGCTGGACGTGAAGGAAGCTCCGGAGGTGGTAACAGATCATCCTCAGTGGGAGTTACCGGATGGAGAAGATGTGCAGGAGGGTGAAGCCAGTGACCTCTCGGAGTTCACTACTGATGAAGACGTAGCGGACGATGACGATTGAGTCTCTCTGTCGCTCTACGGGTCAGACACGTGCCCCGCTGTCACCTCTATGACCTAGCAGCCAGGACCTGTCAAATGCTAAGACCTAGCAGCCAGGGCTATACATGTCCTAGTTTATGAGGAGGTATCAATTCACACTGCAAAATCATCACTATTAAATATATATATATATATATATATATATATATAATTATTTAATATTATTGTGTATAAAATATGTGGATATATCGTTTTATATTTTTAAGCCTACCAACTGATATCAGTGATAAAATAATATTAAAAAATATTGACTTTCAAAGTGTATTTAAAATTTAGGGTGATTGTAGTTAAAGTATTAGTGTATATAGTAAGTAATAATACTATACTATATACATCAGAGAGTTAAATGAAGATTATTGCAAATTCTTGAATGCTGTATAAAATTAACTGGAAAAAGGAAAAAAATAATCAATTTATGTTGTGCTGCTTTTTGTAGTAATTTGGCTTTTAATTATAACAAAACTTCTAGCAAAATGATCTCTATCTGTAGAACTGTTTGTTATTTATTTTGCTCCTCGTACTCCTCTCTATTTTGTGATGTGATTCTCTGCTGCTGCCTAGGTCTGTTATAACGAACACTCATTTAAACCATAGTCTCATGAAATGTATTTTCATAAAAAATAAATTGTTTTAATTCTAATAAATTTAAGGGTAATATATTTATATTGGGTATTGAGAGGTATGTGTGAAATGGTGCTTGTATGAAATTTTGTTAAAAAAAAATGTTAATTTGAAAATGAAGTGTGTATGTGAGCCAGTATTTAAATGTGTTTTGTTTAATAAAAAAGAAATATATAAAATAAAATTATATGGAGGTACTAATTATTTGAAATTTAATTTGCTTATTTCACTAAATAAATGCAGTAAAAAAACTTGTTCTTATGTAAAGGCAAGGAACCCAGGAAATTAGATTTATCCTATTATGTCGAGTATTAACCATGGCATGCAATGTTTATTATTTTTTATGGGACTGCGATTTTCTTTTCTCAAAATCGAGTTTTACCTAACAATTAACGTGTTGCGCAATAACAAGTCTGTAAATAAATAAATTCCTACTCAAATGCATAGACGAGGTCTAACTTTAAGCCAGGCCTATAAGTTTATTGATTTCAATTATATATATTAATTGCAACGATCAAAATCAACAAAGTTAATAGTTTAAGCCTAGATTAAAGTTAGGCTTCATTATCTATGCAATTAGGTGAAACACCAATTTGTGTCTATAATAGTGGGATCTCTGATAGTCCTCGCCAAAATTTTCAGACCCTCCTCAGAAGCTCTGAAAATTTTGGGCAAATTTCTGGGATATGCATGATGATTAAAGACAAGGGGGCCGAATTCGGCCAGAGCGTACTTGAGTTCAAGTTCAAGTTCGCTCTGATTCGGCAGCGTTCGGCAGTCCCTCAAGATATTTTACCGCTTTTTTTGCAAAAGTCTACTGACGACTACTGAGCAATAAGTACAAAACTTTGTTAGTAGATGGCAACAGTATGAATTTTGTGAACCCACGCGCGCCTGGCCTGCACCCGCCCCCCGCCCGCTCGCGCCCGCTCCCCCACCAGGTGCCGCCTCTCCTGCCCTCCTCTTCCCCTCAATCCCCTATCCCCTCTTTTATTTCGATCTCCGATCTTTTGAGCAAAAGGTTCTGTAGTGTGTGTTGGTGTGTGACCTTATTCCTCGATAGATTACCTTCCTTGTAACTAAATACCTTCAAAATCTTCTAGTTTAAGATAAAAGGCTGAGGTAAGATTATTTATACTTAAAATGTACTGAGTTTTTTGGGGGGTTAAGGTCAGATATATTGGAATAGACACGGCTCACATTTCATGGCTGCCTTTTCTCATTGACGAGGCTTTCGGCTGCTTTGCAGTTTAGTCTGAAATCTGCATGCGTGGTGCAGATGCATTAAACAATATTGTATATGCATACTGAACATCAGGGTGAACCCGTGGATATGATGCACAGTACTCCTCCACATCATTAAAGCTAGATATTCAATCATACGAGCATTGTAAAGTGTGCTAAAATCAACCCCTTGTTTTCAATGTACTGTATGCATACAGCATTCAGTACAGTATGCAGCTATGCACATACAGTATCAGTCTATTTGCATACCTAATTATGATTTCCTGCCGTGTGAAAAACAATTTTTAGATTGTACTTTACATACCGTTTTTTAGTATCCTTTTAAATGTAAAACCTAATACATATGTGAATGCAGACATTACATTCCGGTTATGCATTGTGCAACATAGTTTTTCTTTTTAATGTTTCAGAGCAAGAGATCAGCAGAGTGTTTGGCAGCAACTTTTAACATCTTGAACCAAAAATAGAACATTCTGGAATATAGCCAATAGTGGTTGTATAATTGAAGTTACTAAAAACCAGAAGTCTTACCTTTTGTTGTTGTTGTGAGTGTTGTGAACCATGCATCGAGCTCGGACAGTTTTAAACAATTTAGTGCCACTTGCTCCTCTGATACCTCGCGTTGCACCTGAGAGGTTTGCATCATGGCTGTCAACCACAAACACAAAGATGGTGCTTGCCACTCCTCCTAGGAGGTGGTACAATGCACCAGTCGCCACCGAACCTTTTCTCAATGGCAGCTCATCCACCTACGTCGAGGAGATGTACAACTCCTGGTTGGCAGACCCCAAGAGCGTCCATGCGGTAAGTCATGAGTCATGCATGGGCTTTCAGGGAATTTGAGTCTCTATTAACACTTTACCGGTACTTCTTTTTGTTAACACTTTTTCTCTTTTGTGGCTTTGTTACTGTGAATGCTACAGTACTGTATCTACACCTACACTATGCATTCTACAAAGAACACAATTTTCTTATGCTATTACTTGCTGTTGATCTATGTATGAATACTGTGAATTAAAAAATTCAACATATTTTTATTACGGTAGTCTACTGCACTAATGAATTCAATGGAAATTATGTCCAAAATTTTTTTGTACCAACAGGGGACTTACTGCTTGCTGCTTACATCATATCGACACAATGTGTTTTGAATTTGTGGAGTCACGAGTTTCTTTTTATCATTTATCAATAATACCTACCTTGATGCCAAACCTTGTTTATGACGTCACCAATAAGGGCTGTATAGACAAATTGTATAACTGATTTTGCTAAACTCATCTACACATAAAAGAAAATGTAATCTCAAAAATATAAAGATATTTACCCTTGATTAGATGATAAAATGCTTCTAAATTTTAGACATTGTAGGATTCAACACACAGCATACAGCAGTTACAGCACTATGACCCTTCCCCCCCCCCCCCCCCAAAAAAAAAAAGATACTGTAATAAAAAATTCCGCCACTTGGCCGATTTTGCCAAATGACTAAATTGATTTTATTGTGCTGCTGCTAACATGCAGCATTTGGCTGAATAAATACATAGATGTCATACACTATCGGTATGACCCATCAATGATCAAGAAGCTGTCAATGAGTAATGTCTGGGTTGTCTTACAGAGATGATTGCCATTTCAAATTTTATAACATTTTTAATATTTTTGCATTCAAAGTACTGCATTATCATGGTAATTTAATAGTATTGTATTTTAAATTCTGCGAAACTAAATTATAAAATTATTAGTTGCAGGATAAGAAAATAAACCCAAACATTGCAACGTATTATAATTATACAGTGCAATGTCGTTTGACCTTTACCCTGATCATTTGAACTTGGCTCTGTTCTCTGCTGATAACATTAAGGCATCTGTAGCTTTGTGATGCCTCGGTAATAATTAGTGCTCTATGAACTCTAGTCAAATGGTTAAAAAAAGTTGTTACAGCTGCATAATACAGACAGCAAATCTACAGTACAGAGAAACATAATGGCACAGTTTATGTTCTAATACAAACTAATTGAATGATGTTTATAAAAAAGTTTTCAAATGCAAATTTTCTTTCTAATGATCAATCTGAGTGATTTTGTTGTTATAGAGGTGTATCATTGCTACGGTTTGTACCAAGGGTATGATGGTTGTGAGATACCGACCTGCTCTCAGCCAAAAACCACCTTCACAACTTAAACACAAAATTCTGAAATTTTTTTGAGAGACAGATATTAGTGCCTAAAAGCCATAAAAAAAGTTTCAAAACAATCATACAGTATGCAGTATGACAGCATTCATACTGTACCGTACTCTATTTTAAACTACTGCACAACGTAGGTGTTAGCAATGTGATACAATAATCTCGAATGATATTTAGCTTTATGAACTTCAATATGTGTATACTAATATAATTAAATTCATGATTAATTGTTAATTGTGAGTAAAATACTCTAGTTTCCAAAGTTGATACAGAGATTACTAGTTTTCCAAAGTTGATACAGAGATTAACACAGTATTTTTCTTATTTATATGGGTACCTTCATTCATTGGTAATTAATTTTTTTAATGAATAAGTAATAGAGAATAGAGGGTATAGATTACATATATATATGGAACTTTTACAAATGTACCAAAGGTACGAACACCCCCCTTAGCGGGTCTCTCCAGGAGCCTTTATTGATGAATATAACTAATCAAAATAATAGACTCTTGATTTTTCTTAATTCTTAATAAATCATTAGGTTTCTAGGGGGCGTGGCCGAACATCCAAATTATTTAAATATACAGTACAGTAGTTCATTGACTCGGAAAAATCTGAACAAATCAGAATTAATAGAGTTATGTGCTCGATCTATAGAAAATGTCATATAGGTTGTTAATTAATTATACCGCTAGCAACCTAACAAATTTAATAACATTTTATCCCCGATTGTACCTTCTCGCTTGATTACAAGGATCAATTAAACAAAAAATTATTTTTCATGGTTCATGACCATGAACTTTTCTTTTTCTAAAAAAGAAAAATGTGTTTTGATTTCTCTCTCAATTTTGTGACGTCTTTCATCATGCTACTTTATCAAACTGTGATAAGATTTTAGTTATTTACTAATTGGTTTCGTTCTTGAAAGTCAGTTGCCCAGTTCGCGGACGTGACGTCATAGGAGGCTGGGCATTCAGGCGACTCGGATTGGCTAGCTACCACCAGCCAAACGATTGTGAAGTCACCCTGGGAAGCTGGTGACACGTCGACAGCTGACATTACGTCTGTGACAGCGCCGTCCTGCCGGCAGGACACAACAATTTGCATTTAACAGAAATGTCCAAAGGACTTCAAAGGCTTTCTCTCACTCGAGTGGTTCTCCAATCCCCCAGTTCATATATTAGAAACCAAAATGCATAGGAAGACGTGTTGTAAGCCTAAGGCTAGTCGCAGACAGAATCGCATAATTTCGCAGCTTATGATAAAAAAATTAAGAAACTATGCGATCAGGTGTGCGCGCGCACACAGCTTCGCATGGTATCGTATGGTATGACATCGTAAGTTTCTCATTTAGAACCGGTTCTAAATTTCTTATCATATGACAGCATGCGATACGAAACTGTGTGCGCGCAGAGCTGATCGCATAGGTTCTATTTTTTTTTTATCATACGTTGCGAAATCATGCGATTCTGTCTGCGACCGGCCTTAAACTTACTTTTGTACAGTCATTTTTACCGACAAACAAGAAGTTAAGATTTTTCTCCTTTATAAAATTATGTCAGGATTGTAGCCCGTGAATGTATAAAACATCCAAATTATTGATAACCTCGACTACTTTGTGTCAACAAACATGAAGGACTGGTCCTCTTTTTATAAGTATGGTAGCTGGAACTCCCCAGGCATCAGTAGATAATTATCTTAATTAACGTCGCCGTACAACACTTGATTAATATTTGTTTAGTTACTTTGTATTTCATTGCTTTTCTTATCAGTTTTTTTTTTTACGCACACAGGTGATTTAGCGAAGTCGTGCTTCATGCTTCTACGTAATGTATATTATAATATCACAAAGTTTACTACGTTTTATATTGTCCATACAGTCCCCACTTGAATGCAATGCACAATCGCACGTACTTTACATTCATTTATTTTAACTGAAACTGAAAGTTGCCAATACACACCTATCTGAGGAAGTTCCATAATATATATGGAACTTGTCATTACACGGCGTCTCCGTCTCGGATCATATTATGATATCTACGCTATAATAACTTTTGTTATTTACAATGGGGAAAATGCCAATGTTGTAATGAAGTACGTAGTGTCTAAGAGGGATTGAATTTCACTTTTTTTTTGTGATAATTTTTATTCATAAAACACAAGATTATGTACACTTTACATAAATTTACACAAAAAAAAATATTCTCTAATTAATTATTTTTTTTTTTCTTTTCTTAATACAGAAATGTTTTACCCTAAAGTTCTAAGTACAAAACAATATTTGACTATACAAATGCTCTATAATACAAAAAGTATTCACAAACAAAGAGCCATAGCCCTTCTAGGTCCATCTGAAAGAGAAGGAATTTAGTATATATATTTTTACACCACAGAAACAGTAATCAGATACAGTATATTAATTTCTATAGGAAATGGTCATATTAATTCAAATTTCGTCAAACTGTTCGATATTCTCTGTAGAAGCTGTAGCGATACATTTTTTCCAATATTCAAAGCAGCAGATTGAGGGCAATAACAATAATGCTCTTCAACAATAACTGCAAGAAGGTCTTTAAAAAAAACTCTTGTCCCAGGTGAAGTTTTTTTTTTATAACCCTGCGTTGAAATTTCTGACTGACAGCAAAATAAATTAATCTAGGCTTCGTCAGAGAGGAATATAATATATTATCGGTAATCAATTAATTATAGGAAATTCAGCTCTGTACTGCGGTCGTGCATATGAGGACTACAACAGAATACAATATAATAAGTCTTACTTTTGAAGATATTAATTTATTCGCCTGCTTGCCGAGAAAGTATGAAATACGACTGATACTTGACTATCGATATTTGCATTATTTTATAAATTATCTAAAAAATTAACAATTAAAGTGATTAATCTGATTATATATTATGTAACGACTATAATCCATGCAGGTATTAATTGCTACAGTCTGTAACCACAGCAGGACCTGTGGTTACAGACTGTAGCAATTAATACCTGCATGAGCAGGTGTAACTGTAGGTCAAATTTGTTGTATATGTGTTGCGAAATGGTCACCGCCCCCCTGCCCACCTCTTGTTAGTTATGTTTATGGTTGTCTTAGCAGCGCACTTTTGTGTTCACCGGCCGCGTGTGACGTCACGGTCCTTGCGTAATGAGCTGACGTCATGCAACTATTCCGAACCGCATGGCTTTTTATTTCGAGCTGAGAGCCTGCGGCGTCACGAGACCGACCCACCGACCAGACCTCGGAGTTTCTCTATTGCAGGTCTTGCTGTCTTTAAGGTGCTTTTCCATGGAGCGATGTCGACCGAGGCGAGAAAGACGTACTTGCTTTATAATCATAATATTATGGCGGTCATGTTAGCGTGAAAAAATCGCGGCGGGATTTAATCGCTGCGGAAAAGCATTTTTTTTCACGCCAATATAGCCGCCATATATGATAATAAAGCAAGTGCCCAAGCCCCTCCAAGCTCCACTCGACATTGTTCCATGGAAAAGCACCTTTACCGTCCTTTACGCCTGCGTATATGCTACAAATTACTGACAACTCTCAGAATAACTCGAGTCAATCAAAATAAATATCTCCAACATACCTACTACGACGTACATACAGACGTACTGTACAAAACACGGTCGACTTCTAGGAAAAAGAAGGCGTGGCAGATTTTATTGACATAGATCGCACCGGCAGGCATAACAGACATTTTTATTTTTTATTACATTGCAATCTTTTTAACGTTCGAAATCTAATCAATAATGTACATGGGTTTGATTAGATTGATTGCAGAAGAAGCAGCATCAGAAAATAATTTATATTATATCATACACTTTCACAAATAACATGCTCGCGTATAATGTAAGTGCATTATGAACTGTGATTACAATTTCTCCCTTATAAGCCCTTGAGAACTCAATTAACCTATAAATAAATTATTTTTAGCTTATTGATAATCCCGTTACAATTTTATTTTCAAAAGGCATTTTGGCAATTTTCGTTTCGTTGTTATATTGAAATTGAATGGATTATGTGTGCATGACTATGAGAGGAATAATTTGGAATAAACCATAATATATAAATATATTTATATAATCTGGATTTCTCACCAATTTCTACAACAATAACTAATACAACTGTTTGATTCGGCTCTTCAACTTTCACTCATATTTTCTAATTTATACATATAGTGAAGGAACCAAAAATCTATATAAATATTGGTACATGGTAGTACAAAAAAGCATGCACATTACATGATTAACAGTGTTTTCGTCTCGTCTAGACCAGTAAGATTACTTCATCTATCATCAAGTCTGGCAGACGCGCGCTTGCTTATATACATTGAATATATACCGACATATTATTTAACAAAGAATTAGTGTGATTAGCGAGCGACCATGCCAACCAACGAGATCAACATCTTGCCATGTAATTTGCGCACAATGATCTGAGAAATGGAAAGTAGGCTAACTACAATTATGTATTACAGCAATATTAAACTTTGGCCAATGAACCGGTGAAAGGCTAAATGGAGAAATTTTATTTCATTGACGGAACCGTGTTCAGTATTAATAACTACGATGACGTAATGTATATATCTGCAAATAGCCGCGGCGTATGTAGTCCTCTATATAAGATGATAATGCCCAATTGTTGGTCTATGAATGGTTAAAGTACCCTACCGTTGCAATTATATCAGTCTAAGCACGAATAAGTTATGTTTCCTGGACCATGCATAAAATTGCCATAAATAATAAACTAAAAAAAATAATACACATTGACTTGCGGATGTACGCGACTCACTCGTGTTCACAATTAAGCGTTAATTTAGAAGAACAGCTTCTTCAAAGTCGTGATCATCGTTTTATCAATATAGAAGCAATGGAAAATTTTCTTACATTGTGTAACAATTTACCACAAGGTTACAGTAATACTAAAATATAACTAATTATATCTTATCAGTTTGTTGAATTATGTGTATATTTTTTTTAATGAACAGAAGCTCTTATAAAAATTATGACTATATAATACGACTAATACGAGAGTAAATAAACACTGAAGGCACTTATATAATGCATGTGCACAAAAATTAAAATAATGTTGTACGTAAAAATATATTCATATATCATAAAATATAGTATCTTTATAATTTATATAAATATAAATTATGAAGATACTATATAAATATAGTATTATATTATATATTTATTTTAATTATATTATTATATTATATATTATAATACAGTATATACTATTATATTATCATAATTATATATATGTACTACTGTATATAAATTTATATACAGCGTGTAAATAATTTAATTTTATTATACTTCCTCTTTGATCCTTCAATATTGAATTAAAAAGTACCGTATTATTCATAATAATAATAATAATATTATTATCATAATATTATATACCAAATGGTATCTTATACTTTTTTTATCCACCGTGCATGACCTATAAACGACTAACTGATCGGTTGCATCTTTTTTATTTGAATATTTGCTGAGTTTAATATTACATTATTGTCAGACATCAGATTGTCATATTAGTTGCAGACGTCTTCTTATTTTATCAGAGCGCCAAGTCACCAGGTTTCGTTTCGCTGACATACTCTGTGCACAAGCACGTGCTAGTTGCGTCACGTGGCGTGCAATGTATTACACGAACCCTGCGGCTGCGTCTCTGAATGCTTGCTTGATGCGCCCTCTGCTTGTTTTGGATACGTAATTTGTACAACAGTTTAAGGTCATTTAGTTGTCACTATATATACAGGATGACCTTTGCACATTGATCGCGAGCGCTGTTTTATATACACGTTGTGTTGTTATACGATGTAACATTTATAAATTAAATTAATTTAATTGAAGGAAAATTATCTGTCAGTTTGTTTGAAATGACAATTTACATTTAGTTTCATTCGCTGTTTCGTATTGTAATATTTTCTTGCAATATTAAATGTAGAAAATTCATACTTTATTTTGCACGCTTTTTGGACAAATGTTGGAATTTGAGCCAAAATATGTATGTACCGAGTATGGTTGTTTGGTCTGCAATACCAATATTTTTAAAGTAAAAAATCTTGAGAAATACTATGTATTACCATGGCATATAGTTCACTTCTGTGTTAATTTGTTTACAAAAATAAAATAAAAAGTAACGAAGCCACTTGAGAGCTCTTCATTAGCGCTGTTTCAATTAAAGAGCAAGGCGGTCAGGCCGGTCAGCTGACGGTTACTACCCTCCTCGTAGCCGCCGCTCACCTAAAATAGCCATAGAGTTAATATAGCAGACAGCGAGAGGCGGCAGTGTATAGAGAGGGCACCGCGGCGACCCAGGAAGATCAATATAAATCGCACCGACTGCTGACCTAAATCCGCACCCCGACCTGCAAATATTAACCCTATCGCGATTAATAAAATTCCGATCTTCAGTGACGAAACAAGGAATGCGAGAAATGCCTACCCTCACGTTTGCAGTCTGGCAAATGTGAGGCAATCGTTGCATTCCGTGCTGCTACAAAACTGTAGACTGCTGACATTTAGATTGTTGTGGCTTCACCTTTCTAACGAACTGCACTGCAGTCTCTTCTAAAACAGCTGACTAAACTAACTGATTATACATGAGAAAAAAATACAAACATCAAATATAATTATTGCTACATAAAATTTAATGAATTCGTGTGTTGATATTATATTATTTATATGCTATATATTCACCTTGTCATTAGTTGTCATAGTAATTGTTTTAATCAATTTTATTTTAACTATACTGGTGTAAAGCTGTTGTTGGTCTCCGATCATGCACACTCGATTGCTATTGATGTGAATGTTTGGCGAAGGAACACCTTTACTGTACGATACTATACCAATGAAAATACGATTCAGAGGAGAGGAAGAGTTTATGAGTTGGTTGCATTTTGTTATTTACAGAGAGCGATAATTAATTTTCACTTTAAATCATTTTGAGATCATATAACATGAGAAAATATGACAATATGACTTAAATTTTACAGTCTTTACGCTCAGATAAATCAAATAACATTAATTAATAATAATTTTGCTAAAAATATATATTATTTTTCCTGGCCAGTACATAATTACGAAAATTTGCATGTTAAGTTTGAATTTCAAGATTACAGTATTATTATTATAATTTATCTAAATTGAAAATTATGATATATCCCTGTCTAATTCCAATATTTTTATCGATTTCTCGTTTTTATAACTGCTATTTGTTAATGATTATTTTCTTTGTTATTTTGGGTTTTGATCATTGGAGCACCTTCATTTATACTGCATAGGGTTTATAATTATTTTACCCTTCAATCCTTCCTTTTTGGTGTCTAAAGTTAACAATGTTTCCTAACCTTTCGTCATGTTTTTCAGTCATGGGACGCATTCTTCCGCAACTCGTCTGCGGGAGCTGCGCCAGGTCAGGCGTACCAGGCGCCCCCTTCGCTCGCTATGCCAGGACGTAACGAAACGGCGCTTGCCTCGCTGGCGCCTCTGCTCGGCGGCCATGCGTTCGGAGGTAGCCAGGTGGACGAAAAGATCATTGATGACCACCTTGCTGTGCAGGCCATCATCCGCTCCTACCAGGTTCGTCCCTCCTTCGAGAGTAGTAGGCCAGCGTCATGAGTCGTGCCTAGAAAGAGATTATTTTATTTTTTAAAAAAAGCAATTACACGTAATTAATAATGAATCATTGCCATCATTTACAGTAAAAGCTTGATTTTACAATAGTAAATGTAAAAAATTATAAATAACATTAAATGTTACGAAATCAAAAACCATAATTTTAGACATAACAGACAGATGTTGTCTATTTCCTTATAAATTAATATTAGTGTAAAAAATAAAGATTTTCAAATTAATTTTGCAAAATTTACAGTTTTGAAAAAATGAGAAAATTTTTACCAATAATTTTTACTCAATAAGTAAATAGAGCATATTAATTTACAATACCACGTACATGATATAGTTTTGAAATAAAGTAAATATACTACAGTATATTATATACCCTCAAAATTTAATATATTTTTTTAAATTTGCATCATTGCTCTGTTTATTTTGCTCTAAAAGTTTGTAACAATAACATAATTATTATGAATTATGAAGTAAGAATAATACAAGAGTTGACAATGGACAAGGATGTATAGGTACCAACAGGGGATCTAGGCATTCCTATATGCCGGGAGCTTACTTAAAAGAGATGTCATCAATATCCGACGACATAAGCAACACTGTTTTCTATGGTCATCATAATGCCAGCTGATAACAAAAAAGAAAAAAAAAGAGCTTGTTGCAACATCTTTGACTCCCAGGCAATGGGCATTTCTAGAGCCCCCGATGGTACATAATTGTTGTGAGAAGCGAATGAACTTAATGATAACGTTTATTCTCTTGACGCAACAACACTTGAAACAAACACAACTTGTCTATTGTTGGCTTTATAATAACTACAGTTATCTAAAATTTTCAGGAAAACATTTATCATTTTATAAATACTTCATCTTATGTGTTTCATTATAATTTTCTGTTTGTTTTAACATTAATAGATTAGTTATATTTTAGTGGTGAATAACAGGCAAAATTACTTGTCACAAATTTGTGTTATCACATCTCGTAATGATACAACCCATCACCTCCCTGTACGATCTCTAACATTGTGTGAACAAATGTTGACAGTGTTGTGTGCCAACTAACATTGGTTTGTGCACACCTCACTTTGTTATTTGTGTGTGTGTGTGTGTGCTGTGACATAGCAGAAAAGAATATCTTCATTCTAAAATACTTCCAACAGGAGATAGCCATCCATATCTCTAGGGTTCAAAGCAAAAAACTTGCATATCTGCATTTGGTCGCATCAGAAACTAAACGTCAAGTGAGAATGTTATTGAGTTGAAATTTAAATGTAACATCTTGATATGTATTTTGTCTTGAACACTAGAGACTTATGGGAATGGAAGCTTTTCAAGCACATTTTATGACTACACTTATACTGTTAGTGTGTGTGCATGCCATTGTGAGCTAACTTTGGCATATCCTCAGATGATGAACCAACTTGAGTGAACTTAAGTTATGCATTCTCATTAGTCAGTCATCACAAAGGAAAGCCTCAAAATATATCTTAACATAATTATATGGCTGGTGTTATAACTACAATATACTGTATTTACTAGTTATTTTAAACAAATACAAATGCTAATAGTTTTTAAAAAGCCTATTGCCATTTAAATAAAAATGTAAAATAATATTATTTTAAGGCTTTTCTTCTACAGTAAGTTGTTGTTTTTATTCACAGTAATCATAGAGTAGACCTGCAATGATCACTATTACAGTACTTATTATTTTTCTCAGAAACAAGCTCAAGTTCTCTTAAAAAGCATAATTCAGCTCCAACGTTAACATTAATATTTAATTTTTTATATACTGGAGTAAAAATAGTGAACAAGTTAAATTCTAATGAATGAATGAATGATACTGAATGAACGAAGTTTATGTTGTAACTAAGGGATTGTACAATCTTCTACAAAATAATGTCATCAACGCTTCGAGATAATATAACAGCTGTAAATAATTAATACCAAGCATAATTTTTTTGTAAAATCATTTAAAATACCATAAAATATAATAACAATTTTATTTATCAAAAGTATTCTTTGTATTTTTTTACTAATTTGCCACTGAACATTCTACAAAGCTTTGCTTTTTTGGAATTCTCATCTGTTGTTAAGTTCTTGTGTGCAGTCTCTTGATCAAGTAGATGATTATTGATAGTTACTTAGACTACTTAGTTAGTGACTCGTAAGTAACATAGTTTGTGTCTCCTTACATTTTCCTCCTAACTTGTCTTCATTTATTTTTAAATCAAGTCATAAATATGAAGGGACTGGATTAGAGTGATCAAACTTTGATTTAAAAATCAATAAAAAATACTTTTTTTTTTTTTTTTTAAATAATTAAAATATAAGTTGTGTGAATCCAGTCTTCTGTATTTATATTTTCAACAACACAATCATCACAATTCAATTGTTTTAAAATCAACATTGGAGTATGTGTATCTAAGGGAAGAGTGTCCTAGGCTAGGTTTTGTGTGGGTTTGTGTGCCGAATGGTCGCTGCTAAGCCAGTGAAGCCCAGAGGCACGTAGTTATATAGCCAGTTTTTGTGTGGGACAATGTGCGAGGGTGCTAAGGGTCGCTGCTAAGCCGGGTGCCACCCACAGGCTCGAGGCCACCACGTGGCAGCCGTGGACCCCCTGGGCATCAACTATGCTGACCTGCATGACGCGTTCAGCGACCGCAAGGGAACTCCCCCTGAGCTCGTAGTTCGAAACTACATGCTCGGTAAGGGGCTGGGACAGGGTAAGGCGATCTCGGCTTGATGAGCCCAGTGGTTGGTAAGCAGCCACCGCTCTGCTCGCAAAAAAATAAAAAATAAAAAACGGGTGTGTGAGCGTGCCGGGAATCTTTTTGCGGTGGTTGAATTTTCAAAATAGTCAGGCAAGTAATGATGACAATAGCAGCATAGTAAGGTAAGGTCTTTTACACCTATAGGAAATGCAGCAAAAATAGGAAATTCAGCAAAATTTGCTATAATAATATATTATTATTATTTTTTTTTTTAGTAAAAAGCTTTATGAATTCAAAATTGTTTGCTTTCTGTCACAATACTTGATTAAAGTACTGCTTTTTTTCTTCTTCTAAATCTTAGCTTTGGTACTATAAGTTAGTTCCCATAACAAAATTATTGTTACTAGCAACGAGCAGGTTGTATTCAGTGTTTGTGCATGAGTATCATGGTTGGTTAAGAGGGTCTTTGTTGGTGTGTACTTGACAACTTGCAGCTGTAGTTAGAGCTTGATTTGTTCTTTTATGTTCTCTTGGGTTCGTCTCATTTGTTTTGGGCTTGGTTTGAACTTGTCTCATACCCCTATAAATATTAAATATAATAACTTTAATTATTATATTTTTAGTATAGTCTATTCTATTGAAAAATGTGTAACACAACTCTCATGAAATATTGTTTACAGTCATACTAATTACTTAATCTTACTTAATTAATAATTAATTACTTAGATTGCAGTTTTCTTAGCCCTTTTTTATGAAATACTGTTTTAAGATTTTTTTTGTTGGTTACTGTATTCAGTTCATTTATTCCCTTCAAGAATTTAAATAAAATTACTGTATTTAGTTGGTAGTTTTATGAATTCCAGTATAAATAAAAAATAACTGCCTTTTTGTGCTATCCTATTGCTATAAATATATAATGTATTAAGGGTAAGGTAACGCCACCAATGTTAAAAAAAATCCCTCTCACAAAAATTCTGAAAAAAATTTAAAATGTTCTCCTCTACACCCCCTATCAGTAGCTAAAATATCAGGTATACAAATACGATCTAGTTTTTGAGTTATGAATTTTTAAAGTTGACCAATTTAACATGGGAGTTTCATTTCTCCATGTTAAAGTAGTCAACTTTAAAATTTTATAACTCAAAAACTAGATCGTATTTGTATACCTGATATTTTAGGTACTGATAGGGGGTATAGAGGAGAACATTTTAAATTTTTTTCAGAATTTTTGTGACAGGGATTTTTTTTAACATTGGTGGCGTTACCTTACCCTTAAAGTAGCTTTAAAACAGATATTAAATTTAAGCATTCATATAAGATTGGTTGCTTCAAAACTGGAAAGTTTCAGTTTCTGATAACGCTTAGTAAATACTGTAGTTCAACTGTTAGGCATAGCTTAACTTGTACCGTAGTAAAGCAAGTCTCTTATCATTCAATGTCAAAGGGACTACTATGTTCTATTGTTGTTTTCTCTTTCTATAAATTTCTTGCTATATCTGTGAAAACTAAATGTTACAGTATAATTTTGTTTCTGCTTAATTATTCAAACTGCTTAATGTTATTCTGTATCATGCTTTGTACATTAAATGCAAGTTACGCTATGACTTTATAAGTAGCTTGCGCTTATTATATCAATACAACCCATCAACAGTTGGACCAGGGTTCCAATATCAGTGAACTCTTGTATTGTTGAACTTCAACGTAAAACTACATGAAAGCAAGTATCCTGAAGAAGTTATCACTAAAAGTGGATCAACATTTGTAAGTTGAAGACGACAAATTTTCTTTGGTGATGATTATGATGATAGTGAGGTGAATGGGTTGTACAGAGGTGAAGTGTTTGTTAACATTGGCAATTTCCCTCTAAAAGAAAAAAATGCTGATGTATCCCTGAGCTTTTGTAGCTTTTGTAGGAGTGCAGCAACATAGATTTGTGATGTAGCTGCAGCTAGATGACAGGCTGTGTCTCTCTCCAGATCCGAGGACACCATATAGCAGAGCTTGATCCCCTGGGCATCTCCTCAGCAGACTTAGATGACAGGCATCCACCTGAGTTGCTCTATAGCCACTACTCGTTTGGTAAGACTTTAAAACTGGAGCCTGAAAACCAAATGCAAGCATAGAACTTATCATTGTGAATTTCACCACCAACAACAAATTATATTGTTTGTTTGTTTGTTTTTCTTTTCCCCCAACTTATGAAATTGTTTTTCTTTTCCCCCAACTTATGAAAAGCTGTTGTATTAAAAGACTGGTGAATCCACATTGCATAAGTTCAAAAGTAAAAATATTTCTACATTTTCTTTCTATATTAAATCTTTTTGTATCTATACACCTTCCTTTTCAACTTTTTCTCTTGTGTTGTAGATTGACTTATCTTGAAATGATTTTACACTCAGCGCTCCAATTTTTCCATTTTTTTATGTCTAGGCAAAGTGCCCTATAATTTAGCTAAATGTGTTCTGACGTTATTTGTCCTCAGTTGATCCTACAAGGTGGGCTTACAAGTTTTAATTTATTTTATTGCTGTTAGTAAAATATAATATAGCTCCTTCTTGCTTAATACAGTACTCTAGAAGCATGGATGCTACATTATTTTAACACTACAGATTGTGTTGACCCCCTTTAGTTTATATTAGTTTAATGAATTGTGTCTTTAATCTTTATTTTATAAATAATATTATATTATACAAGTATTACTTTTATTTATAACAATAGACATCATTTCCATTTATAAAAATGAAATGTTGTCAGTTTGACTTTGGAGAATTCATCACATGCAATTTTGCATACTGGCAGTGCTTTGCTCTTTCTTTATATTATTTTTCACTTTGATTTTTTTCAATTTTTTCTCTATTTTTTCTCTATTTTTTTTTTTTTTTTTCTTTACTTGAATTGGTTTGCGACTTTTTTTTTCTGTTGCTTCAATTATCAATTATTAAATTTAAAATTTTTAATAATAAATTATATTAATTAATAATTTTATGTAATAGAAGAATAATTACATTATTTTCATTATAATATACATATTATGTATTTTTAAACATAAACTTAAAAAAAAAAAAAATTAAATGAAATAACTTTAATATAGTCACTCTGATAATTTAGACGACAAGTCAGCATGATAATTTTAGCAGTTAATTTTTATTTATTTACTTTTAATGCCAATAATTACCATGCTTAATTTACATGGGCATGGTTTCTTCCTTCCTGTGATGTTGGCAGGCATGACATGTTGATTGTTTGTAGCCAGGCTCGGCAGCACAAGCTATTCGGACCTGGAACGAAAAGTGGCGAATCTGCTTGCGCGTACGTAATGACTTGCGTGTGCTCCTTCTCTCTCTCAGCTGAGGGGAAACTTATTAATTGTAACGTACCTGTTCCCCTTTGCTTCTGCCCTTGAACTCTGCCAGTATCCTCTTCAGTACCAGGTCCAACTACATTGGAAGATAATAGAATTTTTTTATCAAAGTTCTTACAGTGCAGCTAAAAAGTAAAATTACAGAAATATTTTTTTTTCATCTCATCAGATAGCTTCTTTAAGACTGAAGAGGGTATTCACAACTGATCTTATTATTTTCTTTTAGACCAAGCTACAAACAATTTAATTATATTATTTTATTGCTGCCTTGTTGATTTTATTTTACGCTTGCATGATTTGCTTGTAGCGCATGATTTTTATTTTATTTATCATACAACCTGCTTCGACACATAAATTATTGATGTAACTAGTTAGACAATAGAAAGATCCTACAAATATTTTATCGGGGACTCATTAACAATTATATAATAAATATATTGTATGATACATATACATTACATGGTAAGAACCAGTAGATGTAGATTGAAAAAAAGAAAAATAAAATGAGGTATTTATGAATATATTTTATGTATAAACAAGATTTTGCATGAATGCTAGATTTACTTTCTAATTTTTGCATTGATCTCTATTATTAATACCATTATACAATTACGACAATATTTATGATGAGACTAATTGAGATACAAAAACAAATAGTAAAGATGGGAATAAAAGTATCATAAATACCTCATTTGTTTATTTTATTGCTGCGTTGAGGTAAGGTCAAAATATTAATGTTTTGAGATTGTCTGCAGTTTTCTTTTCTAATACATAAATTCTTTGTTGTGCGAGCTATTTTTTCTTCTTCTTTCTGTTCTCTTGATGCACATGGTTAGTCTCACTAGTTTTTTTTTATATTATTTATTTACTTTATTTAGCATGCATATTCTTTATGCATTGTTTCAAGCTATCAATGTTTCTTTAATTCAGCAGCTTTGTGTTTTAAAATAATATTTGACTGCATTTTATAAAATATATTCAGAGCCTCTATTTATTATGCTCATACATTAGCTTGTAGGCTTTGTTATAAAAAATGTAACCAGATATTAATTAACAGTAAATGTAATATTATTAATAACTTTTAAAAAATTCTAAATATTTTAAAAATATTTATTTTAATTTTCTTACTAATTTTTAGAATTCTCACTTTTTAGATGCTTTCTCTATAAACAATTTACAATTTATGTAGTAATCAATCCCTTTTTCTTTCAGTAGTTTAACAATTATTAAACATAAAAAATAATATACTGACTGGTATGTTTATTTGTCAGCTTATATTATATAATTTATGAATTTTATTCTTCTGCTTTTTTTTTCCTATTCCTGCATGTTCTTCACTAGATTCTATTTTTTTGCTACTGACAGTTAAATAGCATGATTGCTGCTCATTATTGCAGTTTCTACCCATATTAACTTTGTATTCATTCCCTGCAGAGGAGAAGGACATGGACCGCGTGTTCAAGCTTCCATCAACAACTTACATCGGGGGCAAGGACAAGGCACTGTCGCTAAGGGAGATCCTGCACCGACTGGAGACAGCCTACTGTCGCCATATTGGTGTGGAGTTTATGTTCATCAACTCTCTGGAGCAGTGCAACTGGATCAGGCAGAAGTTTGAAGCTCCTGGAATCATGCAGATTGATAACGACCAGAAACGACTTATCCTTGCTCGTCTCACCAGAGCCACAGGGTATTTAATCATTATTCAGGGTGGTAGTTGTTAATCTGCAAAAATGTTATGTTTTTTTAAGTTATAAAGTAATGTTGTTCGAAATTATAATTATACTTTTTATCTTTAATTAATTAATTAATTTATTGTGCTTATTAAAATAAATATTATAATTTTATTGTTATAAATTACAATCATATTGGTGTTGACATCAAGTTTTAATAAAAATTATATAATAATTGAAGTAAATAAAGATGGAAACGTAAGTTTTTACATTGTCAGTGGTGACTTTACAATTAATGTACAGATTCTTTCGCAAATTATTAATATTTATCAAGGAACTGATATAATTATATGTACTGTATATAAAAAAATTCAGTAACCGTATTAAATTTTCACTAAATTGAAATATTCTGACGGAAATTTCTTGTAGGTTTGAGGCTTTCCTTGCTCGCAAGTGGTCATCGGAGAAGAGATTTGGTCTAGAGGGCTGTGAGATACTGATCCCCGCCATGAAGCAGATCATTGACAAGTCAACAGAGCTTGGCGTGGAGTCGATCGTGATGGGCATGCCTCATCGTGGCCGCCTTAACGTGCTGGCTAATGTATGCCGCAAGCCGCTTGAGCAGATCTTCACTCAGTTCGCCGCCCTTGAGGCTGCAGATGATGTAAGTACACTCCTAATTACGAGAAGCTCACTCGCTGTTGTGTGAGCTGACAACACAGCGCTGCCTGCTCGAATTGAGAACACCACAGTGTCAACTTTACATTGCTTTACTTAGATATGTAGCTACATTGTATCCAGCCTAGAAATATAATGAAAACCAAATTAAATATGAATGCTAGTGTATGTGATGGAAAAGAATTCTTTACAAAAATCAATCAATCAAGCGCTTTCATTCCAAAAATGGACTGTGCTTTCTTGCTCTGTAAATGATGAGAAATATTTTGGAGTTCCATTTTTAATTAGCAACAAAACCATAGTGTTAATAACATTTTTAAAAATCTAGTTAATACACTACCAATTAGTTGATTGGATGCTATAAGTTTCGCACAATTTTGCTTTCTTATAAAAGCTTTTCATTTTAATATTGTTTATCCAATTTGAAAGCTAACATTCCCAAAAATGTAGAGGCACACTGGCAGGTGCTAGAGAGTATTATAATAACAATATTTTAATACTTTTCTTGTTAATGTTCTCTGTAACCTGTATGTACTGATATAATATTTTAATTTAGAGCTAAAAGAAGTTAAATTGGCTTGAATATTCACAACGCTTGAATCTCTACTGTAACTTAAACTATTTTCTGTGTTATCAGGGCTCCGGTGACGTCAAGTACCACTTGGGCACGTACATCGAGCGTCTCAATCGAATGACCAACAAAAACATCCGTCTGGCGGTGGTGGCCAACCCCTCCCACTTGGAGGCTTGTGACCCAATAGTGCAGGGCAAAACTCGTGCAGAGCAGTTCTACCGTGGAGACGGGGAGGGCAAGAAGGTAATCTCATCCTGCTTTTTAGTAAATACTCATGGTCATTTGTCTTTAATGACAACTTAATAGAGGCATTGATCTCAGATCTGGTTGTCTTAGAATTTTTTTTAAGGTTCATGTTTTTTTAAATGTAAATTACAAGTTAAGTGATGTCAAGTAAGTTTTATCACTTCTAAATTTGGTTAATTAAATTTGGTACATCCTTCTCTAAGCTGTTCTGCTTTTGAACTAATACATTCTCTGTAAATTCTTCAAACTCTGCTAGGGCTGCGAATATATATTTTTTTTTGTGTTTAATCATTTCACTTGCCACCAGGTGATGTCAATGCTACTTCACGGTGACGCAGCCTTCTGCGGCCAAGGCATTGTGTATGAGACCTTCCACTTGGCAGAT
Organism: Siphlonurus alternatus; assembly: GCA_949825025.1. NCBI lineage: Eukaryota > Metazoa > Arthropoda > Insecta > Ephemeroptera > Siphlonuridae > Siphlonurus > Siphlonurus alternatus. Next base: position 21,705,572 of record OX463780.1, read on the forward strand.
CTGCCCGACTACACCACGCACGGCACCATCCACGTTGTTGTTAACAATCAGATTGGCTTCACCACGGATCCGCGCCACTCCAGGTCTTCACCCTACTGCACTGGTACGTGGTGCATACTACAATCTTGTGGTTAAGGATGAATCTCAGTAGGTTGATATCTCGCAATTGTAGCGCCTGAATGCAACAAGACTTGCAGGGGACTTAGAACTCACCATCAATAGGTGGCATACAAATTTTGAAGCGAATCTGCCATATCAGTTTTGTGAAAACTGAGGTAGAAGTTTAACATTGGCCTTACGGACGAAAACTGAAAATGGAGCTGTTGTAAGAAATCTTCAAGACTGAATTTGCTAAAACCAAAAGCGATTAAGTTTTAGAGCATTCTCGATTTTTTTTTGTTAAATTTATTTCATTCAATTCGTTTGCAGGGAAATATTCTTTGACTCCGAAGTACTGTAACTGAGATTAATCGTTAATGTATTTTACTATTTTTACTTCACAGTAATTTAATATTTGAACTCTTAAAATGACAGACAAATTAATAAAGACAGATAAATGTCTTCCTTTTCTCTGATTTATTTATTTATTAATGCACACATCTTTCAAAAAAAGAAAAGCTCTACTACATTTATTTTAACACAGTTAACTGAGTTTTTTATTTTTACTGTAAAATCTTTGTAAAATATTAATGTGATTTATGTGTTGGCTACGATGATATTAGAGACAATTTTTTGATTATTTTATGATTTGTTTTGATAGTAGATTCTGAGCCAATGTTAATATTTCATTTTTATGTATGTGTGCAAATTTAAGACTAGAGCTTGCAAAAACTTGTTAAAAGTTTTTATCAGCTTAAACTAAGCAATGTAAGATATAATTTTCCATTTTTAACTTTTTGGTGTTCATGATAATAATCAGAATATTAGCTAATAATTCCATTCTCTCCGACTTCCCAGATGTTGCCCGTGTGGTGAACGCTCCAATCTTCCATGTGAACTCTGACGACCCTGAGTCTGTGATGCACGTGTGTAATGTTGCCGCAGAGTGGCGAGCAACCTTCCACAAGGATGTCGTCGTGGACATTGTATGTATTATCACCTAGTGTTGGTTATTAAGCTGGCAATGATGATTTTTGTGACAATTTTGATATTTTTATGATTTTATTTGATAGTAGATTCTGAGCCTGCATCAATTTTTTTAAAATATATAGTTGTAAGATCCTGTGCTTAAATAAAGATCCTCTTAAGATAAATGATTATATATATATATATATTATATATATATATATATATATTTAGAATTTTGAGGCAAGAATTTAAGATGTGCTTGAACAGTTTTTCCCCTTGCTTGATATTTGTTTCTTTTTAGCTTATAACTACTTTTATTTTTCTTTCATATTTAAGAAATTTATGTGCACAATTTAAGTTTTTAATGAAGACTATAAAAGACTTATGTAAGAAATGTTCCATTAAATGCACCTCGCTGACTCTATTCTCATTGCAGGTGTCATACCGTCGCAATGGCCACAACGAGATTGATGAGCCGATGTTCACGCAGCCGTTAATGTACCGTAAGATCAAGAATACCAAGCCTGGCTTGGACCTGTACGCAGACAAGCTGATCAAAGAGGGTGTTGTCACTCCAGAGGAGGTCAAGGTGAGCCCTTCGTCCTGCTGAGATCAGTGCTTTCATTTGGGGAATGCTGAATTAAATTAATACTTAAGACAGGAAAATTTAAATATATACTTTGTAATGAAATTTTAGATGTTAATTACAGGACTCATTAAGGTAATTTACGTCAGTATGTATTTTAATTTTCATCATTCAATTGATATGATAATTTAATATGTATGTTGATTGTACATATTATAATTTGGCTATGATGATATTTGTGACTCTTTTTTTGATAATTTTATGATTTATTTTGATAGTAGATTCTGAGCCTTTATTACATTACAAAGAAAAAGCTACAGCAAAACATTCTGGCAAGGTCTTATTGTCTTTTCTTGTAGGATGTTCATGACAAGTATGAGAAGATCTGTGAGGAGGCTTACCAGAATGCCCGTAAGGAGACTCACATCAAGTACAAGGACTGGTTAGATTCACCGTGGTCTGGCTTCTTTGAGGGTAAGGACCCTCTCAAGGTGTCTCCCACTGGAATCAAGGAGGACACGCTCACCCACATTGGCAAGCGCTTCTCCTCTCCTCCTCCCAACGCTGCAGAGTTTGTCATCCACAGAGGTAAGGAAGTGCAGAGTTAAGTGCCTGTGTGACAAAGCTAATGCTGGAATGTGACAGGTCTGGAGAGGATCCTCAAGGCTCGTCTGGAAATGGTGGAGGGCAGGAGTGTAGACTGGGCCCTTGGCGAGGCCATGGCCTTCGGCTCTCTGCTCAAAGAGGGCATCCACGTACGTCTGAGCGGTCAAGATGTGGAGCGTGGAACCTTCAGGTGAGTGTCTGAAAAGTCTGCACAAATTTCAATTACAAACTCTTAGGTTTGGGAAAAAACATCATGGTCAAAGTAGAAGAAACAATGTTGTTATTTTTGTTTACAATTTTTTAAAACTTTCAAACCCAAGTAGCTATACAGAATGTATCAGCAAACAAAATTTTAACATTCCCCCCAAAACCTTGAAAATGTACACTTCATTCAAATATAAATGTCTGATCCAGACATGTTAAAGTATAGCTGGATTGGACATTTTTATTTGAGTGGAGTGTACAGTAAGTACATACCACTGTGCTGATATTGGCTATGATGATAATTGAGACACTTTTTTGATTATCCAGTGATTTATTTTGATAGTAGATTCTGAGCCTTTAGTTTTTTTACTACATCAAAAACATTTTAATAGTTTGTATGTAGATACTGTATAAAGAGAAAGTATTTTAGTTTTAATTTGCTTTGATTTTTAACAATTTTATACTGTACTTGCTACATCTTCAAAATTTGTCTTTGAAACTGCACATCCTCCTTATTAGTTTTGGCAGTGCAAGCTAAGCCACCTCCCTTGACATGTACTGACAAGCCTTGGTGATCTTGCAGCCATCGCCATCATGTGCTGCACCACCAGAACGTGGACAAGGCCACCTATCGCCCACTCTGCTTCCTCTACCCTGACCAGGCACCTTACACCGTCTGCAACAGCTCACTCTCTGAGTTTGGAGTTGTTGGTGAGTCATTAACTTTAGCAGATTTTTCATTTTATTTTCAACCACAAGTAGATTGTGGGTGTGTACTATGTATGACTTGACTTGTATTACTATTTGTTTTTTGTGCAGGCTTTGAACTGGGCTACTCGATGACCAACCCTAATGCTCTGGTGTGCTGGGAAGCACAGTTTGGAGACTTCAACAACACAGCACAGTGCATCATCGACCAGTTCATCTCATCTGGACAGGCCAAGTGGGTGCGACAGTCAGGACTTGTCATGCTGCTGCCTCACGGACTCGAGGGAATGGTGAGTCTTCGCCAAACAAGACATTGAAATATTGGTTGCATGGTGTTGCTTGTGTTGATAAAAATACAGTAGCATGTTAAACTAATTCATTGATACTTATTTCACTAAATTGCACTATAGATAGCTATAGATAGAGGCTATGATGATATTTGTGACAATTTCTTTGATTATTCTATGATTTATTTTGATAGTAGATTCTGAGCCTTTATTATTTTATAAGCTTAATGACATGAAGATGTAAGACTTTGCACGGTCCAATTGCCTTTCTTGTAGTGCTTTTTTTGCTCTCATTTTTGTTTTGATTTCTCAGTGAATCAAATGGAAAATTTCTTTTTTATGAAATGTAAGGATATTGTCTCTCGTCTGCAATAATGAGCTATGTGCCTACCACGAATAATGAGATTAACGAGCTCTCTGCTTTTTTTGGTGAGCATAATTATGAGCTGTAAATCAATATAAAGTAAAGCTCATAAGTGTGCTCACCTGAAAAAGCAGATAGCTCATTATTGCCACAAAATCATATTGGTTCAATTTTCATGATTGATTATAATTTTGACTTATTTTTTAATTATCTATAGGTTCTCTATAAGCTAATCTGTGTGTTGCTTGTTTTGTGACTGACCCTGACTTGATTGCAGGGCCCCGAGCACTCAAGCGCCCGACTGGAGAGGTTCCTGCAGATGTCCTCTGACGACCCCGACTACTTCCCTCCCGAAAGCGAGGAATTCGCCGTACGACAACTTCACGACATCAACTGGATTGTAAGTCTATGTCTTCTGTGAGCTTTCTGGTTCTCTGATGAAATAATATACTGATTATGATAATTTAACCATTGCAAAATGGTTGTAGCACAACATTAAAATGCAATGAAAACCCCTTCCAAGCATGAATCAAGACAGTAGATCGATGTTATCATAGGATACCTATCACGTTACAGATCTTAGTTAATGTGTAGATTCGACTGCACCGGTCGCCATCTTGGATATTTTTAACCCATCAGACATACATGGTGACAGTCTGTCTGAAGTTAGGTGCCGTCGATTCTAGTGGTAAACTAAGATCTGCTATACTGAAGAACACCTATTACAAAGTGAGGCTTTTTATTTTAGTGCATTTTTCATATATTTCAGGGGGGTTTTACTAATTTTTATTTTTAGTTTACAGAAAGAAAAGAAAAAAAAATTAATTGCCAAGCCTTTAAGTTTACTACTCATCAACCCTAACTACCTAACCAACTTGTTTGCAAGATGTAACGTAATGTCTCTGTGTACAGGTGGCCAACTGTTCGACGCCAGCCAACTACTTCCACATTCTACGCCGCCAGATTGCGCTGCCCTTCCGTAAGCCTCTGATCCTCATGACACCCAAGTCTCTGCTGCGTCACCCTGAGGCCAAGTCCAGCTTTGACGAAATGACTGAGAAGACAGAGTTCCAGAGGTAGGGGAATCCCCAAACGCTTCTTATCTGTTAAAAAAAAATGTATTAAAAAAATTAATCATATATGTATATTCATACAAGAGGGTATAGTTACCTAAATTCTGTTACTTTTTAAGTGGAGGTTCAGATGCATTTATGTAGTTTGTTTTTTATTTGACTTGCTTGACAAAGAACAGTTCTCATTGTGTTGAGAGGTGTACATTTTATTCATTTAACATGCATTATAGGTACATTTAATTTGAGATCCACTTCATCTTTTTATATAACTTAGGCTAATGATGTGAATAACTTTGGTGCTCATTTTGTGTACTATACTGTACACTATCGGTATTTTGTAGAGTGATTTTGTGTGCTACCTTAAATGTTATAATGCTGAGTTACAATCTAGACATGATTTAGAAAAAACAAACAAACAAAACTATTAATATTGTTTTATTTGGTGCTATTTTAAACGTAATATTTAGCTCAGTGTTTTTTTTTTTTTTTTTTTTTTTTTTAACAAAAATGTACCATGCTAATGATAATCTTAATTAATTCCTTAATTCCTAATAAATTGCAATTCTTTGAACTCACTGGTACGTCTGACCTATTACAGGTCTGTTTCCTGAGTAGGACAAAAGGAAGTTGAGTATATTAACTAAACCTTGTGTATATGCAGGGTGATCCCAGAGATGGGAACGGCCAGCGAAGACCCCTCGTCGGTTAAGAAGATTGTCTTCTGCACGGGCAAGGTGTTCTATGACATCCGGAAGGCTCGCGCTGCCAAGGGGCTTGACAAGGATATTGCCATTGCCAGGGTGGAGCAGGTGAACATTATTTCTTTTAAATAAATGATTACTGAAAAACGGGCTGAATGAAATGAAATATTTCAATGAATATATATTATGCTAATATTGTCTACCTGATAGGCTAGTGGTCTCTGTAAATTATGCTGATAACCACTAATTTGGTCATGATTACATTCTGCTATTGTGCCATATTTTCATTTCTGTCAGTTGTTAAAATTTACATGTGTCACGACTAACCAGCAGAATTTTTTTTTGTCACCACTTTATATTCCTACTAACTCAACAATTATTTATAAATTATGTTTTCCTTTATATGGTTTCTAGCAAGTTGTCTTAAGACAAAACGCAAATTTATTTTGGATAACTCATGAGTGCTTCTTTGTTGCCACCAGATCTCTCCGTTCCCGTTCGACCTGGTGAAGCATGAGTGTGCCAAGTACCCGAACGCTGCCCTGTGCTGGGCACAAGAGGAGCACAAGAACCAAGGGGCGTGGAGCTATGTGCAGCCACGCTTCCACACTGCCCTCAACCACTCCCGTGACATCACGTGAGTGCTGTTCTGTGTCACTTTCAATCCTGCTTGGCTTTCTGTTTAACCTCTCCCCAAGCTTGCATGCATTCCTTATTTGCTTTTAATTTCTATTAACACAATACAATCTTCATTTTGCTTTATGACAGTTAGGATACAATTAATATGAACTTTGAAGTATTTGCTCTAAAAAAATGCCTTTTACATGTTATCTTATAAAAAAAAAAAGTTAAACAAATAAAACATAAATAGGTAATATTGCTTATTTTTTATTCCCATATTTTATTTTTTGATAACTGCATGCATGGTCGCAAGTTTGTTGGTCAGTGCCCCAGTAACTGAGATTTGTGCTATGTAAGTCAAAATCCCAATAACCAAGGGTTCCTCCTTGTATGTACAGTGCCAGAACGAGCAGAGGGGAATCTGCAGGCATGCTTAGCGCATTAGCTCGGTTGTTTGGTCGCACTGAACCCAAGGAGGCGAAGCCACAAGTAGATGTTGTGGAACGACCTAAGATGAGGCTCATTAGGTGAGGGCACTGTGCCTGCTTTTCATACTTTTATCTTGCCATCTTTAGTTTATATGCTCCTCCTGCATGTTCTATTTTTTTTTTCTTTCTTCTTTCTTTGTTATTTTTAATTATTTTATTAGCGCTTTGTAGATCAGTGGAGGTCTTGCAAGTATTAAATAAGAAGTACCTTTGATAATATTGATGGTCGTCTGACAACAGCATAGCTGGTTTTTCAGCAACTAATAACTTACCTCAATCACAATGTATGTTTTTGTCAAGTAAAATTGTTCTGGTAATTAATAAACACTATAGAGTAATGACAGACGATCATCAATTTCTAACAAATTGAGGTATCCTCCAGAAATTAAAAGTTCCTCGCTGCATAGCGAACAAAAAAAAAAAAAAAAAAATGTTGCTCCAGTAAATGTCTCTCTTTACTCTCTTTAGAACAAAAAAAATATATTAATAGTTTAAGGGCGTAAGGCCACCTATGGCCACGGGGAATTTAAATTTTGAATTTAAAAATTGGTTTCATCTACGACAATGAAATTTTTACTGCATATCAAAAGTGTCAATGTCCATACCTTAATTCAGTTTCAAGTCGATACTCTAAAAACTCTGCCCGTAAGAAAATAAAAACCAATTTGTCAAGAGATGGCGCTGTCTACCCCGTGGCCTTAGGTGGCCTTGCACCCTTAAGCCCTTGTCAGTCAGCATGTTCCCTGGCAAAATGGTCTTGTGTCATAATTAACGTAAGATTAGAATTTTAGCGGCTATCTCAAAATTGCCCTTTTACATTATCCACTTACTTATATAATCTATAGAAAGCAAATTTTTTGCTGAAACTATCCTTCTAAGTCCTCAAGGAATTATCATTACAGAAATTAATAATCAGTCATCTGAAGTGTCTCACAAACAATTCTTGTCTTACTGACATTCATGTTCCATTTGACAGGTATGCTGGACGCCCAACTGCCGCCTCTCCGGCCACGGGCAGCAAGATGCAGCACTACAAGGAGCAAGCTCAGATGCAGGAGGACGCCCTTGCTCTGTGAAGCTGCCCCTCGTAGCCTTGTACAGACCAATCCTCCCTCCCGTCCCTTGTAAATCTGCACCCATCTCCTGCCTGACGAGGCAAATGTTGTCAAATAATAAAGACTCTTATTTTGTACTTACTGTGAGATTTTGTGTATAAGAGTCAAATAGTATGTTAATATTGCTGGCATTATTACCATACAAAGAGCTGAAGTAGCATCTTTTAAAGAAAGGTATTTATTTTTCTGTTAATACTTTGTTTTCACTCTTTGCTATTTGTAACCCATCTTACAATTGTTAGTTAACACACATTTTTTCTATAGATAGTTTATTCATATTCTAATCTATAATATTAGTAAATTTATTAGAAAAAAATATTTGACAATGTTTGTCTATATTGTTTATTTTGTTTGCCTAGTAAATTTAAATTTGATTTGCTGGCAAGATTCTCAATTCCTAAGTGCTTATTATTATTAATATTATTGATAAATTGCTTCTGTAAATAATTAATTTTAATTGAAGCAACTTTATTTCATGTTAAGTAGCTTTTAGGTATTACTTAGTAATTTATTTTAACAAGCAGTGGTTATCTGTTTCAATGTAGTTCATAATCAGCCAATTATTTTTACTGTTTTTGCAACCTAGAACTGATGATTGTGTCCGCATGCAAATGGGGTGAAGCCAAAGAGCATTGGTGGACAGCTGACTGATCATTAGCAAATGTATTTGAATGTCATTTACACTTTTCAACAATTAAAAAAAGTTGTACCTGCACTGAACAGCCTAATTAATAAAAAATACTATTAAAAACTTGGTTATTGTTTTTTTTGTAATTATAATTGAAAATTGTAACCACGTATTATGTTATGGGCCCACCATTTTTTTTTTTTTTTTTTTCCCCTTACATTCCATATGTTAGCTTAAAATAAAAGTCAAAATTTGATCAGTGACCTCAAAGGTATACAAAAATAAGTTTATGTGAAGGGCAAGTCATCATAATAAAGAATTTTTTTTGTATGCTAGTATGTATTTATATATGACTCCTCTGTACTTCAGATAGTCAAGGAAAAAAAATCCTATATACAATAATATTTTGGTGACATAATGTATTGAATATCTTTATATTGGCCTTCTAGAAAATAAAGTCAACAATTAAAAATTACATCGCAGAGAAACAGACGAAGTAATGCGCGGGCAATTGAGGCCCACTTACTCTCAGATAAGCCGTTTTTAAGTCTAGCTGGACCTGTGCTGGACTGCCTTGAGAGGGGTATTGGTGGAGGGGAAATGTTAAGAGATAGAAAAAAACAGTGCTGCCTTCTGCGCTGATGTACTGGGCAATAATAATACTTGGCATACTGTGAAAAAAATAAACGGGCCTAAAATTTCTGCATGATGCTTTGTCTGTTTGACTGTGATTACATCATCTATAAGACATACACTAGCCTTTATTTTCAACTTGGTTTTCATCATGTCAGGAAAAATTTGGCTGGGATGTGGCTAGTGAAGCTCTTTTGTTAAAATATGCCACGGACTGAGAAAATTACAAGCACGACTAAAACCATATTTAATGTGCAATTCAGAGCATTTATTATTATTATTTTTTTTCACCCACCCTTGACCATGTGTACAAAGTTATGGATCAGCTAATCATGTTAGGCCAGTAAGATTACGTTGACAGTATTTCCCCAAAACTTTATTTTATATTCTAGCAGTGTTGTTAGTCTTCAGTCCTGCTGTCTATGCTTGCAGAGTTAGTCATGAAGAGTGAGACAGGGCTATTGGTGCAATGGGTACACACTGTCCCACTAAATTTGACAGTGACATATCAGATTGGTCAATACATTGCAGCTAGGCACAGAGATCTAGCCTTAAACCCCAGTTCAAACAAAGGTAAATAAAGAAGGGTCCTAGAAGTCCACTTGGGGTGCTTGCCTGCCCTCCTTGGTCATGGAGCGCATCCTTTTCTGCATCAGTCGCTCCCGGGCTTGCTTCTCTCTCCTAAAGCATCAAAAATAAACATTAAAAACATTGACTATGGAACAGCAACTGCAGAAAATAATGAAAACCTACTTAACATCTTACTTATTGTGACATTTTAAAGTTAAAAGCAGTGGTGAAAGTAAGCCGGTGCGCGCCAGTGTGCCGCACTGGTAAGACATTTGACGCCAGTGCGGCGCACTGGTAAGACACTGATCGATTTTTTTTGAAAATAATCAATAATTTTTAATAAAATTAATAATATTTTCAAAATCAAGGAACTTACGTTGTAAAACATTAATCATGTTTAAATAATGAATGACAATTTTCTTATACTTCGTACTTTTGTCTCGCGAAATTTAAATTTACTTTCTTTCTTTCGAGTTAAAAAGCTCCTAAGGAAAACAATTAAAATCAATTATTTAGTATTTACTTTACTATGTCGAGCTGACGATTATTATTTTTTTTATTTTTTTTTTTTTAAATTAGTTTTTAATATTTTTCTCAATTGATTTAAACTTCTGTAGGCTTACTGGGTTTACTATTTTATCTTCAATTTTTATGAAGAGACAGATATTTGTGAGACCGTATAGTATTTCTTTCAATATAATATATTTATTTTATTATTTTAACTCTTGAATGACTAATAAAATTAATTAAAATAAATTCAGAACAACTTTTTGCTGATGCGTTATAATATATAATATACTACGCCACGAATTTTATTACATTTTTTTTTTCTGTCTCATTTATTGTACAAAATTAACACATTTTTATTCAAATTAAATTTTAATTACAATAAAGTCAGGAGGCAGAGGGAGGAGTGCCTTCTCTGGCCCACATACCTACCGAGGTAGGTAGTTTAGAGGGTTCATTTACGAAAGGAGTTTAAAAAAGTATAGGGCAAAGGATTCGGGATCGTAGGAGATCAGTCGCAGTCAGTGCCAGATTAATAAAATTAAGTCTTCGTCTTAAAAAATTCTTCATAGTAATGAATTTTTTTAGAAAAGCAAACGGAAAATTTTAATCTCATTTTTTTTTTTTTTTTTTTTTTTTAAACGATTCGAGTTTGTAAAAATTAAGTGTAAAAAAAATTTAGTCACATGCATGCGACTCAAGCATTGCTATTATAGATTTTAATTCCTATCGATGACAAAGGGGAACAATACTTGCCACAAGATCTAGAGTAAATAAAAATTAATTATTGAAGCAAATATAAACATTACAATTTGTAATTATAAAATTTATAAAAAGAATTCTCTTGCGTTTTTTTTTTTTTTTTTTTTTTAATTTTTGTTTAAATAATTTTTTTGGGGCATATTCAAAACATTAATTTAAATTTTAAATATTTGAGAACGTAATATTTGATGTATTTGATTAAATTATATTAATTAAAGCATTCCAAATCGTAACAGTTAACTAAAGTATTTTTAATATATTAGTACTGCTGTTATAAGAACAATGAAGATCGAAGTGCTTTCAATTTAAATCACTAGCGATTTTCTTTCGTATTAAAATTTTTAATAGCTATTATAGCTATAATATTTTTAAATATTTCTTTTTATGAATTTAATGTGAGAATCACTCATTGCATTTTTTTTTTTTTTTTTTACAAAATTTGGATAACTATTTCATTTTACTTAAAATGAAGATTTATTCAAATATTATAAATAAATTTTAAAACCACTTTCCAATGTAAGAAAAATTAAGCCACGCCCCTTTTTCCCAAAAAATTGCGCCTCCAGCGGGGGTTTTGGCCCTTCAGGCCTCTATCTGAGGCACACTGGTAAGAGATTGAAACTACTTTCACCACTGGTTAAGGGAGCACAATTTTATGCTATCAAATTTAAAATTAAACAGAGACCTGTTTCATTTAAAAATTTAAATTATTATGTATTAATTATTTTAATGGTTATAAAAAACTTATAAAAACATGTGTCAGGATGTCCAATACAGACAATCAGGTTAATTTAAAAAAAAAACATTGAAATTTGAATCTAAACTTTCATGAGGCCAAAACAGATCAACACAAACAAATAAAGGTGTATACCGACAGCAAAAATCTTTTTACATGTCGTATTGTTTGCAACTTTTAAAAGTTTTAATTTATTTATTTTAGTACGGAAATGTTGCAACAATTCTATGAGCCAACGAGTACCTTGCCAACCTGGCTGGCTCTTAGCTCTCCCGGACACAACAATCAAATCTTCAGCATTTACTAGCAAGAAAAGTACATACAGTATCAATATTACATATAACTTTTTTTGTGATGTGTTCAAGCAAGGTCGGACTCTTGCTTAAAGCGCTGTGTCATTCACACATTCACTCGAGTATGAAATTAAGAAGGATTTTAGGCCCCCGTTGAAGTATAAACCAAGTACTGTATCATAGGTATACCTCCTTCTTATTTTCTCCTCAGTTTCTGGCGATGGTTCAGTATTGACAGGCATGGCAGCGGTCCAAATAATTTCTCGCAACTTTGACATAGCATCTGCTAAGTTCAGTTGTTGAGATCTAGTCTTGTCTGAACGGATTATCAAGTAACCTTCTTTAGTGATGCGAGTCTTGTGCTGTCATAATGGAAAAAAATATAATTTTGTCACTTCCAATATACAATTAAGTTTTGCAGAAATTTACATACCTGTTCCAACAATTTGGCTTTCACTTCAGGGTGGAGCCAGTTAGCAGACTCAAGATGTATCCTGAGATCAACCTTTGTACTAACAGTGTTGACATTTTGACCTCCTGGTCCACTACTCCGACTGTATGTGATGTGGAGCTGGTCTGCAAAAAGAGAGAAATAGTAAAATTCATCAGTGCAGTACTGTACATGCATACTGTATGTAGCTATGTATTGGAGGCCAAGCTAAACCACCCATCAAACATGAGTGCTGTCAGCTAATGAAATAAGGTAAAATCACATAAAATTAAGCAAAGTTGCCAAATAGTGTTTGGCTCCAGGTGTGCTACCGAAATGGCAACATCACACTTTTTCCATTGACTCGTGGCGTTGTTTGATGGAGGAGGTTTAGCTTGGCCCCACTGAACTATATACTATGGAAAGCTAACGCCCGCTCTTCTACACCCTCCGCGCTGAGGCAAAAAAAAAAGTTTCTGCTCTTACCATCACAGCTGATCCCTTAACATGAAATAACGTTGAAAAGGTCTGACCTTCCTACTATAGTGGGAAGAAATAGTGGGAAAAAATCAGCTGGCAGGCAGGTAGAAGCAATCTTTATTTGCTTCAAACCCTAGTGTGTAGTCTCGCCCCCTGCTTGGCCCCCAGTGTAATTATGCATACTGCATGCATATCATAGCTATGCATATGTCATACATACAATGTATATAGTTGCCTAGTGCATACAGTATACAAATGCATAAGTACTGTATGCATACTGTACCTTTATGCATTACAGAGACTGTATGATAATAATAATAATAATAATTTTATTTCGAAGTTAAAGGTTGCACAAGGCAACATACATCACGTCAAATGTCACAAGATACCAAAATATTAATAACTATACAAAAACAAATCACATATTGTACTAACAAACAAAACAGCCACAAATTTCATCATAAAAAAAAAAACACAAGCCTAGCATTGAAATTTAAATTATAGATTTAAACAATTCTCAGACAATTTATTAGCAAAGAAACTTTTAACAGAATAAAATTCTTTATCAATTAACACAGATTTAAGCTTAGCTTTAAAAACAGAATCAGATTCCAGATTTTTTAAACAAGAAGGAAGAAAATCATAAATTTTTGCACATTGAAAATGAGGATTCCCCTCAGCAAACACTGAACTCTGTTTTCCAACCCGAGGGTTGTTCCTATTTCTTGTATTATAACAATGGACTGTATCAGCTATTATAAACAGCTCAGGATGATTCCTCTTAAACATTGCACAATGAACAATATACATGCATGGAACAGTTAAAATTTTATTACTTTTGAAATGTGTAACACACAAATCTCTTTTTTTAAATTTTAACATTGTTCGTAAAGAACGCTTTTGTAAAATAAAAAGCTTATGAAGTAATTTATTAATTGATCCATAAAATATTATTCCATACGCCAAATGAGAGTAAACATAGGCATAATACACTGCAATTAATGATTCGTGTGATACAACATCCCTTATTGAATACAAAACAAAATTTGCAGAGTTTATTTTCTTTTTAACACCCTCTACATGCAGAGTCCAATCTAAACTTTCATTAATATTTAAACCAAGAAATTTTATATTATTGACCCTTTGAATTGATTTATTATTTAAATGAAAAAGGTAGCTACAAATTGGCACATTTCTTGGAGAGTGAAATTGCATATATGCAGTTTTATCTATATTTAGCAACAACTTATTGTGAATACACCATTGCTGCATTTCTCTAACAGTAATTTTTGTCTTAAAAATAAGTTCTTCCTCGGACTCTGCAGTAACAATGGCGGTTTTATCATCCGCATATTTTACAATTTTTGCATTAGTTATAAAATTTGGAAGGTCGTTTGTTCCTGTTCCATAAAGATTACATGATAGCTTTCCCCCTTGAGGAACGCCATGCAAAACTGGTAATAAATTAGATTTTATATTTAATTTCTGATTATTCTGCTCGTAATTTAACTCTACATATTGAAATCGATCTGTCAAATACGAATCAATTAACTTTAAGCTATTTTCATCAGAACCAATTTTTTTTAACTTTGATAAAATTACCCCTTTATCAAGTCAGTCAAAAGCTTTAGACAAATCGAAAAAAATCGCTAAGCAGTATACAGCATACTGTATATATGCATATCATATATACAGTAGTTAAGTTTGCTTCAGTGCAAACTTAACTGGGATGAACATATCAGGTATGTAACGGCCAAGAGCAGAAGGAATCTTGAGTTTGTAATGAGGAACCTTAAGGGGGCAGGCAGGACAGTAAGAGAAAAAGCATACAAGTCTCTGATTAGACCAATAATGGAATATGGATGTAATGCGTGGGACCCGTATAGAGCAAAAGGGAAGAAAGAGATGGAAAAGATACAAAGACGAGCAGCAAGAAGGGTTTTAGAAAAGGGGAACTGGAGCTTTACCTGTGATAAAAGCAAAATTTATAAGGGAAGAGAGAGTGTGACCAGAATGATAGAGCAACTGGGATGGGAGGATCTGGAGGAAAGGAGGAAGCAAAGTAGACTGACAGCAATGTATAAAATAACTAGGAACCAAAAGGGCTGGGAGGAGCTTAGCGATCGTACTGAGGAGGGGCGTTATAAAGGTAGGAGGGACCATGATTGGAAACTGGAGTATAGGAGAAGCAAAAATTATGTGGGCAAGTATTCTTTTTTGAGAAGGACGGTGGGGGAGTGGAATTTGTTGGACTCTGGGCTTGTGGATGCTCGGAGTGTTGGTGAGTTCAGGGAGGGGCTGAGAGAGTCAGCCGCAAGCAAGCGAGCCACCGTGGTGGAATACCCACAATAGCCGCAAGCAGGGGTGTATGTCTGTAATGTGTGTACACACTGCTATTTATCTTATCTTATGTATATGCATATAGCTGCGGTGTGCAGTGTCTGCACTTACCAATGGGAATGAAGCCATTAAACTTTTCGTTTCCACTTTTATCAGGAGGCTGTAAAAAAAAAGCAAAACTATCGTGAGATTTTTTAATAAATTATTATAGTTCAACATTTATAAAGAAAATAATTAGTTTATTGTCCATGTCGATCCAAGGATTTTGTATGTATGCATACATACAAAATCCTTGTGTCGATCTAGTAATGGCCACACGCTTGACGATGATGCTTTCAGTGCTTTCTTACCTTTGCAGGTGTATAAATACTAAGACTACTGTTAGGATATATGTTTTCTAGACTAATGGCACTTTTATAAGACAGAAATGAATTTAATCGGAGACCGTTTGGTCTCATAAATACGGTACTAAGGCCGAAAAGTCGCCTGGTTAAGAGGGACATCACAGCTGATCACTGTTTACGCTTTCCGTGCTTCATGTGTTTCTTTTTTAGCGCATATTCTAGGATATTTTCAAATCTCCTTTTGCAGGCTTCACTTCAAAGTTAATTGGCTTCACTTTTGATAGATGAACTAATTGGATGATTAATAATTTACTATAATCTCAAAATTAATTAAGGTGCACTTTTATAATCAAAATATTACACTCCATGGATGGCCATTTTTAAATATATATTATAATGAAGTCTAGCTAGTTGAAAGTTGAAAGATTAACAGACGCTGCTAGCTTACATAAAAAGGAAAAAAAAAAAAATATATATATATATATATATATATATATATATAATATTGAAAGGCATTTTTACTGCACATTAATATTGCATTTATTGTTACAATTGTTAACAAGACGAAAAACCACAAATATTCAGGAACCATATCAATTTAAACAAACATGTTCATGAAACAAGGAAGCTGGAACATAATATATATTGATTATAAGTTTAAAGTAAAAATTTAATGTTTATCATAACATTTAAATATCAAATCTATATAGCTTATTTCCAATAGGCACAATGAATACTTTAAATACAACTAAAAAAAGAAATTTTTAAAATATAAAGAAAACATGCAGGGAAGCAAAATATTATAATTAATTTTAGAACTAACTATTTTAAGGCTGGTTTACGCAGACGCAAAAAAAAAACTTCTGCGTCAGACGCTAGAGTTGAAGTATGTGTTACCTTATGGCATGGTTTACGCATCCAGACGCTAAACGCAAGAAGCAGACGCAAGACGCAAAAGTTGACCAACTCTCAACTTTTTTTGCTCCTGCGTCTGCCCCGCCCCCCGACCAATGAGATGCGCGCATTTCAAAACAATGAAATTGCGCCAAAACTGCGAAAGTCTTCACTTGATTTTGGAGGAAAACGAAAAATTGTTTTGATTTAATATTAAATTTAAAAGTTGTAAAATGTTTTCAGCTCTCTCGGAAGCTGAACAAAAGAAAAATTAACTGACCGAAAGAATTGTGATCCCGAGAAGTGCCGACAACTGCCGAATTATTACAAAGTCATAAGGAGAAGAAAAAATCAAGCGAGCGTGACCGATAACTGCCGATGTAATACGAGAAGCATGAAAAATGCTTCTGCAAGAACAGACCAAATCTTGACGCTAGACGCTTGACGCAGAAGTTTTTTTTTTTGCGTCTGCGTAAACCAGGCTTTAACTCTCAAGTCAACTTTCAAGCAGTCATTTTGAGCCTGAGACCAAAGGCTCCAGTGCCAACTCTGCAAGGCTGTCCTGCTACAAGACAACTTGAGGGAGACTTGATGTAGTCTTTCTTGTCATTGAGAATGGCCGTACGTAAGAAAGAAAGGGAGGTCTCGAAGGTCATCTGCTGCAGAGGTGAAACACTGTTGTTGAAGCCAGCACGATTCATTGCACGGTATGTACCATCACATGTCATGTAGTCTGCAATCAGCAGCAGATGACGCGGGTCTACTGTGATTCCATACACTTGGAACACATCTTGAACCTCCTGCAAAGTTTTATTCATTTTAGTTCATGCTACCTTTATTTAAATTACCATTTATCTTACTTTAACCAAAACTCTACTAGCTGCCTCAATGCCGTATACTTGAGTAAAAGCATGGATGTCATTGGTGTAGAGTCGATTCAGATTCAGCAGCTTATGATGCTTACACATTTCCTTAAAAATAAATATTATAATCAATATAATACAGTATTTTCATATAATATTGCTTTTTTTGTTTAACATACCGGAATATTAATGCCATCAACTTTGAGAACCAGCTCCTGGTTTGCATTACGGTACGTGAAAGCTTTGTTGATGCGAGGGACTTGCCAAATGACAGCCTTGTTTGCAGTCTCGCGAAGTATAGTAGACATATCAACTTTCCGTAAGTCTAGCGATATCTAAAAATAAATAAATAAATAAATAAAAAGAAAGGAAAAATTAGGAAAATTGTTTGAGTTTTATAAAGAAAGCCTGAAACAGGACAAGCAGTTTTAAAGTAAAGTGCGCGCCAGAAAAAAAAGTTGAGTTAGTATTTTTTAAAAATAGTTCAAGTAGTCCTCCATATCAAACCAAAATTCAAAAAATTCTATCTCAAATAGGTTTGCCAGAAAAAAATTCCAAAGTCAGAGTGAACGCGTCGCTTAACATGGGGTCTTACCTGACAAAGACCCTCGAATATCTCGAAAAAATACACCGTTAGGTGGTATGAAAAAAATATAGTGATGTTCTATGACCCAAGCTTTAACCAAAAACTGATTAAAAAAAAATTCGCTCGAATCCATTTTTCCGTAAAAAAATAATAAAAAATCTTATGGGAATTAACATGGTAGATTTTCTTGATTTTTTTACGGAAAAATGGATTCAAGCGAATTTTTTTTTAATCGGTTTTTGGTTAAAGCTTGGGTCATAGAACATCACTATATTTTTTTCATACCACCTAACGGTGTATTTTTTCGAAATATTCGAGGGTTTTTGTCAGGTAAGGCCCCATGTTAAGCGACGCGTTCACTCTGACTTTGGAATTTTTTTCTGGCAAACCTATTTGAGATAGAATTTTTTGAATTTTGGTTTGATATGGAGGACTACTTGAACTATTTTTAGAAAATACTAACTCAACTTTTTTTTCTGGCGCGCACTTTACTTTAAATCATGAAATTATTGAGGGGAATTCCCAAAGAAAAGCTTGTTATTGTTCTGCATGGATATCACTGTTAATTTCGAAATGATTTTCTCACCCCCATTATAATTTCACACCACAGCTCATCATCCATGTCGTACTGGTAGCTTTGAATGTAGGAGGAAGTACTTTTGACTTGCTGGATTCGAGCTGAGAAGTCACAGAATGCCTGGAACAAGATAAATAATTTTTATCTAGAAAAAAGGAAAGAAGAAATCAACAAAAAAGTACCTATTTTAACATTACCAATAGATTCCTAATACTGTAGTCATGTACGAGTAAATAAAAATAGAAGAAAAACAAATATATTATATGATGCTCACACTAAGTAGTTTTAAAGGTGCAAATTGAGATTTTTTTTCATCATAATCTTAATAAATGAACAAATAAATAAATAAAAATAAACTAAATCACAAATATCACTTTTCTGCTGATCACTCCTTTGACTCAATTTGCTACCACGCCCAACTCACAGGGTCCTCCAAGAGCTGCTCTGCTGTCTCTGGCAACATGTCTTCTGTTGCTTCTGTTGGAGCCTCTGACATTGCGTCGTCATCATCATTTTCAACGTCGCTCTCTGTCACAAACACAAGTTTATTTTTTAATGATGAGGTACATATCAGCAAGGTGAACAGAATATACAAAATTTGTTACCTACGTTTTAAAATTGAAAATAAATTGCTAAGTCTTTTTTAAAACAATAATCCATATATTGTGCAATAACAATATCATAAAAAAAAATCATGCTCATTATGTAAAATATGAAAAAAAAAAATAAATAAATAAATAAATAAATTGCTATTTTTATTAAAACTTCAAGAACAAAATTTAATGGTATTTAATAAAAGTAAAGATTATTGTCATCTAACATTAGTAAGGTTGTGAAGGGTACACACCTCGCTCTGCCTCCCCTTCCTCAGGGTCCTCGTACTCTTTGTTCTCCGTGTGCCGAGACCTTCTGCGAGCCATCGTTGCATCCTCATCCTCTGCCTGAAAATAAGACACATCACTTTGTAGAAATGTTAATTATTGGTGAATACTGCTGACAAACATAGTGAGCTGACAATTTTTTTTTTTAATGTTTTTGTTCTGAAAAGAACATTTATACTGTATTACACTTTACATAGATTATTACAATACACCCCAAGGGTTTGGAAAACTCGTAAATGGGGAACATCAGTTTTTAGATAATTTTAGGCAAGATGGCAAAGATGACAAAAATTTGTTTTACAATATTAGTTTTTAGAATATTAGCAACCTGTGACAATAGACACAGACTTCAGGTTTTCACATATATTAAAAAAACGAAATTAACAATTTGTTTGCTTAGTATTAAATATCCAATGGTAATCAGATGCAGGTAATTTTATAATTCTTCCTCCAAGTTAACATTATGAAGTAAATAAATATTCAAATGTCGGCTATCAATTAATGCACCTGTTCGTCTTCATCCGAGCTCTCATGGCCCTCTCCGTCCGCCATGGAGATGGACTTGGCAGGTGCTGGCTCGTCCTCATCCTCCTCTTCTCCCTCCTTCACAACTCCCCTCCGCCGCTGCCCCATTTCAGGCTGGCTAGAGATCCTGGTCAGAAAATAGAAATCTTCATTACAAACAGTACAATGGCAAAGCTAACATTTTTCTTCTCCTCTATTTAAGTTAAAGAAACTGTAAAATAAAGTGTGAATAAATGTTTATTTTAGAATGTTTAATAAGGAAAGGATATCTTACTGTTGGTACTGTTATTATTATTATTATTATTATTAACTGGGTATGCACACGTTGGAGCTGCACTAATAACATCAGTGCCCTGTTTCCATTATAGACACTGTAAATCAATCATGATGAAATAATAGTACTGGTAAGGAGAAAACACTCTTCTTTTATTTTCTTTTATTGATATTTATTTTATTTTTTCTTAATTCCACTAATGACATGTTTACACCAACACTTACGTTTCAGTTTTCAGCTTCATGGCCTTCTTCATGTTAACTTCTAAAGAATGGAAGAAACTTAGCTCCATGTATTTCAGAATGTTCTTCGGTTTCAATGGATACTTGGATTTGTATGCAGAACGTGGCAGAAACGAGAAGCGGATTTTGAATGTATACTGTCTGAAATGAAAAATAAATCTTGTAAGCTAATTAAGTGTTCATTAGTAATTAGTATGAGAATATTGAAGAGAAAAACAACAAGAAAAATTTTTAGCAAAAATTCCTTTATGGAACTTCAGTCCAAATCGAAAAATACAGTGAATAATGCAAGATTTAGATTTTTTATGTAATTTAAGTTAAAAAGTTAAAAAATACTTTGCTTCATTTTTAAGTGCAAGATGGCCCTTAACGGCACAAATTAGCATCCATCAACAAGCACCCTGACTTGAAGCCTTTATATGAATCATATGATTGTATACAGAACTAATTTTCACATTAGAGTAATAACTATTATATCATATGGTAATAAATATTATTTGATTAAATCAAATATACTGTACCAGGGTGTATACCAATATTCACTAATGAAATTCCATGAGTTTTCCAGGTTTTTCCAGAGATTTTTAAAAATCTCCAGGTATTTTTTTTTAGCATTCAAGGATGGGGGGGGGGGGGGCAAACACTAAAATCTTGAACCGTGCAATTTTTAAGGTATTGTCCAATGTTTAAATTTCATAAGGAAAAAAAAAAAAATAACATCTTGGTATTTTACGTTTTTTTTTTCTGTTTCTCTAAATAATATTAATATTTCAATTTAAAGAGTACAGATCATGAAAAAAAAAAAAATGAAAAAAATGCAACCCAGTATATTATACTGTATATAAAAAATAGTACATGATGGTGTAAAAATTGCGAGCGTAGCGAGCAATTTTTTTTTATTTTTAGAAAAATTTTATGCTCAATTTTTTATAAGATGGAACCAATGAAATTAATACAATACATTTTTTTTAATTATATATGAGTATATATTTTATTATAAATATACTAAACTTATATGATATAATAGGGAACAATCGAAAATCGTACAAAGCAATACGAAAATTGAGGTACGTATATCTAAATTAACTTTTCTGGTGACAATATAATATAAAATAATTATATCATATATACTGTATTATTATAGTACATGCATGCATGAATATAATGTATATTAAATCTTGATATTACGAAAGAGCAAATTTGCAAATCCTTTT
Source organism: Siphlonurus alternatus (assembly GCA_949825025.1). Classification (NCBI taxonomy): domain Eukaryota; kingdom Metazoa; phylum Arthropoda; class Insecta; order Ephemeroptera; family Siphlonuridae; genus Siphlonurus; species Siphlonurus alternatus. The sequence goes on from OX463780.1 coordinate 21,727,172, forward strand.
TTTATACAGGGAAATAGATTGGAAATTTTCTGAAATTATTGAAAACTCTATTTCACGAATTTACTAAAAAGTGTCCTCTAATTTATGGGTCCTAAATTTTTGGATTAGCAAGGAAATTGTCGGGGGAAAAAAAAAAGCAGCAATGAATTAATGGTGACTCCAAAGGATCAAAAGGGGTTATATCCAAGCCAAACTGGGATTGAATTTTTTCAGCAGCATCAACAATATTTTTTTTTTCTGATCACTTTTGAACCTGAATTTGGAAAGACAAATTCTTTCCAAACTTAATAGGTGCAAAAGTGGCCTGAAAAAATTATTTTTCATGTAACCAAGGCTCAAAAATTCAATCACAATTGGGCTTGGATATAACCCTTTTTCACCTGCGGCAACTCAATTTTAGAGATAAAGTGAATTCACATCAAATTATATTATATAATATAAACGGGGCGTTTACAGTATCATAATTTGTACATACTAGAATTTTTTGCAGTTCTTTTGATGAAATATGTTTAATTATAATGTAGATTTTTGCTATCCTCATCAAACAAACAACTTTTTAAATTAGTATAATTCGCGTAAATTGCCGATCTTTACACCACTGCATGCATGCATTTTTTTTTTTTTTTAAGTTCATTAAGTTTTAAATTGTTTCACTTGAAAAAGGAGTATTTTTTTTTTTTATAAATTACTATTTGAAACATTCAAACATCTTTCAGTAAATATTTAACTATTCATCTGAAATGATATTGACGTCACTATAACACGTACGCGATCTCTCGTAAATCGCGATCTTTTTACGCCGCGTTTGCACACTTTTTTCTCCCCTAATTTTCATCTCCAATACTTGAATAAATTTTATAATTGATTTGAATATTAGAACTTATAAAAAAATTAAAAACCAAAACTGTATGTTATCAAGATTTTTATCATCGAAATTGCATGCATAATTAAAAAATCGAATACTGAAAAATGTGAGAATTCCAGGTTATTTGCAAGTTTTTTCGAAATTCCATGATTTTTCCCGGTTTTTCCAGAGGGTTTGAAATTCCATGATATTTCCCGGTTTTCCAGGTTTTTCCAGTTGGTATACACCCTGCTGTACACTATAGTCCCATAACTTACTATACTGTACACTAGTTCTACAAAGTAAGCAAAATTATATTAATTATGTTTCTATTATCTTAATTACAATTAAAGTAGAGTGAGCGAGTTCGTTTTTTTTAATATTTTATTTTTTAAAAATAGTTTAAGCTGCCCTCTATTGAGAAATGAAAACCAAAAAATTCCATTTCAAATAGTTTCACCACAAAAAAATTCCCAAAGTTGGTGTTTCGGAGGCCTTAAACGTGCAGCCTTATGGAACATAAAACCGCGTTTTACTCCAACTTTTTCTGAACTATGGTACCATTTAAAAAATACTTACGTAATCTATGATGAATTCTTTAATGAATTTTCAAATAAAAAAAAAAATTTACGGGGTCGTTTTCTTGGAAAAAAAATCATGAAAATCCTTATGGGAATTAACCCGCAAAAACTTAAAGATTTTTTCAGGCTCCGTAAAAAATTTTTTTTATTTAAAAATCCAGTAAAGAATTCATCATAGATAACGTAGGTATTTTTTAAATGGTAGCATAGTTCAGAAAATGTTGGAGTAAAACGCGGTTTTATGTTCCAAAAGGCTGCACGTTAAAGGCCTCCGAAACACCAACTTTGGGAATTTTTTGTGGTAAAACTGTTTGAGATGGAATTTTTTGGTTTTCATTTCTCAATAGAAGGCAGCTTAAACTATTTTTAGAAAATAAAATATTAAAAAAAATGCAATCACTCACTCTACTTTAAACAAAAATTACGAGATTAGGAAAACTGAAAATATTTTTTGTGACAATGGCATACAGATTTTTTTGAGTTAATAAAACTTGTCATGGCCCCAAATATTACTATAAAAGTATGTACCTAGTCATTCCGATATCAATCTTCTCTGAGACTGATATTTTGTGCAGAACGTCCGCCACGGTAACCTTGGTTAGCCTGAGCCGCAGTCGCTCAGCTTTGCTTTCCGACACACCTGGAAGGAAAGGGATGTCCATGGCCGGGGTACTCTGGTTCTTGGAGGCCAGCATGAGCACCTCACGCAGACGGGGGATGCCGAGAGTCACGTTCATATCACCTCGGCCAGCAAAGTGGAACGTGTTGAGGGTCATCTGAGTAGACGGCTCACCAATAGACTGTAATATTTATATAGACTTTAATACAGTATAGACTTTAAGTATTTGGGGACTGATAAAAATTCTTAATGATACAACATTGTTCACTTTTGGTATTATTTTGTGTAAATAGAGTACACATTTTATTAATCTTTATGTAGTGTAAGGTGGAAAACAAATAAATATGAAAAGCGGATATAGTGAGCATAAAATCTAAACCTAAATAAAAATATTTTGCACAGACGTTATTGCAAACTAAGCAATAGAATTATGTCATAGTTAGGTTGATTACCTGGGCAGCAAGCACCCCCACTGGGTCTCCTGGTGGACACTGTGCAGCCATGCTCTTGTGGTACACCAACTCTCGCAGAGCTTCTTCTTTTTCCTTCCCACCTCTTTTAGTCTCAGCCTCAATTAGAGCCTCAAGAGTCTCAGAGAGGGCTCCAAAATCACGGTCTAGACGGAACTTGGAGGACACTGGGTCTGGGCAGTGTCTACCCACCTTCTCATAGCTAAAAAACAATAAATTTTATAATAAGTCAGAGTTTGACAGCTAACATAACTAGTCACATTGAAAATTATGAATTTCCTGTTCAAAAAATGGCTGCATAAAATGCACTGAAATTGTCAACTAATTCTCTACGACAACATAACTGACAACAGTGAGTTGCCCTGCTGCATGGTAAAATTTAATGAGATAAACCCTAGCACTTCAGTAACAGTTAATATGAAACAAGTTTTAAAAAGAAAACAATAGGGACTGATTTGAATTGATTTAACTGTTGAATAAAAAAAAATATACATTTTAAATAGTTATTACCTATTATTAAATTATGCATTGTGGGAAGGAAAAAGATTTTCTTTCAGAAATACAGTATAAATAATAATAAAAAAAAGGGCTTAATAGTTGTAGCATTGTATATACCAACAATTTCTATAGTACAGACAGTAACTCCAGTGTTACCTTCTGCGTGATTTGGGGTCCAGTTCTCGCCATGCCTCAACACATGCAGTTGCAATGTTAGTGCGACCCGTGTCTTTGTCCAAATGTACTTCCATGTCTTCCATCTGAGCTGCAAGCTCTTTGGAGAATGCCACAAAGCCTCGCTGGCGACCTGACACAATATTCTTCTTTCGCCACCTGGTCACCTTCAAGGCACAAAAGATAAGTTTTCAGCTAGACGTCTAGAACTTTAGAAATCACTTCATTTTAAATAAAACCTCAGAATGTTTGGTATATTTTCCTCTAACTGCATTAAAAAAAAACTCCCAATATTTATTAAATTATTTAAAACTATATATTTAAACTAATGACTGACCTCCTTCTTAGCTGAGGCTAGAGCGTCCAGATCGGTCATCTCCTGAAGCTTCTTGGTGTCCTTGCCACTGATGAGGATGCCAGAGTTGTCTGTCAGTACATGGATCTGCTCCTGGTTGAGGAATTGTGCCTTGCACACATCCATGCCGTCCTCTCCATAGTAGAACTAAGAAACCACATGATGGATGTTTTACTTTGCTATGGTAAATTTACGGTGTAAAATTGTCATAATAATGAATAATAAAATGCACTGATTTTTCTAACATGAAAGTTCCATTTTTTTATCCATCCTAATTATAGAGGGGTCATACAAATAGGGTTAAATTTTCAACAAAACAAAACAAAAAAAGAAAGAAAGAAAAGAAAAATTAAAAAAATAATTTTTTTCCACAAATTGGTTTGAGCACTGCAGCTCCATTGTGTTGTATACAGTACTGTCAATTTTTCAGGTTTAAAGTTTGTAAAGAATTGTACCTGGATGATGCTGCCGTCACTGTCTCTCACGGTCTGGTCATACGAAACCACCAGTCCCTCCAGATGTTTCACCAAACAACGCTGCAGGTACCCACTGCGACTGGTCTTCACGGCCGTATCAATCAACCCCTGCAAGCCAAAAACAAAAGTCAAGTATGCTCCTCATCAATCAATCAACCATTTCAGTTTGAAAAGTCATTATATTTACATATTTGATTTGATTTTATATTTAAATTTACTCATGAATTATATTTTAGACATTTCAGTATTTTAAGATTGGAAGAAATTAGCCTTTCTGTTGTTGATATAACTAGAATGAAATTAATGCTTAAAGAATCAAGTAAGTATCTCTATTCAAATTTATTGAAAACATGAAAAAAAAAAAAAGGAAGAGAGAAAATTAAATCTACAATGACATCAAAATAGTCCAACATAGAAAAGAAAAATGCAATACAATCAAGGAAGCATTCACTAGTGGTTTTCAGTGTTAATTTTTGTATGAAATTTCACCTCTCGTCCAGCCATGCAATGGAAGAAGAACTCCTGGGGTCTGATGCCAGACATAAAGCGACCATCCACGAACCCTCCTGCCCTGGGAGACGTGTCGAAGGCTGCGAAGCAGGGGAGCGACTTGCCGGAGATCATGAGGGGTGGCCGCTTGCCTTCCAGCTCAATCTGGCCAAGCAGGCACGAGATCTGCATAGTATTGACAGCCGAACCCTTGGCTCCAGACTGCACCATCAGCTGCAGGTTGTTCTCGGGGAACTTGTGGACAAGCCCTACTGGCAGGCATGATCTGGAGAGAAAAATTAGTTGTTCATGTGATTCTATGCAGGGTTATATAGGCCTATTTCAGTATTAAGTTTATTTTGTACTATCTTTTTATGTATGGGCACTAAAGAATATATGAATTGAATTATTTGAAAAGTTGATGAACTCATGATTTTACTCCATTTTAAAATACTGAAGCAATATTAATTTTTAAAATTATTAAGGGACTTTTTACTATTTTATACTCACTTGTTGATTTCATTTGTCACTTGATCGAGAGTAGACTTGTACTTTCTGTCCAGTGTTGCTCGGTACTTGGTGACATCTTTGTCAAAAGCAATTTTCATTTGGATCTTCAACTCTTTTTCACTAGTTGTTGAGGGAAGCTCAAGGGCCTCCTTGACAATGTGGTCACCAATCTATGTTAACAAAAAAAAATTAATCTATCAGTAGTAAGCGGAGCAATGATTCCCATAGATGCCATAAGATCTACTGCTGAATTCAATATCCATCAAATGTAAGTAGACATAGATAATACATATTACATATTTAAAACTATGATGCAAAGCCCACCTGTCTGGCCTGCTTGATGAGGGAGCTGCGCTTCTTGTCTGCTTTGCTGAGCACCAGAATGTCTGCTACGCCCAGGGTGAAGCCTTCAGTCTGCAGGAAGGCGGTGAACAGCTTGGCTAGGGCACTCAGCAGGTGTGCAGAGCTCTGCCCTCCGTACAACTGCATACAAACACTTGGTGACTATCTTTCTATTTTTGTTAACATTTTTTTAGCTAGAAAAAGTATTATAAAAATGAAAATATAAAACAAAATAACAAAAATATATTTTTTAAATAGTGTATCATAACTTTTTTTTTTTAAATTTTTAAGTGAGAAGAGCATTTTTTTATTTTTTTATGGCAATCATCAAATCAAAATTAATTGTAATCAAAATACAATAATGTATCTTTTGTAAATTATGTAAGAAAGAACCTCAAGACAGAGGGCATTTATTTAGATGTTCTGCATTAACCGGGGAACTTGACTCGTTGCCTGCAACATGAAGAGAGAAGAGAAGGAATCTCTTCTTTATTGGCTTACTACAACTAAAATGTCTTAACACCTTAATAGCCAACACGTGGGCATAAGAAAAGAAGAAGATCTTTTACATTTGTTTACATAAATATAACCACAAACATATTCACTATTATACCTCATAGACGCAGTGCACAAGGCCATAAGGTGTGGCTCCATAGTGCTTCTTGTCCAGCACACCACTTAGTAGCTCCCCCTCTCGGATCACTACCTGGGCCTCGGACATGTCATCCATGGTGAGGGGCGAGCCACCATAGGAGCAAGGGCGAGGACTCTGACGTTCCCATGCCTGCAAACAAACAGTAAAGTTATGGAATCTTTGAAAAAGGATGAACACTAACCAGTGAAAGATGTTTGTTTGATTTTAATTTCTAACAAGTCTTAATTACAAAGCAGTGAAAAAGTAAAATACTTTATAACTACTGTATATATTAATTTAATTTCAATAAAATTTCAATTTCAGTTTGTCAGTTCTTTGAGGGGTGAAAATATACAACTGCTGCATGATTTGTTTTTATATTATGTGATACATGATACACGATAAGAAAACTCTAAGTGATTCAAAGCATTAAGTGTAAACTCTGGTTTATCATCATTCTAATAATACAAAAAAACAAATTAAAAAAAAAAAAAAAAAAAAAACTCTCTACAGCTATCAAATACTACTTATAAATTAATTATTTAATATGTATTGCATTAAGTCCAGTTGTTCGTGTTTAAAAATATTATGCTACTGTAAAATACTTCATGCATCATACAGATTAAAGGCATACAGGCCTCAAATTACAAATTAGACAGTCACCAAGTGGGTTTAGAGTATATAAGCAACATTCGCATCATTTTTTTCCACGCATGATGCATCCGTGCAAAGTCGCAGTTCAAAGTAAGAAATTTAGTCCTTGATGACGTCACGAAGTCCTTGATGACGTCACAACTCAATGCTAATCGGTGCTAGCTGTGAGTTGTGACGTCAGCAAGGACTTTCTTTACAGCGCGACTTCGCACAGACGCCCCGCGCGCAGGTAAAAATAATACGAATGTTGATTATAAACTTGAGCAACACTTAATGTCTGTCTAATTTGTAATTTGAGGCCTGTATACCTTTAATGCACCTAAACAAGATATGGGATGTTAGGTACATATTATTTGCTATGCTCTTTATTATTTAGTGATGCTCACCTTGGCGCTAATTTTGGCAGAGGCCTCGAGGGTGATGGGAGGCTTGTCACGGGGGATCACATTGAGCAGCACTGTGGAGAGCACCTGCTTGCCAGACCACAGACACACTGGCTTGAGGATGCTGGGAGGCAGCAGGCGGATTGTGCCTGGCATGCTGGACAGACCCTGGTACACCAATTGCTGATACTGCTCCCTGCAACAATGAAAAAAATTTTAGGACTACTCCTAGCAATGAGAGTGAAGATAGTTTCATGATACTTTATAAACTTAATCCCAATATTTAATATTAAAAAGAAAAAAAAAATGTAACATTTGCTTATCATGTTGAAATTAAATGATGTTACCTGGTGAAGAAACGTCCTCTAGTTGTCAACTTCACACCAGAAATGACGTGATCCTGAATAAGACCACTGATGGGTGTGCCATTCTTGGGCACCAAGTACTGATAGCAAACGTTCACTGAAAACAAATACAATTCATCAAATAATATGTAGTTTACACAGCTACGCAACAAAACACTGTTTCTATCCAAGTTCAACTTGCAATTGTCTACATTCCACCTTTAAGTTCTCACCTAGGTTGTAGCCTTCGCTGCGAGCCAACTCATTCTGCGGGAAATGTGCATTCATCTCATCTCCATCAAAGTCAGCATTGTAAGAGCTACAGTTGGCGTAATGGAGACGGATGGTCTTCTCTCCCTTGAGTACCCTGGCTTTATGAGCCATGATAGAGGGTCGATGAAGCGTTGGCTGTCGGTTCAGCAGCAGTACATCCCCGTTGCACAAATGTCGGTGGACCTAAGCAACATCAAATCAGTCTTGGTTTTCTAATAAAACACTTTTCTCATGATTGTTATAAAATACAATAATGATTTTTCTCTCTTTTTTGTTGTATGTTACCTATAAAAATGATAACTTATTTTATACTGTATTAACTAGGTAATTTAGTTTGAGTATTTTCTCCCATTTCTTAGTAAAAAAATCATAACTATAGAACACTAGATTTAAATAATGATATTATACAATAAAATACATACATATATAACATTTCTTTTTTTATCCCTTTTTTAAAAATTCAATGCCTTGATGAAAAGGTGGCAGTATCACTCACAATCTTTGCTCCACTGAAGGCCTGTGTGCAGCGACCGCTGGGAGTAAGAAGACGCTTGGCGATGGCCTGACGTAAGGACGGATTCTCGTCCTTGAGCAGACAGATCATACCGTCTTCATTCTCCACCATCACCGCCCTGCAAGAGTATTTCACATTGTTTTCTTCTCTTGTCAAAGTGTACAATCCTGGTCACCTATCAAGCCAAGCAACTTTGCTTTTCTCATACTATTGCCGCAAGCATATACTTGAAAGAGTTAAAAAAATCTGTTGATAAATAAAAAAAATGATTAATCAAATTCACATATTAATTTCACGGTTGATTTAAGATAACATAATATTATAGAACAAGCAAGAGATATTTTTTTACAAGTTATGTAAAATAATATAAACAATAATGCAAATGATAATGTTCTTATTGTATCTAAAATAGTCAAAATTTAAACAACTTAATTTTTAACTTGGCATTATCTACATTCATTATTAACATACAGGGGAAGCGGAGGGTAGATGTACAGTGAGTTAATGTTAAAATGGTTCTCACCCAGGATGAACTTTGGGTCCATTGAGCACCATCTTACGTAGCTCGTCTACATTCCAGGGGGTGACCGGTGTGGGGTATGTTAGGCGTTTGGCAAATTCCTCAGGAATTCCAATCTCATCAACATTTAGATTTGGATCTGGAGTGATCACAGATCGAGCGGCATAGTTAACACGTTTGCCCATCATGTGCATACGGAATAAGCCTTCTTTCTTCTCAATTATCTGTAACAAAAATATTTTTAAGTACTGTTTAGTAAATACGAAAGGTAATATAGAGCTTTTATTACTTGCTGTTTTTTTAAAAATTATAAGTTTTTCAAAATATCCTTAATATTCTAGGAGTCATCAATGTTCCAGCTCATATCATGGAAATTATTTTAAACATATACTTGGCAATAGCGCTGACCTGCTTGAGTCCAATGCAGGAAGAGGCATTGGTGGCCTTGTTTATGTCCTTGTCCAGCAAGTGGTCCACGTCCGCCTGCAGTTCATCCCAGCAGTTACTGAGTTTCTCCAGCAGAGAGGCTCCTCGCAGCTGCTCCAGCACAAGCTACCAACACACACAATCATTGTCAACATCATTGTCTCACCACTCATGTACCCAGTGGAACTTCGAAACTGTATGTTTCAATAGAGCAATATATATATATATATATATATATATATATATATATATATATATATATATATATATATATATATATATATATATCAAATTTTAATAGCCACACAAATATTTATGAATAAAAAAAAATAAATAAATAAACTAAATTTACTGAAGACAAGTTACTAAGAAACTTCTTGAAGAAAATTTGGCAAAGCTCACATACCTTGCCCTCGTCGTTAAGGTTGTCCTGTGTACCGTCCTGCATGGCCTTGACGACACTCTGAATCACAACAACATCCTGTAGCACCTGTTTGTAGGAGAAGGATTGGGGGTTGTCGACCATGGCACCGTTCACATGGTTCACCTGCAAAACAACAAAAATGGCTTTAATTTTTTTTTGATTAAATAAGTTGCGGAGACTTTGAATAAGTTTGTACATTGTTTTTAAAACACCAATACTCATGAATAGATGGCAGCATGTCATTAAAATATATATATTTTTTTACATAACAGGCCAAGTAAAAGAGCAGTAATTAATTAATGATCATAAATTGTGCTTGCAGTATAAAAATAATATTACAGCAAAGTTGAAAAATGAAAATATTTGCAATAAACTTTTTTTGTATGACATTGACGAGTCTTGTTTCAGAGCCAGTAACAACTTACAGGCCTAGAGTTGGGTGGCGTCACAGGGATTGTGTCTATGAAGAAAAGGTCTGTAGGAAACTCCATATCTGGTCGCTTGAGCACGGGGAACAATGCCTCTGCGATATCTTGCTCCACGGCCCAGATATTCCTCATATGAGACCTGCAAATCATAAACCAATAGCAATTTCATTAAAATGTCTTTCATTACTTAAATTTTTGTACTGTATGTAGATTTATGTTTTTTTTTTTTTTTTTTCAAATTTTTAAGGCTAATGTTACAAATATTAAATTTGCCAAATTTTAAAAAAATTAATAAAACAACTTTTATTATTACTTTTCATTTTCTTTGCTAACTAAAAACTAACAAGTCAACCCACCTGAGTTCATCAGCTCTCACTGTGACACTTGTGCCTTTGGATCTGCCCTTTGTGGTGTCCTCTACACCACTTGATCCCCTGCAACAATGTGAACACAAGTTATAAAGATTGGGAAGGGAGGGGGATACATAGTCAGTACCAAATCTAATGCGAAAATCTTGGGAGGCAACCCCACGCTTGCAACAGCTGGGAGGGACCATCACGATGATGAGCCATCTGTCACTCATGATAAGGGTTGACAGCGCGGCGATCTTTGATGTTGTTTATGAACTACATCATCATGATGGTCCTGGCCCTTACAAGCACAGAGTTGCCTCCCCAAAATTTTCGCATTAGATTTGGCGTTGGCTGTAGTAGTTGTACATGATTCACACAATCCTAAGATAGCAATTAATATGTTATTACTCCCTTTTTTACTACAATTAAGGCATATCAAATTGTCAAGCTTTATTTAAATTCATAAATATTCAATAGAATTTAATTTTGTAAAATGATTTACAGTACATACATTCTTCTTTTTTTTTTTTTTTTTTTTTTACAACAGTCTGAAAAATATATTATATTGTATAGTAAAATATTATTAAAATAACAAATTCTATTAATTATCATTTGATTCTGGAGAAAGTATATTAACATATTTCTAAGTTTACTACTTATTAACCTCAAACAGCATGTTCCAAATTTAAAAAAAAGACTCACTCATTGAACTTCTGTGCCACTTCCACCTTGCTCAACATGGTGACAAAACGACACTGGTACAACATGAAACGCTTGAGCGACATCTTGCAGTGGCAGCACTTCTTGGAATTGGCAACGGAACGCAGGGTTGTATCAACAAACAAGCGTCTCAATGCTTCAAATGCTTGTGACGATGTAACCTCTTTTTCAATCCCTTCTTCTGCAAATAAATTTTAACAAATCAGATCCACCTATAATGTTATAGATTTCAGACAAACAGGAGTTTATTGCAGAGATTTTAAAAACAATGGAGAACCTGATTATGGTAAATCAATATAGAGCATCACAACTAAATGTAACATACTTTAATTTTAAACAAACTAAAAATTGAAAATACAATTATATGACATACATTTTTCTTTAACAAAAGTAGAGGTACTTTATGAGCGACTGTGTGTGATGGAATTAGTTAGTTCTAAAAAAAAATAATGATGTACACTAAATTGAACAAATATTTTAAAAAAATGGAGAAAGCTTTAAAATTATGATCCACAATTTTTTTTAAAAAACAATGAAAAATGAAGGCACTTAATATTTTTTAAATAAACACCAAATAAATTAAAAAATTTCATTTACATTTAATTTAACTTTGTTCACAATATTGTTACTTCCTAAAGTCATATTTACTTGTTATGTATTGCATGATAAACAGTACATAATGACTATGAGTGCCAACTCTTGGGCTTAACTTACTCTTTGACACTGTTTCAATGTATTCTTCCAGCTTCTCCTTAGCCCAGATTGCGAGAGCCTCATTGTCCTTTAAGTCAGGGTTCGGGTTAGAGACCTCTCGCTCTGCCTCCATTGCTGCTGTGCTCAGTCCCATGTCTAGCAGACGCAGCCTGGCCAGCAGCAGATACTTGGCAAAGTCTGCAAACACATTTTAAACCACCATTAGTCATGACACTACTACATCATACAGAATTTGATATATAGTTAAAATATATCCCCTTCATCTTTAGAGCTGTTAACTAGTGTTACTAGTTAGTGATTTCAGTTGGTGGTGGTGCACTTTGCTCTATGCTGGGTTCATCAAGAAGAAAATAACAGAATTTTAATGTAAATTAATAATTATACTAATTAACAATTACTTTCTTGCAGAAGTCAGAAAAGTCTATTAATAAAAATATTATAGATTATGATATTTCTACCAAATTTCCTGATTTTGAATAGAATAATTATTCTATAACTGCATTATTATTATTATTTTTTTTTTTAAATCTTGACCATTAATATTCTAAGGTACTGAGAAAAAAATACCTCTTATTGTTGCTTGTTTTATCTCAACATACTGTAATTGAGGTCTGTTTGTAAACCCTGTTCAGAGTACACCTTGCCCCAACTTTCTTACTCTGGGTCAGAGGGTGGGATAGAAAGTGCAGTGCAGATGACGTCACGATTTTTGTTTGTAAACATATTCAGAGTTCTCCAAACAGGGTTTACGAACTGACCTATTTTTATAAGTCTTATTTTTCCAAACATTCAATGTAACCCATGCCCCATTTCACTGTTAAGTACAGAACTTTTAGCAAAGCTAGAATAGACTAGTTAATCTTTTAGAAAATAGCTTGAAAATTATTATTTTTGCACCTGATAGAAGGCCAATTACAATGAATACAAGAAAAGTTGAGGGTGTACCGAAAGTGATGCTCACCTGGGATCTGGGTCTTGAAGCACTTGACGCAGCTGATCCGCAGGATGTTGCAGAGGGCACGTCTGAAGACAGGGTTGACCACCGGCACGGGAAGCTCAATGTGGCCCATGTGGCCAGAACATTGGAATGAGTTAGAAGAGCAAGTTGCACATAGTGCACCTTTTTCTGCTGTGGGACCTGGTAACGACCAATATGAGTTAGAAACTGATACAGTATGGTAATTAGTTTTTTAAACAATATTAATCTTACAGTATCATCAGTATACACATACATTTATGAAATTTTAAGGTATACCGGTAAAGACTTAGATACAGTATTAAGTTTGTTGAATCAACCTTAGGCTCCAATCAAATTACGGAAATTACCACCAAAATACCAATCACCAGAGAGATCTAACATATGCACACAGTACCAGAAAAAAAATACAATAGTTCATCACATCATGAAATCATGGATTTAAAAATAAAACAAATGAACGTACGTAACACTACTCCAGGATTTTTTTACTCTCCCTTAATAGAATTATCAGTACAGTATCACATTCTCTGTCTATTACTATTATCATTGGCTGAAAAGGACTATGTATTCTAGCTAAACCGTTACCCAAAAAGACACAATACTGTAAATAAAATAAACAATGTCCAATTTCATAGTGCATTAATTCTACAGGGTGGATTCTGACAAAGAAAGATTGTACTGTAATAACACTAATAACAATTTTAAGAAGCTCCAACTTACCCAAGAGAGGATCATACAGTCCTCCAGGTAAAGGACGCCCATATTGATTGAAGGAGAGGGGCGTGCTGACTTTCAAAACGCTGCTCTTGTGTATTTCGTCAGATGACAATATGCCAAATGAGAGCGCTTCGACGCCACAATGTGTGGTTCGTCTATTAGGCCCTCTTTTCATACCTGTATCTAAAAAAAAAGGGGGGGGTCAAATGCATAATAAATAAAGTGCATAGGTATAAAACTGTACAGAAGTATGTAGAGTCAAGAGAAATTCTACATGGTGGGATAGCATGGCGACGGAAGTGGTTGGCAATAGATGCTTTCATACACGTCATATTCATTTAGGTTATGATCGGAGATGCTCGGAAGATTTTTATGTTGAGCCAGATAGATCTTTCATTGCAAACTGTCAAACAATACCGGTATTCAAGGATATTACAAACACAACAACACAACGAAAACCTTATTTAAGGTGAACGCGCAGTGTAGAAGATCCATAGCAAGAATTACTGGGCTGCACTCACAATCAGTAAATCGTCTTTGCAGTAAGATATGTGTCCACCTTTTCCCCATCTACTTTTTATGATGGCACCTTTCCTCACCCCCCACCCCACCTTTCTCCCCGAAGGCAAAGAACCACCTTTACCTTTTCCCCCATATGTGGATACGCACAAGGATCTTGTATACTTGGATACGCATCATTCATGATGATACAGCCGGGCTATCGAGCACAGTACTGTATGCATATTATATCATACTGTATCATGTAATATGTACTGTATTGTACAGTACTGTTACTACTGTATCATAATGCACATGCGTACAGTCACGTACAAGTCACATGTATCATATCATAATATGCATAATATTAATTTACTACAAAATGTATGCATATTCCATACTGCACACCATCAGTATCATAAATCATAATGCATGCTGTACACACCATGCAGCCCTATTTCGGACCCCCTTAAGTCATTTCACACTTTTAATTAACAATTTTGGTAATTTTTATCTGCTATATTGAAGGTTCTTAAAAATTCAAAAAAAATATAAACATGTTTAATGTTGATAATTTAACATGTTAACTTATTAGCAGTTAAGTTCATCATAATTTTAGTTCCATATCAGAGCATCTCTTTGAGTAAAAAAATTTTGAGCAGGCAACATATACCACGGATAAAGAGAAGGCTGACGCTTTATCTAGACAATACAAGGGGGTTTTTCAAAAAAAAAGAGGAGACGAGGAAAGACGAAGAAGTAGATAGAGAAAATCGAGACAGTAGAAATATTGAATCAGGGAGGGATAAAAAATTCAGAGTTAGATACAAGGACGTTAGGAGAGCTTTACTTAGCCTGGCTAAGGGGAAAGCACCAGGGCCTGATGGAATCACAGCGAGTTTTCTAAAACTAAATTTAAATAAACATTGCAAATACCAAACATTACTTTTTAGAAAGATTATAAACAGTGGTAAAATGCCAGATGGTTGGAGAGAAGCATGGGTGGTACCAATATATAAAGGAGGAGCAAAAAATAATGTTAAAAACTACAGACCAGTAAGTCTTATGTCTGTAGTCTCAAAAGTTATGGAAAAGACGGTTGTAAAATATATTAGGTATAAACTGGAGAGGAACGGATTTTTTGGATCACGACAACATGGGTTTCGAGAAAAGTATTCATGTGATACACAAATTCTAGGGCTAGCACAGGAACTTGAGGAATGCCTGGACAGTGGGGGGGAAACACGTGCAATCTTTCTGGATTTTGAAAAAGCCTTCGACAAGGTACCGCATGACATACTAATGAGGAAAGTTAGAGCGGCACTGCAGGAAGAACAATTAGCTAAATATGTTGAGGATTTTCTGACAGACAGGGTACAGAGGGTAAAGTTAGGAGAAACAATGTCGGGGGAAGAAAAGGTAATGTCAGGAGTTCCGCAAGGCAGCGTACTGGGGCCTATTTTGTTCATTATTTTTATCGAAGATATTGGAACAGGAATTAAATAAAAAATGACTGTTTGCAGATGACAGTGTTATATATAAAATAATTAAGGACAAAGACGACACGAAAATACTTCAGGAGGATCTGAATATAGTAGGTAAATGGGTAAAGGAAAATAAAATGCATCTTAATATTGATAAATGTAGCACAGTCAAATTTAGTAGGAAAAGAGCAGGAAGCACAGCAATATATAAAATGGACGGAGCTGAACTTAAAGAGGAAAAGAAATATAAATATTTAGGGGTAGTAATGCAATGTAAGCTTAACTGGAATGACCAAATTGCATACATCACAAATAAAGGAAGAAGAAATCTGGAGTTTGTAATGAGAAATTTGAAAGGAACGGGGAGGGAAATCAGGGAAAAAGCGTACAAAACACTTATCCGACCAATGTTAGAATATGGATGCAACGTTTGGGACCCATATAGGACGAAGGGAAAGAAGTAACTGGAAAAGATATAGAGAAGAGCGGCCAGAAGAGTGACTGGTAAAATGGGAAGCTGGAAACTGGTGAGTGACGGAAAGGAAATTCGTAAGGAAAGGGAGAGTGTCACACAAATGATTGGAGAACTGGGATGGAGCTCACTGGAGGAAAGGAGGAGGCAAATTAGATTGACAACAATGTACAAAATTACAAGGAACGCCAAGGGTTGGGAGGAGATGAGTGGAAAAGTGGACAGGGGAAGATATTTGGGGAGAAGGGACCATGAATGGAAGCTCGAGTATCAGGGAAGCAACAATGATGTGGGAAAGTATTCTTTTATCAGGAGGACGGCGAGAGAGTGGAATCTGCTGGGGTCTGCGGAGGTGGGCGTGGACAGGATTGAGAAGTTCAGGGAGCTGGTGACCTCAAGACCTCAAGCAGGACACAAACTGTGAGCCATAGTGGTGTGACCACAACTGCCGCAGTATAAACTAAATTTTTATCTTTTTATCTTTTATCTTTGTGTGGAGGCAATGATTTTTAAAAAAGTGCCGGTTTTGGATTTGACATGTTATTTAACCAGTAAAAAAATTATCAAGGTATGCATACTCTACTGCAATTGTTATTATCATGGAAGGGAGGGTGTGGTTTAATCAGTTATAATTTTCTTTTTTTTACTTTTTTTGCCTATAAGGGGCCTAAAAGCAGATCAAGCGCAACCAAAACAGGGCTAAAATCCAAAAATGGGCTGTATATATGCATACATACATTTGCCGCGTTAATATTATTATTATTATTATTTTACATATCATATGATACACACATAACGGTGATTTACTTCCGAAATACATGTATTTTCATGAGAAAATATAATCAACATGCACCTATAATACTATGATTAAAAACTAGAAGCACTAAAAAGCTAACATCTTACTCATTTTATCGATAAAGACACAAGAATGACAAGATCACTCTGCTGCTGATCGCTGATCGCACATGGCACAATAGAACAGCTGATTTTGAAATCGATAACAGCGCCACGCTGGATCAAAGGCCAAAGGCCAAAGCAAAGAGAAGAAGAAGAACCGAATTTGAAGTATTTGAACCGAAGAACCAGAGCAGAGACAGAGAGAATAAACCAGAGATAACCCGAAGAACCAACAGTGTTAACAGTGTAAGCTTTGGCGCTGAAGTGCTGGAACTATACTGAACCGGCTGGACAGTGGACGAAGTCTACTAACTGTCTACTTGGACGCAAGCTTGGATTCGACGGAGTGGACCGCTGGACCGTGGACGCTATTAGACCTGCTTCAAGATCCTTGGTCTGCTTTTTAAAGTGCATTGTTCTGAAGCAGTTGAATAATACAGTATACCATTAATTTATTGTAAGTGCAATGTGCATGGCTGTTTTTTTGTCACGTAACACATCACTGCATACAGAATTATATGTTTAATTGGATCATAATAAATATGCATAATAATTATTGGACCGTCCAGCCGCGTCACATGCCACATTCCACATATATATGCGGCCGGCACCGGCATACATTCACATGTATATATGTGCATATAATATATGAATGTACAAAACATATCACATTCATATGTATACCACTCAGGCCAAAGTCCCTCTACATATATATTAATCTTGGGTTGCACCCGGCCTATGAGCTTGGAGCTCGAGACTGGGTAATGGGCCAAGATTACTCTACATAAGGTTTGACGCTCCGCCATCTTGGCGCAGGTTTTGTTGGAGCCTGTGACGTCACGACCAATCACTGACTGCCACGAAATAGGCTCGAGAGTAACAGTTCTCTCTGATTGGTCCTGCGCGAACTGGACGAAAATGTGAACCTAAGCGTCCAACCTTATGTAGAGGGACCTTGGTAATGGGGTTATATAGGGATAAGGGAAGGAAAGGATGGCCTGCACGGCCTGTTATGCGTCCCTCGTACTGGGGATAAGACTGGGGGAACAGTCAAACTCCTCAGTCAGGACGTCAGGACGGACACCTCTACTTTTTATCAATGGGCCAAAGTGATGTCCAAAGCCTGGGGAACCAACACAATTAAATGCGAGAATTGTGGGGACGTTGATTCCTCTCATGCATGCATGTAAAATTAAAAATTCGAGGGTCCTCTGCAGGCTTCTCATTCCCTCAAAAAGTTAACAGCGCTGCTAATTTATAAAAAAGCAGACACTCAAAGGGAGGAGGTGAGATCACCCTACTGACCTTGGTTCCCCCCTCCCCTTCTTACCCCTGGTTCTGCTTTTGCCTCTTAAATTGCTTCATCATACAAGTACAGTAGTACGTAAATAAAGGTGATTATTGCATTCAGCCTATGCATCGAATCGTCACTATTAATGTATATAATATATGGTATGTATCATATTAGCTGTACTGTACACCTCATCGGGACACCATGACACGAACTTTACCTCCCCCTCCCCCCCCCCCTGCTTTAGTTGTTGGTGTTGCCACGCAGTCTATATAAAGATGAAGTGAACTTGAATTTTTGGGGTGGCTACCGGTACCAGACTGGGTGCTCTTCTTACCTCCCTCAAACTTGCATATTTGCATTTCTTGGAGCTGCAGTGCCAGTAAATAATGAGGCAGAAGTAAAGTTTGTGCTGTCCAGAGGTGTACATCCAGTGGCAATTTCCCAAGTGGAAGGAGGTCTAGGAGGTAGAGATATGTAGTATCTATTAATTATGGTTGTGGTGTATTTGTAGGGAAAATTGTAAGCTACATTGCAATTTTTTTTTTTTTTTTTTTTTTTTTTCAGATGGTGGGAGGCTTGTTGTCTAATGGGTTGTCTAAAGGTGGAACAGAACCCGCCACAGAAGATAAATCTGAAAAATGCAAGCAAGAAGCATCCCGTGGGCGTTCATCTCCATCTGACAGCCTAACAGAAATTTGTCTTGCTTACAAAAACTTGGCAATTCTACCCAGTGAACATGTGCTGAAGCTTAATCCAGAAAAAAACATGTTAGATATATTTCCAGAAAAAATACTAAATATGCATGAATTGGAGTACTTAAATTTAGCATTCAATAACCTTAGCACATTGCCAGAAGATATTAAAAATCTCAGTTCTCTTAAAATTTTAAGTATTAAAGGAAATAATTTAAAGGAATTACCTGAAAGTTTTGGAAATTTACATCGTCTTGTTGAGCTCAATGCTAGCTGCAACAAACTGATCTCAGTTCCTGTTTCGCTGGGCCACCTGCGTAACTTGTCTGTGGTTGATTTATCACACAACTGTCTGCCTTCTCTGCCACTGGCTCTCAACTGCCTTGAGTGCCTCACACTGCTGGACGTGTCTCACAACTCGATCTTGATGCTGGAGAGCAGACCACGCTGGCTCAAGAACATCTGTGTCTTACGAATGGATCACAACTTGATGAAGGATTTGCCTGACTGGCTCTATGATGCTTCGAGACTCACCGAGCTATCATTCAGCCACAACCCTTTGCTGCCGCAGCAAAATGAAGACAGGTATAATGTTTCAGACTAATCATCAACTTAGTCTCTTTATTATCTGATTACTCTATTTTGTTCTTTTTAGTTCAATTAATGACTTAAAGTAACTTTTTATTACCTTGTTTCTTTTTATTTGCTGTTTGTATTTCTCCACTTTGTATACTGTACAGAATTTTTTTATGATTTATTGTTGATATTTTCCCAGGCTTCGACTACCACATGCCAAGACAGACCAGAGTTTTCAGCACAGCAACAGTAGACTGCAGAGCTTAGACATGAGAAACTGTGGGATTAAGACGCCAGTCCCACCACAGCTGAGCATAATGAGGGAGCTCGTGGAACTTCATTTGGGCAACACTAGTCCTCCCCCCTTCCCTGATAAAGACTCGGGTATGAATAATTATACCTAGAATAATTAAAAATATAAACAAATCATATCAGCAGTAACTTTCATTGCAGTACAGAAACATATTAGTATAATATATTAGAAATGCATAAAAAAAAATGCAAACTTGTGTAGATTTTTTGAAAAATCTGTAGTGTGAAAAGTCTTATAATTATTTTTCTAATAATATGTGTTCATACATTTATAATGCCTTTATTTTATTTACTTGGAAAAATTGACTTAAATAATAATTAATATGTCGACTGTATTTATACATTTATTAATTAACTAGCAACTAATCACCAGTCTAATTTTAGTTTAACATTTGAATAAGACTCTGCATCAAATACTTACACTTACAGTTAGCTCAACAATTAACATTAAGCAATGTTTTGTTAATAATTATTGTCCACAGATGTGCGATACAATGTGCTTCTGGAGCTCCCTCCGGGGCTACCTGCCTACCTAGGTCGCTCCCTGCAGGTGCTTGACCTGAGACACCTTCAGCTATGTGGCCTGCCACGCGACCTGGCTCCCCTGCAGACTCTGCGTGTGCTACTGCTGCGAGGCAACCCCCTCATGTGGCTGCCAGACTCATTCTCTCAACTAAAAAGCCTTGAGACCTGTGATCTCTCCATTTGCCAACTGATCGAGCTTCCCATGCAGCTGGGCAATCTGACTGCACTTACTTCACTCAGCCTGGCAAATAACAAGGTCAGCATGGTGCCCAGCTACTCCAAACAGCTTAAAACATATACAGTATACCCCCCTATCCTACATTTCTGGCTCTCATTAAAAAAAAGGGGGTGGGGGGGCTCTTCGTTAAGAACTTGATGAAATTTGGCGTACATAGTACTAAATTTTCTCATCCAATACTAAAATAATTTTTAGTTACAATATAATCACATAAGCTATTTTTTTAATTTTTTTTACTATCCCCTATAAAGTGCTGTATAATCTGTCATTAAATTGTAATGAATTTTATATACTTATAATGTATATAATACATAATATATCTTAGAAAAATAATGAAATAAAGAGAGTTGATAGATTACACACAACAATTCTTACAATTTACATTTTTTTATCATATTTATAATAATACATTACTAACAAAGTGGTATAATTTTTTCTTAGCTTTAACTGTTGCAATCCATACAGTTAATTACAGAATTACACCATTGTTTTATTGACATTAGTTTTTAAATATCAGTTTCCCATAATTTTTTATTATTATTATTTATTTATTTGTTTTTTATTATTATTTTTTTTAGTACATATTCAAAGTGGCACAATAAAACTAAATGTGGTCCGGCAGTGAATAAAATACGAAAAGGTTAACGAAATATTTTTAATTGATATTTGTCACATTGATATCGCTGTCCAGAAAGCTAGACCAGCATTTTAGCTAACAATTATTTGAAAGTTTATTGATTTTCCAGCTGGGGATGCTCCCACAGTCCATGAAGGCGCTCACTTCTCTTAAGTTCCTGGATTTATATGACAATCGCATTGACGCCCTACCTGATTTCCTCATGACACTACCCTCTCTGCAAGCCCTGGACCTGGGCTACAACTCATTCTCACCTGAAGACCAGGTGTGTAACAGCTGAATTGCGTTGGGACTGGGATATATGTGTATTAATACTAACAGTGGTATTGTCAGACCATCTCTTAATTGTATAATTATGCTACTAGCAAAAGCTATTATAGTGTGTAGACTGTGAGGTCTATTTTGTAGTCATGTTGTACTAACTGGTAGGAGAAAAATGTCCTATTGGTTTGATATGCGGACATCAATGCATGAAATATCATGCTTATATAGTTTCTGTCAACTGAACTGATGCAAACATTAATGATGATTTATTATAAATGATGTCAGTGATTTCTCCCATCTCTCATAAAACCTGTTTAGAAAAAAATTCCAAGCCACTCGCTATACTCTAGCTTAAATACAGCGTCACATTCTCGATATGTTTTTACCTAAAAATTAAGTAATTAAATCACTTGATTATTTTGCTAATTTATCTTATTAACCTAATAGGCAAATATAATCTATTTTAAATGTTTGGTCTAATTGGAATGATTGGTTGGCAGTTGCAGCCAGCAGTCCTACAGTGCTACCAGGATATGAAGAAAAAGCTTCGCTGTAGTGTCAAGGATGTTGTTCGCCTGGATTCCCTCCAGGTAGACGCAGAATATTTCAACTCCTCCACTTCATCATTCCACTCCCCGTCTGATAATTCAGGTTAGTAATGCACCAATAAAAGATTCAATATATACATATATTGTGTGTATACATTGTATCTTTGTTTATAAAAATAATTTTAAAAAAATTGTGCCTTAAAATTTTGTTGTTGCATTTCAGATTGTGACAGTGGCGAGTTTGATTTTGAACAACCCATATTAGAAAATGTTGATGATTTTCAAATAAGGTGAGTTTTAAGTGTTTAATTAAACACATTTAACTACATGTATTAATAATTTTAAAAATGGATCCCTGAAACAGATTGTATATAGTTCTTCCCCTCCCCTTATCTAGAGGCCAGGATACCTCTGCATGTGGATAATATTATGTTGAATATATAATATAATGACACCCCACACAAAATTGTTGATGAGAATATATTTTTGAAATGATACTAATTTTGTGACTTCTGACAGCTCTCTGGTGGCAGACCTCAATGAAAACGAGAACTGGGACGAGTCTGACAACGATGATAACTATGACCCTAACATTACCACAGGTATTATTATTATGCAAACATTGTGTCTTCTCTGTTAATGTCCTTGTTTGAAACTATATAGTAATTTTTCTTTCTTTTCACAAAACAAATATTTATTTGTTAAGAAATAATAAAAATAATTTATAATTAGCCTAGCTATCAACCTAGGAAACAAATATGTACTGAATTTTTATATTACAAATGTATGAATCAAAAGAACCAACAACTTTTTCCTGCATTACATTAGTCCATTTTTTTTTTTTTTTGTATAATATATAATAATTATATGTATATATTTCAGTAAAAATTTTAAACAAAATAAAAATTAAAGAAAACAGGTTTAAATAAAATACTGTAACAAAACTTAATTAGTACATGATGTGAAAAAAAAATAAAGAAAGGAAGAACACATTCTTTTGCTGCAAACAATTAATTTTGACAATCCTGGTCTTCTGTTCTTATGTATAGCACGAGGCAGGGTGATGGAAACCAGCTGGCCCACTCCGCTCACCACGGAGCATTACTTCTGCCCTGCAGACAGCCACGCACCTTGCACCAAGCGAGCTGCACGCCACCGCTTGCTGCCTGAGCCAGGACAGTTTGATGATGCCGACTCTACTTGTGAGCCCATCGACTACAGTAACTCGTTGACTATCAACACCCAGTGCTGATTGTACCAAGAGTACAAGCACTCAATCAGAACATGCTCATCAAATTTGGAATCCTTAATTTCCATTTACACATTAAATAACACATTTTACATTTTTTTTTAAAGTATTAATTGGCATTATTTTTTAATTATTGTAAAATTAGAAGAAGAAAATCGTAAGATATATTGTTGCTAAAAACATGTCACATTTTATTTTTATTTAAAATGTTATCACTATTTTAATTTTATTTATTTATCCAGTGATACAATTATTGTTTCATATTTACAGTTTTTAATTATTTAACTCCTAATTGGCTTTTACGTTTGCTGTTGAGAGATAAGTAGAAAAAATTGCACCACATTCTTTTTTTGACAGACAATTAAGAAGTCTTTATGTTTTTAGTCGTACGTCTTAAATTACTAAATGGTACAGTAATTAAAAGAAGTGATTTTGAATCTCATAGAATTTAGAGCTATAAATTTGTTTGACTTGAGTGAACAATAACATTGAAGTTTAATTACAAAGTCTGTAATAAAGTATTGGTAAAACTTTGCTATGTGTGCCATAATATGGCACCAACCCATCAAAGTAAATAAGTTTTATAGTTCCTTAAACATACTCTCAGGCAATTTTTTATATAGAATTGACTGTATTATTAAGATACTTTTGTTTAATAAATTGGATTTTTTTAATTCAATGCAATACAAGCTTTAAATAATGAAAGTCAAAAGCTAATTTATAATGTGTAAATTAAATAATTAACCTCACTATTTTAAAATCGTGTTGTTTACTCATGTGAACAGTATTATTCTTAACTTTTTTTGTTCTATTTTCATACTTTTGCAATTATTTTAAATTTTAATTGTCTGCATATTTTTATAGTGAATGTTTCAGCCCCTTCGTAAAGGTGTACCAAAGTGTTAACTTTTTTTTTTACATATAATTCAGGTAAGTAAGAATTATTCTGGTATCCATGTGGCTCAATAACAATGCCTAGTTCTTTTAAAATTAATTATTTAGTTTGAAAAGTGACTCCAAAGTCGTTAGTTGATTCAAGCCGACGAGCGGGCGCAGCAGCCGCTGATACGAGGAGAATCTCCCATGAATCGGGGAACCCCCTTCTTGTTGTATCAGCGGCTGTTGCGGCCGTGCACCGGCTTGAATCAACTAACGACTTTTGGAATCACTTTTCCAACTAGATAATTAATTGTAAAATAACTAGGCATCATACAAAAATATTGAGCCACAGTGATACCAGAATAATTCTTACGAACCCGATTATGTATAAAAAGTATTCACTTTGATACGCCTTTAAACTCTTTGTTTCATTTAATTTATTACTTGTTTTGTCCAACTCATTTCATTTTAAATCTAATAATTTCATTAATTGTGGGTCAGCAGCTAAATTAATTCCAAAGAATGGTAGGCCGTTAACAACCTTGGTGTCTTTGGTACGTGGGGTCTAGTAAGCCTCACTACTTAAAGGAGGGGAACCGCTTCAACTTTTATATTTTTAATGTTTTATAAATAATGTCAAACTTACTTGTGCACCAAAAAAATAGTCACCACCCTCAGCCTTCCACCAGTTCAGCAGTTGAGATTCAAAAAGCGCGCCAAAGAAATTTGGGGCTTATGACGTCAAGCGCCATGATTGGTCAAACGCAACCAATCGTTGATCTTGACGTCATAAGCCCCAATTTTCTTTGGCGCACTTTTTGAATTTCAACTGCTGAACTGGTGGAAGGCAGAGAGCGGTGACTATTTTTTTGGTGCACAAGTAAGTTTGACATTATTTATAAAACATTAAAAATATAAAAGTTGAAGCGGTTCCCCTCCTTTAAAATAACTTACTAAAAAGCGGAGAAAAATTGCTTTGGACATTGACAACAGAGGTATTAATGATGCTGGCTTACCCCTCAAAGGATATGATGCCATGTTATAACTGATGTTTTCATTAATTTCTTCCCATAACCCATATTAAAAAGCAGCTTTTCTAGCACTCTCAGTTTGTAAACCCAGAAAGTGTCTACATCCCCTCCCCCCCATCTTTGTTTATATTTGTATAGCCTGGACAATTTGTCAAAAAATGCTTATGCCTAATCATGAGCTCTTTTTTCCCCCCCTTGGCTTCCCTAAAGTAGCTAACAAAGTTGATTGTCTTAATTTGAACCTATAGTTTCTAAATAAATTTGATTTTTATTTACTACAAAGTTATATATTTCAAATTACAGTAAATCTATTATTTTTTTTTTCTTTAAAATTTAATATCAAATAATAAAATAATTACATACTGTACTTTCTTTCTTTTATACTTAAACTATTATAGATTGTTTCTCAACATTAAGGGTAAGGTAACGCCACCAATGTTAAAAAAAATCCCTCTCACAAAAATTCTGAAAAAACTTTAAAATGTTCTCCTCTATACCCCCTATCAGTAGCTAAAATATCAGGTATACAAATACGATCTAGTTTTTGAGTTATGAATTTTTAAAGTTGACCAATTTAACATGGGAGTTTCATTTCTCTATGTTAAAGTAGTCAACTTTAAAATTTTATAACTCAAAAACTAGATCGTATTTGTATACCTGATATTTTAGGTACTGATAGGGGGTATAGAGGAGAACATTTTAAATTTTTTTCAGAATTTTTGTGAGAGGGATTTTTTTTAACATTGGTGGCGTTACCTTACCCTTAATTCCTTGATGTTCTTTGTAATTTACTCGTTGCAATTTTAAGGCAATGACTTAATTTGCAGTTGTATTGTACTGCACAGAAATTAATTAAAAAAAAAATAATAAGATTTTGCTTTGAAATTGCAATCAGTATGATGGCAGCAATAATATTTCAAGAGTTATTGAATTTATCTCATATTTTCATTTTTCTACATGTACATTAGATTGTTGCCTCAAATGTACAAATAATGTTCAATATCATTCATGCAGTGATAAAATCCTGTTGTTTCCAGTTCCATATTGTAACTATTCAATGTGAATTTTTATAAGTTCTTGATAAAATAAATGAAAAAATAAATATTCTGTTGTTATTGATTTATTTGGACAGCAAAACCATTACACAAGTAAAAAACTATTGTGATAAGCAGAAATTAAACCATTTCTGGTAAGTGAGAAAAAAAAAAAGGATGTAGATTACAATAATTTGATGTAATTTTTTGCGTGGAAGGGGGAGGGGGATACATTTGCACCCTGTAGAAATTTATAGAGGGTTCGGGGATGCCTGTTTAACTGTTTAAAAAAAAAAGGAAAAAAAAAATGGTTTTAGCAGAGTGAATATAGAAGAAAATTTTCCACTTAAGCGGTTTAATGTTCATTGTGATATTATGTAGTCCCTGGACATATCACCTAAATGACACTGGCGGCTTAGAAGTCATCCTCTTGCTGCCAGCCATCTTCATCAGACAGAAACCTCCTCTTGGCTGCAGTGTTCATGTACGGCCGCAGGGCCCACTCGGTGTCTGCTGCAGCCTCGTGCTCCAAGGTTCCAAGCTTGATCTCGTAGAGTCGCAGCTGGAAGCGTGGACCCACCTCTGACAGCAGCAACTCCTGCTTGTTACGTTTGTATGTGTGATGACGGAATGAGATGTAGTCATCATGGTTTGCAAATGTGATCACACGTTTACTCTCATCTTTTGGTACAGGAAACAAGTATTTCAGAATGTTTGTAACTCGAGTGCCGAGTTTAGATTTGAAATTATGGAAAACAAGATGAGGATATTGTTCAGACATGGTACCAATATTGGGAATATCGTGGCGCATAATGACATCACTAAGTGTAAAATAAGCTGTTGGTCCATAAGGTAAGTGGCAGATGACCAAAGCGTCAGGTACACCACGATGCTCATGGACGATAATGAAGTCTGTTACGTTGTTAGCTCGGCATGCATGCAGGAGCTGCTTCATTTCATAGTTACCACGGTTCATGCGTTGAGAGTTTGGAAAGATTAGTCTCAGTTCCTTTACAAACATTTTTAGGCGTGAAGATGGGTCTCGAGAAGTGGTGAGCATGATCTTCGGATCTTCTACTCCTGCCCACCGATACTCATCATCTTCGTGGGTTCCACCCGCACCTCCAGTCTCATTGCCAAGAGTGACAGCAAGTTCAGGCCCTTTATCATCCCAATCTAACTTACGTTGTAAGTCCAAAGCATCCCTCTTCAAATCAGTTTGGATTGGAAGGTGTTGGTCTAGGCTCCGCTTCAGACGATCTTTCTTGTCCTGGATGGAACGTCGCTTATCTTCTATAGATTTCCGGTACAAATATTCTCGCCTAAGTCTTGCTTGCCTCCGCAACATGATTTTAAAGTACGCAATTAACTAAATAATAATTTTAAAGCTTGCCTTGTATCACTAAACGTGACACAAACCACGAGGCACGAGGCTAGGATAAGTAGAAGAAATACAATCCTACACCACAGACAATAGAGTCAATAGACTGTGCCTACACGAGGCAGCTAAACAGCTGTTTGTTTACGTTTGAAAACAAATGGCAGCGAAGCTGCGAAGTGGCACTATTTGCGCCAAAGATTGAATTTTAAAATTTAATAAATAAAATATTTTTTTTTATTAAAGTTTTTATTGAACACTCTAACAGCTAGTGTACATATTATATATTAATTTAATTAAATTGTTTATTGAACACAAAAACAGTGCATATTATATATTACATACACATAAAAATCTTATATTATGCAGCAAAAATAATAAATAAAAAAACATACACATATAAATAATAGAGCATTAAAATATTAAGGAACATAATTATAATTATTACTTGGAAATAAAATAATAATAAATTAATTAACCCGTATAAATCATATATTATTAGCTTAATGTGCTAAGGAATAATTTCGTTTTGGACAAAACAGGGCATGATATGTTTCACATTGTTGCACATACAGGGGCGTAGACAAGGGGGGGGTTTTGGGTGTTATAACCCCCCCCTTGAGAGCTGAACCTTAGTAAATTTTAAGGGAAAAATAACAAAAAATGGTACTCGACGGATACGATTTAGCTAAAATTTTATGAAAAATTTTCTTAAAAAAAAAAACTTTAAAAATTTATATCCCCGAAACACATTGTTAATACATCTTTAATTTTTTTAAAATCGGTCTACAATATTATGATTATTTAAGTATGGTATAATTCTGTTATGATAATTATATTATGTAGTATTCATTATTAAGTTATTTTTGTTTTTGTATACGAAAAGACACTATAAAGACAACAATTTAAAGTATAAAAAATGTTGAAAACATTCCCCGCATGATGTTCAGTATAACAATAAAAATTATATATAGTATTTTATTATTTTTTAATTAATTATATAAGTATATTACATCTTGCAATTGCTAGTTTCATTGTCTCATGTAAGTCATATGTATAATACTGTACGTATATATTTAAATTTATTATTGAAGTTAAAAAAATCCGATTTTTAAATGTATTAATTTTACAGTATACTTAATGTAATGAATTGATTTTCCTGTTTTGAAAATTTAAATATAAATATTTTTTCTTGCTCGTACATTAGTACATCGTCTTAAAATGTGGTCTATTTTTTTATAAGAAAAAATACTGTAGTGACAAAAATATTGTAACTAACTACATAATTAACGATTTACAAATATAAGAAATTTGCTGCAACTTTTCATCGAAAAAAATTATAGTCCACGTTCCTTTTTCAAAAAAATCGCGCACCATGAAACTAATAAAAATAATATAAAAGTGGTTATTAGATGAATTACTTGATTTAACTAAAATTATTTACTCAAGGCTAGTTTATTTATTACGTTAGTGCACGTACAATATTGAAAAGAAATTAAAAAAATGGGATGCAAAAAATGTAAAAATATTGCATCAGGCCATACATCCTCTATAATAGTATTTTTTAATAATTTTACCCTAAAAAAGGGGCGTGTCCTTAAAAAAAATCGCGCCTGCGGCGGGCTATTGGGGGGCTACGCCCCCCAAACCCCCCGGTGGGATATTCTCAATCTTTATCTTCAAGAACCCCCCCCTTGAACAAATCCTGGCTACGCCACTGTGCACATATGGCCACAAAATTTACAGACACAATTGTCATCGCTTTCATGGTATATACTGATAGCTTTGTACAAACACGGTGATGTGGAAACCGTGCATTGCAAACCTGGTTATGATGATATTATGTCTGTCTTTATATATTGACAATTTTGCCAGTTAGAATTTACAAAAACTGGGGTAATATAAAAATTGGGATTTATCTCTGAGGATTTCAGAACTCTGTTTTTCATAAAGTCATTGAAATTTGGTGTACAAGAAAAATTGTATTTCTTCTAAAGTTAATTCTGACACAAAAAAAAATCTTGATCGATATTAAGCTTGTACACCAGCCTGGAAAATGAAAATTTGGATACTGACAGAATTAAGCCTTTTAATAAACCTTGACTAGCTATGTTGATTCCAAGATTTCAAAATCGCCAACTTTTAAATAAGGCCAAACAATATATATATTAATAATCAGGAGACGCGGCCCTGCAATGCTTTTTCACTAGCTGTTGGGGCTTGGCCGGTTTGGTGCAATAAAATCATTCTTCAGATCACCTGATGTGTAATTAAGTAATTATCATTATAATATTAATATAATAGTCAAATTATTTTTACAGTGCGTACATATTTTACACCATTTTATATTTATTTATTTTATATATATACATACACAGGCGCGGATCCAGAAAAAAAATTCGGGGGGGTGCCCTAGCTCCTCATAAGGCCAATGTTGAAAAAAAAAATTTGGAGTGGAGGAAATGCCTATATTGCCCATGTTAATTAAATCCGAAATTTCCCCGGCCCTCCCCCTGATGGATTCGCGCCTGTATAATATATATTATAGATAAAAACGTCGAGATGCTATGTCAAGAAAAAAATTTATGCGTACTGCAGAAGAGGCCGATACAATCTTTCACAATTCAAATTCAATATACCAGAATCTATAATATATTGAAATTAGACTAGCTTCTCATAAAGAATTTAATTTCCCAGTAAACACAGGGTGTCAAAAATTTGTTGGACGGGCACTTTCGAGTGTTGGCACAGTATTGGCCCAACAGTCTCAGTATTGGACCAACATTGGACCGACAGAGTTGTGTTTACTGGGTAATTGTGTATGTTATGGATTTATTACAGCCCTTGTATAAAAAGGAATTATACTTATTACAAATTAATAAAGTATAATTCGTATGCTGAATTTGTCTAATTTATATAGTATAATTTCTGAATGATTATATTAATATACTAAATTACATGATTAATTATACTAGTTTTATTTTATTATAATAAATTATAGAAAAACATTTTTCCAAAAATAGCATTTTTCCAATGTAAAAAAAAGAAGTGACATATTTTTTTTTTTTTTTTTACAAGGATACACCCCTAAGAGCTTACAGCTCGCGGCGGGGTACTGGGTATAGGGACATATAATAAAGTTGGTAGGGATAAGGTAGGGAACGGATAGTGGCCACGGCCTGCATGCTTACGCGTCCCAGCATTCGCTGAGGTGAGACTGAGGGAACCGTGGAAAACCTCAGTCAGGACGGACACCTCTACTTTTTCTCAATGGACCAAAGCGATGTCCAAAGCCTGGGGAACCACACACAAGTGCATCACTGCACTGGGTGGAAAGCGAGACGAATTTACCCCAGGGAGGGAGCAGCGTATTTTTTACTTGAAACGGTCACCCATCCAAGTACTAACCACGCTCGACGTAGCCTGACTTCGGTGATCTAACGAGAACCGGTCAATGCACTGCGCCACGCTCGACTTCTATATTGAACCCTATGTATATATATATGATTGCCTCGAAATGATTTAAGGAGGGAGGTATACTATTTCTATAATTTAATAAATTTATTATAATAAAATTAAACTAGTATAATTAATCATGTAATTTAGTATATTAATCATTCAAAAATTATACTAAATTAGACAAATTCATCAACATACGAACTATACTTTATTAATTTGTAATAAGTATAATTCCTTTTTACAAGGGAGTCTATAATTCCACTGACCTAAATTTTACATAATATATATTTATCTATTTTCAAAATATAAAAAAATGTATTAATTTGTACTAGCTTTTAATTATTTTATTTATTAAATTAAATTTGTTCATTAAATAAATTTATAATAGTAAGTTGTCTCTATGTGTCTGCAGGCCATGTAACACAGTAACACTCGATTTAACCACAGGGTTAATATAATCCTCTATTCAAAAGAGATTAGCCCTGCATGGGGATCGATATTTATACATCATATTTTATTGACTTAATACATAAATACTAAACATCTATATTTAAATTTAACAAATTGGATTTAGCTGAAAAAAAAATAGTAATGCAAATGTAGACATTATTTATACATTCAAATTATTACAAAATAACAATATTCAATTATTACACTATATAATATATAAAATTGCAAATTATTATTGGCATTTTTCTTGTTGCATGAACGAGCTTAATGGAATAATATTTATTTTAATAAGATAATAAGGTATATAAGCAAACAATTGTTTAAAAGTGTAATTAAATTTTCAAAAAAGGGGCGTAGCATCCCAAAATTTCGCGCCTGCGGTGCACTAGGGGGTCTAGGGGTGGACGCTCACTCGCCGTCCTTTTGGGGGCTCATCTATTTTATTTTGCGATTACCCTAAGTAAAAAGCCACCGCACGCCATTGTTTTATACATATTAAAATTATATGATAAATATGTATATGTATATATATATTAAATATATATATATATATATATATATATATATATATATATATATATATATATATATATATATATATATATATATATATATATATATATATATACATATATACATAATTTAATTAATATATCATAAACAATAAAAATGTAGAAATTTATCATTAATTCGATGTAAAATAAAATTTCCTCCTTTTTGTTCTATCAATTAAGTGCACCGCGCAGCAAATAAATTTCATCACACATTGCTCATTACAATGCAGAGCGCACCCTGCAGATGGCGCGTGCACTTTGCAACACCTGAATGCTTATAAATTATTATTACTGCTTGCCCAATGCCAATTCCATACATGTTGGCACGCCATAGTGTATATAATATATATATATATATATATATAGCCAGTATAATATATTATAACGATCGAGGGTTACACTATATAAACAAGTAAGGTATTATATAGAGATCATCGCCAATATCGCCATACGTATACGTCTCTCGTATTCGCATTTTAAATCTTTCAATAGAGAATATAATTTATTTATTTATTAAAAAAAAAAAGGGAAAAATAACATCAAACATGTGACTGTGGTTAAATTTTCATATTAAAATCTTATCTTTAACTGATAAAAATATAAAAATGATTTTCATAATAATTTATACAAGAAGAGTAAGTGCATCAAGAAACTTATTGTACTGTGAAAAGAAGAAATAAATTATGTGAATATATGACAATTTATGCAAAAGTGCTTTTTAAATAACTAATTTACTACTAGTAAATTGTTAAAATAACCAATTATTTTGTCATGATGTATAGACTTTTAATTGAATTTAAAAGTTGTGTGTTAAATATATTATGGTGCTAATGTGATGTTTAAAAGGACACAATTTTAATTATTGTATTAATTTTATATATCATATATATTTTAAATATTGTTTGGGTATATGTGTTTAAATTTATTAAATTTAGGCTAATTTTAATTAGAATTAAGTATGTTACATATTTAATGTAATAATTGACGTGATCCATGCTGTACAGCCTATGATCGAAATAAAAATTTGAATTTGAATTTGAATTTAATTAAAAATATTAAAATTAAAAAAAAAATATATATATTTGTCAAAATATATGTCAGCAAACATGCAAAAATAATGCATTAATGCAGCATTATTATATAAATCGATATAAAATCAATATTAAAGTCAAGATTTCCGAATTTTAAGTCGGGTTTTTAAAAATTATTATATTTTTATAATAATAATTGTACGCTAGCATAATAACTATTGCACCGCACGTGCTCACCGATTTTGCCGATAAGGTTGGTCATGACGTCATGACGCTTTCATTGTAGGTATATACGCATGCACGTAAAAGTCGAATCTTCGTTCGTTCTTTTTAAATATATGGATCATATTTTTTACTTTGCTCCTTGTGTAATGTGACCCCTGTACACATTATAGCAAAATGATCAAGGTCTGCAGTAGATAATATAAACACATCACACTGTTTTTGTTATGGTCGAGATGGTCGATAGGGTGCATGGACGTCCCTTTTTCCGCTTGGTAACATAGCAAACGCTTATTTTCTAAGCCATCAACTTATACTTCCAGATCAACCTTTATACAAGGAAATAACAAACAGAAGTAATTCGATATCTGCTATAGCTTTAAAAACTACTACACTGCATGAGATTATCGTATATAATATATTAGAAACATTAAAAAAATACAAAAACATTCCTATATAATAGCAGTTCCTTTACTACTAAATGTAAGTGAAAAAAATCACTTTTTTGTTAATATACCAGCTAGCTAGGTCAATACTAATTTTTTGAACGTGGTCTCCAGGTCTACATACAATACACAATATACCAAGAAACTTAATTAAAAACGACAAAAAATTTGATACAACAACAAAGGAATTTTTAATTTCAATTCAATTTTAATTAGAAACTTATAGTATAAAAAACTTTTACTATTGAATCTAAATAGAGAAGGTATACACATATTTAATTATGAAAAAAAAAAAATAAATACTGGCGGCACATGTGCTGAATTCATTATCTCATTTTTATAGTTTCTTGCTCGCATTATCAATCATGTTTTTATATAGTTTCTATGACTCATTTAAAGCAAAAACTTTGTCTCTATTGTCGAGAGCAAGGTTGCATGGTCAAGACCGACAAAACGACGACGTGTTATTCAATAAGGAGCCGCAGTGGTCGGCCGCGCAGTGTCGACGTGCTCTCTTTGCCCATGTTTGGGAGACGAGGAATTCGTGGAGCGTGCTGCTCCATGACAATCACAAGGCAAGCCGCCGTTGAGCACCAAACACAGCAGCCCAGTTCATTTTTTTCTTAAGGTCTGTCGCTATGAAAAAATGCAACTGAAATTAAATGAGATGTCGCTACCTGCCTATAGTAAAAAAGATACGGGATTCGGTGATTTTTATTCGGCATTAGCAATGAAAATAAAGAAAATTAAGCGTTTTTGTTGAACTTAGGGCTTAAACGTGTTGTTTGCCTATGCCTTCTACCGATTCATTATTTAAAATATTCATTTTATATGGAGTTATAGCAATTAAAAGTATGCAACATTTTACTGGAGAGCAAAAGCTGAAGGCAAGGAAAGAAACAAGGAGGGCAGGCGTGCCGTTGCGAGTGCGTCCTTTACGTGCCATGCGTGCCGTGACGAGTGCATTGTGAGGTCGACTCCAAAGTATTGTACTGTAAATTGAATAGAAAATAGAAATATGGTAACAGAGTGTTTTGTATACAGCATTCTCTGTTATTATTATGAATTATTTTTTTTAAATAAATTTAATTTTTGTAGTAATTAATAGGTATCAAAAAATGTTTTGTTGCTTTTTTGTATAATATATAGATAAAGAAACTAACCTAATTTATAATTTAAAAAAATACATTATTGGTTTTATATAGGATAAATCTGAATACTATAATCACCAATCGGACATATAAAATCATATATTTTTTATATCCTTTCAAGCTATACTTTTTGGTATCCGGAAAACTCGGTGCAGGAAAACTCGGTGCAATTTCAACAAGCTAGGAAAACTCGGTGCACGGTAAACTCGGAGCACGGAAAACTGGGAGCACCGCTAGGAAAACTCGGAGCATCGCATATATTGCAAGATCCCTATACTAGTATATGGATTTTGGAATATGTATATTAGCATAAAAATAATAAAATATAACAAAAATCGAACACATGTAATTTTCTTGTTGCCTTCATACAAAAAAATTATTGGAGGGCTTAAATACTATGAATATCACTAATTCTATATTAAATTATATAATACTATTTATAAATAATTCAAATAATTTCATTATTTTATTAATATTTATTGTAAATGAAGGAAAAATTTAAGTGCTTTCATAGAAGGAACAGCGGTACAGCAATTTTTTGTCCATGATGTCCATGTAACTTTATGAGAACAATTACATATTCTTATATCAATTTTTATTTTTATTTGTTATATGACATTATATATATTATCATTAACACATTGAAAAAAAAATCTAATATTACATATTGCATAAATGTGAAGAAATATATTTTTATTTAATTAAAGGGAAAGGAAAATAAATACGGGGCATTCACAAAGTCTTAAGACCACATTTATAGGGCTCGATAATTTAAGACCAGAAATTTTGGGTCTAAAAAGCATGCATAAAATCGGGCTTTAAATTATCGAGCCCTAAATGTGGCCTTAGGACTTTGTGAATGCCTCTTAATATGTTTTATACATGATGACGATTAATCATTATATATATTTTATATAATATAATATACATGCAATGCTGAAAAATAGGGAATGGTAATAAATTGTAATAATATTGAAATACTTTCAACCGTACATTGAATTTTATGGCGTTCAAACGTTGTCAACAAGTTTCTTTACTACCTGGATTGAAAAAAACAGGTAGCAGGTAAGGTAATTAGTGCACGTGCACTTGAACAATGGGGCGAGGCGCAGCCCAATAACTTTCATGGGCTAAGGGTCATCCAGCCTATGACTATGTGGAGGGTGTGGCCCACAACATCTCCTACTAGGCACCTAGTACTGACCCCTCTCCTCTCCCCTCATTTCCGGCTATGATGTGGATTTTGTTTCTATTTATAGCTTTGCATTTAATTATATAGATTCCAATAAGATAATTATGTATTATTTTGTACAATTTAAGCATCAATTTTTAAGTAGACGAACATTATTTCCTATGTGATATTTTAGCTTATGTGATCAATGTAAATAACAGTATGTTTATATAAAATAAAACACTTTAATTGTGAATTTTTTTTCCGCATTATTGCGTTAATTAGTATATAATACAATACCTATACCAGTTTTAAAATTTATTATTTAGAAAAGTATGCATGAATTTAGTTAAAAATTTAAAAGTAAATTTATAGCAGCACATCATATGTAAACATTTTTAAAAGAGTATTTAATTTATGTGAAAATGCATTAAGTTGAACCTAATATATTTACATATAAATTTATATGCAATGCAAATTTATTTTAATTAAAAATTAGATAAAAGAATAAAATATCTATATAGATGAATTACGGCTCAAGGCAGCAAAATATTATGTTAAAGTTAAATAAGAATTGGTAAGAATAAGAATTGTATAATCACAGATGCAACTATTCTACTTCATTGCATGCACAGCTTTATATATAAAAAAATTAAAAAAAAAAATAAAAATATATATATAATATACAATATACATATTATATATATAAATAAATAAAAAAAAATAGAAAGATATCAAGTAAAGTTTCAAGAGATACATTACATATATATATAATATATAGCAAAAAATTTCAACTGTATGTTGTTTTAAAAGGGTTATTGCCACTAATTTTAGGAGATGGTGAATCACTCTGAAAATTATAGTAAACCTTTCTTACATTATAACATAAATATTCAGCAAAAAGAAAAAAAAAATGAAGCAAAAGTCAATCTAGTTTTTGAGATATATTCAGGATATAAATAATGAGAATATCATTGGAAATCAGATATTTCCAGATATGCTGGCGGCCATTTTCAAATCAAGTCAAATCAGCATCTTTTTCAGCTAAAAAAATTACCCTCTCAAAAACTGGACTAAATAATTACTTTCTTTACTTCAGAAAGTGAACAGTCATTTTGTTATCTATGTTCTGATCTAAATTTTATAATTTTTTACCATCAAAAAATAATTACAATTCTTAAAAAATTATCATGGCAAATACACAATTTATAAATATTTAAAAGCCCTAGAGAACAATTATTAAGGATAAATTACAAATTACGGTATAGTGATGCTCCTCATAGTATTTAATTAAGTCCCCTGTAACTTTTGTGTTTGGAGGCGACAATATAGCTGGTTATATATAATATATACGATATTTTATAATATATGCGATGCTCCGAGTTTTCCCAGCGGTGCTCCCAGTTTTCCGTGCTCCGAGTTTACCGTGCACCGAGTTTTCCTAGCTTGTTGATATTGCACCGAGTTTTCCTGCACCGAGTTTTCCTACAATCATACTTTTTCAGTTTTATCATGTCAATTATCTACTGGAAGGAGTAAAAAAATTAAATTTATGGAATATGAATAAAATGCTAATGTATGCTCAAACTAATAAAGAACTGTGGATTAATTTTTTAGATGTATTTTTAATTATGTCAAATTATAAATTAAATTAAAAATGTGACGTTTAGAAAAAAGAAACTATTTTTTATTGTTATAGTAACTCTTTCACATTGAAATTCAATGTATTTTGCTCCTGTCCGTGGACCACATCATGAGTGCGAATGCTGCTATCATGAGGTAGAATGTGCAATTGCCCCGCGCTGCTACTGCTTGCATTCGCGAGCTGCAGTTTTTTTTTCTTCACTTCCTTCCTGGGTCCGGAGAGGACGGGGGAGGATGGGGAGAAGGGAAAAAAAGAGCAGGCGTTACGTACTGAATGCGTTGCTGTACGCGTAAAATGATCAAAATTTTTTTAATAAAAGTTAATTTTCAAGGCACATTTTTTTTTATCAAAATTAGTGTATGAAATATATTTTTCAAATATTTATATATTATATATACAATTTTTTTGTGTGGTTTTAATGATAAAACTCCCTCCAAACTTAATATTTTAAAAAGTAATTAAAATATTCTCGACCTGTATTATATAACGATGAATTTGAAATCTGAATCTGTTTATTATAATAATCCTTCCTTTTTTTTTTTTTTTTGTATCCTCTCAAGCAATACTTTTCAAGTGTTTCATGACGATCATCTATACTTGGAGAGACTTTAATTAAATTTATTGAATAATAATGAAAAAGCGAAATCAATATACTTTATTATGATTCATAATTTTCCTAATAAAATATAGATTAATTTTTTATAAGTTTTCATTGTTATATAATTACAACAATTTTCACTGTCGCGCGCAGGTCAGAAGGGTAAACGAACTCAAGAAAATAACTTGTATTTTACTCCCCCAACCCTTGCTATCCTCATTCATAAACCTTTCTTTTCTTTGAGAAAGGTGAAGAAAAGAATGTAGTATATGTTTTAGATAGAAACCTAGTTACAAACAGACTTCAATGCAATGTATAAATATTTTTGGGAACACCACTTTATATTTCATAGGAGAAAATGAAAAAATTGCACCAATCAAATGTAGTAAATTATGCATAATAAATGCATAAATATTGCAACATCATATATACATTTTAAATATATATATATATATATATATATGTATATATATATATATATATATATATATATATATATATATAATATGTATATATAATGTTGTATTAATATGTTTCAATTTTTATAAAAAAAATTTAATATTATATTAAATATTATATTATATTATATTAATATTTTAATATTATTTTATATTTTGTATCATTTATATTTTTATATACTTTTTTATAAATTTATATTAAATGTATGTTATATTTATAGTATTTATATCACATTAATAAATGCTGCATTCATTGCATTTTGATTGATGGTGCAATATTTTTATGTATTCATTTTTCCTGACCATAGATAAGGCAAAAGCACGGCCCGCGATTATATTATATTTGCGTCGCGCGAGCCGCAAGGCGCCAACCCTTGTGAAAGTCTGCAGGCCAAGTGGCCTGCCTCGCCTGCCTGACCGCTAGCGAGCAAGGTGCAGGCCGGCCGCTCGTCCCTAACAATGGAACAATGTACAGTGCAGTACGGTACATCTGCGGCGAAAATAAATCAGCAAAATGGCTTGTGAGGAAGTAGGGAAATATTATATGTATTTTTTCGTACTAATAAAGTCATCAAAATCTTACCGACACGAATTTATATTAACAGGTTTCCTAAAGATTATATGTATGAATAACATTATATCATCAAAAATGGAATATAATTTATCGTTCTGCAGAAGAAGCCGAACAAAATTCATCCAATAATTATTTTTTAAAAGGCATACGTCGCGCCTCTGGTGGCCGGCTGCATAGCGACAGACCTTAAACCTGTTTATTGGATGGGGTTTTCTAAGCGTATCTGTAGGCTAACTAAACAAAAAGATGAAGCTATAATAGAGTTTTGCCAACCAGGCGCAGATCCAGAGGGGGAGCTGGGGGGGCTGCAGCCCCCCCCCCCCCCAAAAAAAATTTCGGATTCAACATGAGCAATACAGGCAATATAGCCACTATTTTTTTTTTTTTTTAACATTGGCCTTATATATGGAGGCAGCCCTCTCCGAATTTTTTTCCTGTATCCGCGCCTGTTGCCAACATACACTTAGGTTAAATAATGGTGTAGGTAAATTTTTATTCAAGTAAATTAAAGATTAAAAAAGAACAGTTTCTTTCATATGAATGCTGAGTCTGCGGATTTTGGAGCTAGAAAATGTCAAATTTTTGTTTCCGTTTTGTCTCAAAAGAAGACAAGTCCACGTAAAGCTTTTTAGTTTTGATTTTTCAAAACATTGAACTCTAAGCTTTAATTTGATGTAACAAAAGTCTATGTCAACTTTAATTATCATGCTTTATTTTGATTGCCAAATCGGGAAAATTCATGTGGACACCCTGTACTATAAAAATTTAATTCCTCATTTTTTTTTATTTATTTATTTTTTTTTTCATTCCATTTTAAATATTTTATTCCTTCATTAACAGGTCTACAAATAAATTAACAATGAAATTTATAAAATCTGCAGCCCAGCTATTATATGTAGTATATACAGTTAATTTCGTATTAGGAATTATTTTTATTGTGCTCTGAATAAATGACTGAAATGCTAGGCACCTACAACCCTATTTAACAAAAATATATGACATATTTTGCACCGGGAGCATCAATAAAAATAATTGACGTTTTATTAAAATACCACCTGCAGCACACAGTTAAATGTACGTGATCGTTTTCAATTCTTTTGTGCTGTCTAATTTGATTGGTAAAGTTATTGATGGAGCGTCTCAAGAAATCTATTTGTCTTGAACGGTGACTGTTTCTACATTTGCATCAGCCCCGTGCTGTGGTTCGCCACCACTCTGCGCTCATGGGAGTCTTCAACAGCTAAGACGTGCGATTCCTATCTCCAGAATGAGTTCAAGACCTCAGTCAAGCCGCTCGTCTCGACTTCGTAATTCTTAGCAATGAGTTCTTTAATTGAACATTTCCGACGTGTATGTATAAACACCACGTCTGTTTTAATTATTCAACCGCCAATCATGAAGTTTATTTAATTCAATGTGTTTCGTACTTTGTTTTTTCTCAATTTAAAAAGCTTATAGAATTGAAAACTGATAACAGTGATAACCATTTTTTTAATTAAAAGTTTTTTATGTAGTGCATGCATGGGATCATGATTGCATTTTTTATTGTTATATTTTGCCTTTAAACGTATAATATACAGAATATATAGTATGTACTGTATATAATATAATATTGAATTATATTTTTAATATATTATATATTATGTCTGAATTTGTTGGGGGGTTTGTCCGGGGTTTATATTCAGTACTCTGCATGATAATTATGGTATTATATTATACATATATTTATGTAGTTATGTACATTTTTCAGACTCGAGTTATATATTGTTAAAAACTCTTTTTATGATTATAATAATTATATAATACGCATCACGCGCGTGTATTGAATAGACAGTCGAATCCTGCAACGTACTAATATAAATATATTAATATATATATAAAATATATTTTTAATCTAACAATTTTAAACAATGATAAGCAATTCTAAGCAATTGTTACTTCAAATCGATGGTCAAGTGCTTTTGTTGACGTCATATATTAGACATTATTATGGTAATGCCTTTTTTTTACTGCATGCATGGCATCTTCTTCCAATGATCCATCCAAGTCTAGCTTCCAATTGCTGTAGTGAACTTTTATATGTGACATCAAGGCTGTTGGGTCACACTTGCTGACGATGATCATCTTCATA
Source organism: Siphlonurus alternatus (assembly GCA_949825025.1). Classification (NCBI taxonomy): domain Eukaryota; kingdom Metazoa; phylum Arthropoda; class Insecta; order Ephemeroptera; family Siphlonuridae; genus Siphlonurus; species Siphlonurus alternatus. The sequence goes on from OX463780.1 coordinate 21,768,511, forward strand.
ATTTGCACGTGCGTCGCCTCTGACGTCATGCGTACGTCACTAGCGTATGACCCGACCAACACATGGGTCTAGCTAATGTGCGGAGATGATGGATTTGATCTGTACATGCAATAACATAAATTGTGACGAAGAGTGCGGCTTTTATAGTCGATTGATGATCGGTATCAATCAACCGAACATCTGTAGGGGGTTATGTATATGGCTTGTCAACAGGCTGTTTTCGTATATCATTGAACTTTAACTTCAATTCTATTTCAAATTATTATGATACACTGATTTGATTATATATAAACATCAGGGACTATAATACATTATAAAAGGCATGTATAAATTTTCTGGACCAAATATAAAAGAGTGTATAAAAAGTATATAAAAACAATTGAGTTATATAGAATATATAATAATAAAATATATAACTGCATATTGCAGTAATATTTGCTGGAAATTGAAATAGTTGCATAGTGCATATATAGCATTATTTGTATGTTTTATTTTAATTGTTTTACTCAAATACATATTGTGTTTTATATTATTTATAACTTCATAATAAATATGTATTATAGCTATAACAATCGTAACATGAGTCCGTGCTTTCAAACACAAAGAGAAGTGAGCAAAAAAATAACATTTTTTTTTAGCACTATCACTAAAATGTTCCGTAAACACTACAAAAAAACTTGCGAAGTCGAGAACTTATGACAACCAAGAAAAATATGACAAGAAAAATACATCATATATATTGTAAAACGCTTGTGGCTATATAATAGCTGTGATTCACAGAGAGTTAGAACGCACGCACAAAGTGGCTTATGGTGAAGGTGCGGCGTGTTTAGCGGGTTCTTGCTGTTGCAGTGAGCACTATACTATAGCTACGGCAGCAACTATTATATAGGGTGCTTGACCCTGCGGTGACCCGAGCTCAGGCGACCGCGAGCTGTTGCATCTTCAGGTCGCAGCAGCGGCGCAGCTCGTGAGAGCAGAGAGACGGCCCCAAACGCTGACAAAGTCACGACCACCCCGCGGGCCACCACGATTCAAACAAACGCTATATAGATTCTGGTAATATTACAACTTGACTTGCCCTATATATTCGTCAAAAATAAGTATTTTTTTTTTTTTAATTTATAGAGCATTTTATGTTTCATAAATATATTTGTTTCTTAATATATATATTTTTTATATATATTTATTTATTTCATGCACTTTACCTCAGGCTAACACGAACTAGCTCCACAAATTTCTAAATAAGGTTTACAATAATACACGGTAACTTGAGCATAGAACTCATCGGGAGAAACACGGTGGAAAAGTGGAAAATAATATTTTCCATTACAAAATTGGGATAGAGCACGAGAACACTTTTATTTAGCTATTTTATAAATGCATTAGCAAATTAACTTCATCCATCGATCCTTAAAACCATACTTGAGTTAATATTATTCATTATAGTCAAAATTTCTGCTAATTGAAATTAAATCTTTATTTAGCTATACAATATTAAAAATGGATTAAGTCAATTGATAAATTAAATTTGATTTGTTTATTGGATCCAAAACAGAAGTACCAGTTGTTGGATACATTGCAAATTACCAATAACATCTTATTGTAATAACATAATAATAATAATAATTATAATAACATAATAAAATTATAATCAATATATTGATTTAAATTAACATAAATTACACCGGAGAACACATGAGAGTTCATTTAATTAAATCAATTCAAACTCTCTGACCTGCAAATATACTGTATATACTCGTATATCACACATAAAATATACATTTCTATATATTATAGAAAAACAAAATGATTTGAGCTCTCTGCGCATGGTTCTATAATTTATAAACACCTATGACATTATTTACTTTTGAAAAATTAAAATGTCATCTTTTTGCGTTATAGCTGTGTAAATTTCCTCGTCTCATTTCATTTTTAAAACAAATATCAAATATATTTTATTCTATCTATTTTGTCATAGTTTGCTAAACTTACTTAGAAATCTTATATATATATGATAAGCTGGAACTATTTTATTATTTACAATCGTTTAACCATCAGCAGCAAGACACTGGAGCAGACCTGGAACTCGTGCCAATGTGTTGTCTAGAGTCAGCGACGCCACAAACTCCGATACGATCGTCGGGGGCTGCTGACTGGCAAGTGTCTTTGCACTTGATTGAGCGGGCACGGCTTGTCCAGTCCCGTTACGGTCTCTAGCAACCAGCAGGTTTGCAATACAAGGGCTGCTGTGTCAACCGCCGAACCCTCCACTTGGCCGAGCCGTCCGCCTGACGGAACACGTCCGTTCACGTCCTCGTCACTTATCGATGTAAAACGGCAAAAAGACAGAAGCCTAAGCTCTGTATTGTTACTTTATGAAAGGGCGAAGAAAAAATAATATATAGGAAACAAAAATCCATCTTCTTTCTTTTCAATTTTTGTATTGTGACATTTAGAAAATATTTTGTGAAAAAAAGGGTGTTTCTGTAAAATATAATTGAAAAATACATATGTACCGTTACATATTTTTACTTTGTAACAAATTTATTCTTTAGTGTTGGTGCTATTGACTACATGTCGGCCAAAAGACACTTAATTAAACAAATGTTTATCATAAAAGTATATTGCAGTTCTCGGAAGCATAGGGAGAAGTTGTTATGTCTAAAAATATAATGAGTCACATTGAACATGTGTGGGTCTTTTATTTCTTATACTACCCTATTAATCATATATGATATCCATTCCAACATACTCTATACTAAGTACTCTATATAGTTGACGAGCAGAAACTTCGCATGTCAAAGTATATATATATAGCTAGAAAATTTTCAAGGCAGAGCCGGCAGAGGGCAGGAATTAAAAGCGATTCTGAATCCCTAAATTGAATTGTCTACACCTAGTACACCTCTACACCCTTAGCGGATGCATATTTGTGTGTGTGATGTGTCACTCTGTCAACTCTGTGTATTCATTGTGCATGATTGTAATTCTATTAGACTTAACTTTGAGTTTCAAATTCAAATTTTTATTTCGATCATAGGCTGTACAGCATGGATCACAACAGTTATTACATAAAATATGTAACATACTTAATTCTAATTAAAATTAGCCTAAATTTAATTAATTTAAACACATACTCAAACAATATTTAAAATATGAGCTATAAAATTAACATAATAATTAAAATTGTGTCCTTTTAAACATCATATTATATTAGCACCATAATATATTTAACACACAACTTTTAAATTCAATTAGTTGACAAAATATTAATTTTAAGGTGTTCAAAAAGGGAAATAAAAAGCAGTTTTGTTACCGTACGTGGATACGCGCGCAGAGTTGCGTGGAAATTTATAATATTTAGATATCATCTCTGCATTTATGTAGCAATTTTACTGTATAATTAGAACTTATAATGCTGTCACTAAAATTTCATATAAAATGCTTCAAACATGAGATACTCTTTATGACAAAAATAATAATAATAATAATTAAGTTATTATTTTTGATGTAAATATTTTACAAAATCAGATTAAAGAAAAAAATATTGCATTTTGATGATAATTTTACAATGAATAATAAATATCATTCAGTTTTTTTTTTATATAATAAACGAGTTCAACACCCGCGCATATGATAGTCGGGTTTTGATTGGCCGCGTATTTGAATAGATGTGATGGTCCCCCATTATAGAAGGCCGTAGTTTGCGCCCGGGGCAGAGCAGGCTCTGGTATATAGAAGCACTTACAGAGATATAGGAGGTGGTTGCCAGCAGTCTTGTTGTCTTGCTCACCAGCGACCGGCTTGGTATCGTTCCATCCAAGAAAATCAAGCACCACCGCCTTCTTCACATGGACCATGTATGTAATAATTCTCAGACAAGAAACAAATGCTCGGCAAGACATATCTACATGCTATCGAAATCCCATTACTACAAAATAAAATTTACTGACCTGTCAAAACTCGAAACAAATTTATATTTTATTTATGAATTTGTGAAAGAATCAAACCATCAAAGATAAAAATAAAAGCTCGTCAGGAAAAATAATATATAGTTAGTGTAATGATTAGCATGATCGATGCATTCTTTATTGTATGATAGATGCAAAAAAAAAAAAAAAAAAAAAAAAAAAGATTAAACAGTAAAATACTTAACAATTAAAAATTATACATGTGACACTTGTATCTAACGTAAATGACATGATTTTAAAGTTTTTAATTTACATTAAAATGTCATTATCAATTAAGGTAGAGATAATACGGATCAGCTGGCCCAATGCTAAAAAAATTCCATTCATAAAAATTATTAAAAAAATTTAAAATGTTCTCCTCTACATCCCCTATCAGTATAGGTAAAATATCAGATATACAAAAACGAGCTAGTTTTTGTATACCTGATTTTTACCTTATATATTATACTGATAGGGGATGTAAAGGAGAACATTTTAAATTTTTTTCATAATTTTTAATAATGGGATTACATTACATTACATTACATTACATTACATTACATTACATTACATTACATTACATTTTTAAAGCTCTTGGTTTCGGGGGAGGGGGGGATATATATATATATATATATATATATATACTAGGGCGGGGGGGCCTTTACGAAAAGGCCCCAAATCAGTGTGCAGTGATCATTTGCAATGCCAGTCATCATTTTCCAAAAAAAGTTTCATCGGGTTCGAAGAAATTGCAGGGATTTTAAAAAAGGTCATGGAAATGAAAATAATCATGTGGGGAAAAAATTGGCATCAATAAATGTAGATAAATAAAAAATAAATAGAAATAGTAAAAAAAAAATAATAAATAAAGCGAAGATACAGTACCTCTGAGTCGAGTAGGTCCACTTTCTTTTGTCACGATTCGTTACAAAGTCGTCATCAACAGCCAGCGCCTGCGTCGATAGATTCTTGCCTTGCACTAAGCGATTTGGTGGGATATCTTGCAGCGTAGTTCTAATTATTGACGCAAATGCTCTCAGAGCGCCACCGTACTAACAGTTGCGATCGTCTTTTTACAATTTTGCGCGGCGAATTTTGAAATTAACGTTGGTGCCAACATAAAATTGAGAACTAAAATGTTTTTTGATTTTATTTAAATTGTATTTTAATTTTTTTAATAAAACTGCAAATAATATTAAATTTTTACACATAATATACTTGTGCAAATAATTATTATTATGGCCTTAAAATGTAAGTTCACAGATTTAGAAATATTTTATGTTGTTGGTACATCTACTTTTTTGATTAGTACTGCAGCGCTCTTCGTTGAAGTGTACATATTTTGAACTATTTTGACTGTCCATGAATTAACACAGGCCCGATCCGGGACTACTAGGCAAGAATCTATCGACGCAGGCGCTGTCAACAGCAAAGCAAAACGTAGAAAGTGGGACTTCTTAATCGGATGAAACCGGGAAAGCGGAATTCGGAAGGGGGACTTTTTTAATCGGATGAAACCGGGAAACCGAAAAGCGGAAGGGCTGGGGCTTATCAGAAGGAACCTGGTAGCAATCAGTGATTTAAAATAAAATCAGTGGCCATTCACATTTTACCTTGCAAGTCTTGGTATCTGAGTCAACCTCGCTAGTCGGCGGTCAGAGAACGAATGACTGTTGAGAACGTCAACGGCATTCTCAGAAGTTTTGAAATCACGTTTTCTCGCCGTTCCCAACAATGCTTGTTTACCCGTCACCATGGCAACAAAGATGCACAAGCTGTAATGTCATGCGTATTACGGGGCCGCTCGATTATTGGCGGGAATCCGTTCAAACCGAGGTACATACGCGCGATATAAAATGCATGGAACTTGTTTCCCACCCAATAATGATCGCCAGCAGCTTTAAATATTGCCGCCCGCTTTATTTTTTTGAATTTCCCGCCTTCCTCGTTCATTTCCGGTTCCCGACAGTACTAAATTCGAGTTTCTGGCATAATTTTACATGAAACTGGACTGTAGAGGGAAGTTTTATATGGCTCGCAACGCGTAAGAATAAAAAGAATAAAAAACATGCGTTCGTCACGGGTCCGCCATTCATACGCAGCTCGGCTCCTTCGGAGACCTCGCCTAACCATACAATGGAATTAGATAGTGTCGGCCTGCTCAAATACAGCTCGGCTCGTTCCTCGCCTCGCTTAAAATTCTTGGATAGATGTGTGCGGGCAATGAATATCATTGCCAACTCATACGCAGCTCGGCTCGTTCCTCGCCTCGCTTAAAATTGAATATAAAATAAAATATTGATCTGAGCGTTAAATAGTGGTTATTTTCAAACTCCAGGAATGTTTTTACATATAGAAAGTCAATTTATTATTTTAATTACCCATTAATAACACCTGTAGATTGAAATCATGCATGAAATTCCAGCATAATATAGTGCATATACGAAAAATAGGTATTTCGCCCGCCGCCATCTTGTTTTTCGAGATAGGTAAAATCCGAGGCAAGATTCGTGATCAGCGTGGTCGATATAGTCAGAAACCATCGAAAACTCAATTTCGATTTTTCCCCCTATCTTCCCCATGTATAAGCGGTGAGAGAAGGGGTACCCCTTCTGAAATTTCTGTCAAAAACATAAAAGTCCAAAAATCTCAAGAACTATGGGTTGCAGCTTAAATCTGAAGACTGCATCTTGTCCGGCTCAAAAAACTGGTCTAGAAAAGTTGGACAAATAATTTTTCGGGACAAACACTTTCCCGAAATCAGGATTTTGGATATCGAAAAATTCGTATCTTCGATCGGGCCGCGTGGGCCCCCTATGTGCCGGAAAATTCCCAAATTTGGTTTTTGGGCATTGTTTTGGGTCCCCTACAACCTCCCGTCGAGAGTTTGCTCGAAAAAAAATTCCTTCCCCGAGTTTGGCGCAACCCGTAAAAAATGGGTATTTTGGCCGGCAGATCCGCCTGCAATGCTAATCAAATGGCCCCATGTTATTCTTATGGGGATTTGAGACCAGGCTTTCGTTTTCAAAAAAACGCACTTCCGGTGGTCGCAGGGGATCGAGTTGGGTATCAAATTGAAGGGCACATGGTGTAGAGTCCATAAAGTGTCACAACAAAGTTGTGAGACGTTGCGCGCGGCCGCCATATTGGATCCAAAACGCGTACTTTCGAGGAGGAGCCCTGCGGGCCCCGTGGGACCCACATTCTTGAAACGCATATTTTTAGACGTGAGACGCTTAGTTTTAACAGGATTCGACGAAAAAACACCATGTCAATAGCGTAAAAAAAAGTTATTAAGGAAAAGGATGCGTTTCTTATGTTATCCTTATGGGAGGAGGTTTTTTTGCATTCCCTGCTCGCCTGGGCTAACTCTCATAGTTGGCATCGATTTGAAAAAAGTTTCTGAAAGAAAAAGAGTGTGGGCAACTTTCATACTGCGCGGAATTTTCGATTTCAGGTGTGCTCAAAAGTTATTCGAGGGGGAAAGTGGTCAATTTTTAGCATGCGTAAACCCTATGTTCCCATGCGATTTTTTGACTTTTTTGAAAATCGAAAAATCGAGCCGAAGAAAAGTTAGGACTTACCAAAAGCTTTCAGAAAAGGTCTTAAACTCGTTCCTAACCGAAAAATTGCTGAAACTGTTGGGGGGGTTCACCAGATTGAAGCTTGCAAAAAAGCTTTTGAAAACTACCCCTCTGGAGGGAGCCCAAGGGGCCCCAGGGGCCCAAATTGATATTGGTCAGATAGCCCGTTAAATTTGAATTCTGATGGGTCCCAATACAAAAACCGGGGGCCCCTTTGGGGCCCCTTTTATGGGGTCCAAATATAAAAGTTGCACCCCTAGGGGTTTCGGGTGCCATACTGTACAGATCCGGCCAAAGCACGGTAAGTATGCTTTGGAGGTGCCATATTTGTATTTGGCAAAGCTGCGTCGTCTGTCGGGACACACTTTTGCCGTGGGAATTTCCGCCATAGCTCTTCAATCTAATGATTTAAGGCAAAGGCCGTAAAACACCTTTTTTTCGAGGTCCCAAACTTCCGGGGCCCGCAGCCGCGGAACCAAAACAGATAGGAGGGAGCTCATATGAAGCTAAAAGATGCCCGACACAGTCTTCTAAACGATTCGACCAAAAAAAGTTTCAGTTTCCAACTTTAAATGACTTTTTTGGCAAAAACCGCAAAAACGGCGATTTTTTTCGAAAAAAACACTAAAACGGCGATAAAAAATTTTTGGGGCCAAAATTCAAAAATAACACCTCCCATATATAAGTTTACGTCCCGGGCTACATTTCGCCCATTGGGACCTAAGCTCTAACTCTCAAAACCGCTTACCGGTGGTTTTTTAAAAAAATTAACATTATCGCTTATGGCGGGCGAACGGTGCGCCGGACGCCATCTTTGAAGGCAAAAAGTAGGGGTAGCGTATGTTATCTAAAGCCGTTTTTGGGGTCAAAACGTCATTTTTCGGAAATTTTTGAAATTTCGGGAATTTTGGAAATACCCCCCGGGAATTTTTGGGAATTTTTGGATTTTGAAAATGACGGGTGGGACCCTTCGGGCCCCACCCGGGACGCGCCCTGCGGGCGCGGCGGGGCCCTGCGGGCCCCGCGGAGGGCCCTCCGGGCCCCTCAAAGATTCTTGACCATGCATTTCAAATCAGAGATTTAGTGCTTTTAATATAATATAATATATATATATATATATATATATATATATATATATATATATATATATACCCAAGTGTTCATGCAAACATGCAAACCCTTCCCCGTGCGTCCTTCAATGTATTCACCTATACCATTTTTACATGCCGTAATTTAAAATGAAGATTGGCTTGATAGCATGACCACATATATAACTGTAAATGCAAAATAATGGAGGAATTAAACAGCTTATTTTCTAATATTTTCTATACAAAAATCTCGGATTACCAAATTGTGTATATATACGAATACAATAGGGATTTTCAATAAGAGAGCGGCAACTATCGCTGCTGCAGTTGCAGTTCCAAGAGTGACAGCTCAGGGGTTGAGGTAGCTGAGACCAAGCCACCGATAGCATTGTCTGTCCATCGAGTCTATATTATACTGCAGTCCACGACGGACAATACTGGCTGTATAGAGAAGCACTCAAGACAGAGAAAACGAGTCAATTCTTATCGAAATGTTATGATAGAATAACGTCTGTATGGAATTTTGATATGACAAGTCAAAAGGAGGGATTAAGATATGATAAGAGCTGGATTAAAAAGAGACGGAAAGGAGACAGGCTCTACAAAAACATCAAGGTAAAAGGTAAATGCATATTATGCAGATATATTTTATAAGAGAGAAAGAGAAATGAAGGGGGGGGGGTAAAATAAAAATACCATAAACTTCTCAATATTATACAGTCAACGATACTATGAACAATTGTTCAATGTGAAATAAATAAATAATTTCATTAATATAGAAAAAAAATCAATATATTTATTCCTCTATATATATTTTTCAAATCACTGCATAAATTAGACTAATTAATTAGTTAATTAAATGTGTTTTGCAACAAAATTATTTTTTAAAATATTTATGTATAACTATCATTATTTACAATAATGCATACGTGTCTTTTAAATAAAAATTAGCAATTTGTATAACATAAAGTGAGAATGATTACAAATGAAATTTGACTTATTTGAAACTATAGCTCATTACTGGTGTGTGGCCATTACCGTTGCGGCGAGATGAGAGAGAGGCAACTCATATAGTATATCCCAGCATCTAGTTCAGTGGCTGCAGCGCCGACACAAAGCCGACTGATTGCACGGCGACCTGTTGCTTCCACCGCACGAGCTGCTGCATGCTGAGAGTGATTGGTGTCACGACAGGGGTCACCCAAAACTCCCCTAACGATCTGCAGGTTTAGGGTAGGTCACCTTATACTTCCCTTCCTTTCTAAAATGAGCATATACCATTCTGTAGTATCTAATTGCATTGGTGACCGTAGGCTATAATAACCTTCCGTTATAAGAAATGTGAAGCTAAAAATCCATCTGCAAATATCTTATTTCACAAAAATGTGGTAGAAATTAAGAAAATATAATTTTGTTTTTTCTACAAAGTATATATATACGCACATTTTTTTTTTTACGATTATCATGGACGCATATGTATAGTGAGCCCATTAACATGAAATGAGCATTCAACCAGAGCAAACTTGAGTAGAAGGCCACAACACGACCGCGCCCACTTTTCAATAGCCGTCCTACTGAGCAGCAGGTTTGCGTGTAATCAAATGGGAGAGGGCTTGACTTTGGTCGCGATTTACGACAATTACGCTGTATGCTAGAGTTTTCAAAATGAAACAAGTTTAACTCTAATATAGTTTAATCTTACTGGACAACCTTTTTTTTCACGCAAAAACAATATTAATACACTTAAATAAACTGTTATGAACCCGACTTCTGCTACTTCTGTTACATCTGCGCATGCGCCGGCATGCGCGAAGTAATAAAAGTCAGTTTACTGGCGATGACGTCATATGAACATTGAAAGCCTTTCTTCATAGCGAGTGACTTTCACTTTACTTAATTGCATTTTCTATACTTCGTATGTATCAAGTAAAGTTATTTACTACATCGAAAATAATGTATGAAAGTTGATTCAAGTACTTTTATATTTTCAATATTTCGTGACGTCATGATACATTACTAAAGCTTGGAAGATAGAACCAAGTTCCCGCCCTAACTTTACCGTCTTATATCTCAAGAAGTATGATATTTATGAACTAAATAAAATAATTAGCAAACGGGAGACTACATTGAAGTATTATTGCACTACAAGACACCTTCATTAATATCAAGTAAATATTTAAAAAAAAATATTTCCTCCCGATTACATTGCATGTTATTTTTTAAATTCCGGACGGCTAATGTCTCGACAGATGACGATCGCGCCGGCTGGGTTTTGGCCTCCTACTCAAGTACGCTCTGATTCAACCATACATCAGCCTGCAGAATAAACAGTTATGCAACCCGGCTTCTGAGCACCAAGAATTTACTGCAATGTACATTTAGGAGGTAAATCATAAATAAAAATTAAATATTTAAATATTTCCCTTTCACATTTTGTTAAATGATTTAATTCATTCATGACATTAATAAATGCACTTCCCACATTTGGTATTCTCTGTGATAGTGTATACAATTACATAAAATTTACATGCTTTTTGCAATTAAATTAAATAATAAGTTTATGCAGCTTGATCTTCTATAACATCCCAAGTCTAAGTGCATGCAGGCAAGCTGCATGTTTCACATCAATGCGTGGTACCGCTGATGGTACCCATGCATGCAGACCGCCGTGTGTTTGACATCAACTGCAGGCTCCCTGTGGGCACAAGATGCATGCAGTTGGCTCAGTAATGAAGCGTGCTCTTCTCTCTCTCTCTCTTTCTCTGGCAACCTGATCTACACCCTGACTGGCTCATTACATGCTACCAAGAATCTGCGAGACTGAGAACTAAAACTAACATGCATGGCGGGTGGGATTACACTGCAGCCATGCCAGCGAGCTGATCGTGTGTCGTCGCGACCTCTTGAGTAATTAAATTAAGATAGTAAAATGCTTCTCATCTTTTATTTTCTTCCATGGCATAAGATACATGCCAAGAACATAATTATCTGAGAATATTAATTTTATCTAATTGGTAACAAAAAATAAAGTTTCCTTTTAAGTTTTCTTAAAAACTGGCTTTTATACACTTTGATACAGATCGTTGCAGTTAAATATGAAACTGCAGGTCTTTACTACATAGCAATGATTTTCTTCATTCTTTATTATGATATATTATTTAATGCAGCACAATAATTGCTTTATTATATAATATTTGTTACCACCGATATTTGAACAAAAAAACGGCTCAATTTTGTTTCTTTTTTGTCTCAAAAAAAGAAAAGTCCACACATGTCATTTGTAATTTGAAATTTGAAAATTTTAAAATGTAAGCTTTAATTTTATGTATGACATGTCTATATTACCATCGAACTTCATTCCTTAATTATCACTTTAAATTTAAAACGTTTAAATCAAAGTAATCACCCTGTATATTTTTTAAAAAATTTCAACATACGATCGTTTCCAATATTTGTGTTCATTGATAATTGTGTTAAAAATTAAATTATAAATAATTTTAACACTATTTTATTCTAAATATTATAGTTAATTTGGCTATGCCGTAATATACGTACAGTAGTACAGAATAATAATTACATAATAATGTATGGCATATGAATGTATTTACATATCATGCAGTATTATCACAATTTGACTTTTAATGACAGTTTCGAGAGAAAGAGAAAAAGGAAAGCGAGAGTTATAATAATATGCAAATATCAGTCAGTGAGAAGGTTGGAGTTTTTGAATATATTTCGTAACCAGAGATTTTGTAGAATTGTAAACTATAAAGTGTTATATAAAATTGTTTATTTTGTCAACCTGACACAGTCATTGCCGTTTTTAGGTAAAAAAAATAATAACCATTTTTGGCGACGACGTAAAAGTGTTAAAACCAGTCCATTTGTTTAAAACTTTATGATAAACTAGACATTTATTTATATTTTTCTAAGAATTTTCCACACGGTTTATTAATTTAAGACTAATTCTGCATGAGATTTCCACATATAACAATATTATAAAATAGAAAACAAACGAGGTAGATAATAATACTATACTTATACTGCTGTGGTTATCACACTTATTTAACACAACACAAGATCTGTATTTTTTTTTTATATAATTATATGTTGGTTTTAATTAATTCATTTTGCGTCTCATTTAAAGTTGCGACTGCCCGGCGCGGCGCCACTTCTAACAACAAAGACCCCTTGGTTCAAAACCGAACTCAAGGGTCCACTTGTAATTTATGGACCAGTGCGGTTCCCATGGGATTTGATATAGAAGATCTAGATGTTGATGTAATAACCAAGGCATGGAAGTAGTTATTGGAACTTCTTATATATCGCAACGTTTTATGTCCACTATAAAAGTCATCAGTTGCTCGCAGCTTCAGTCTGCTTTTTTATTTTTGTTTGTAGCTGTAAAGCATAATTATGGTATATAGAAATTAATATATTATATATATAATAACTATTTATCTGGGTGCAATTCTTTTACTTAATTAAAAATGTCAATTTTAATGTATAGGTCCATTAAATTAAATAATATATTTCTATTTATGTAATAATTAATAGCATAAAACTATTTCATTTTATACCCAATTTTATAAACATAAAACATAAAATTCAAAAATATTATGTATATACAGTATTGTGCAGAATGCAGAAGCCTGTATTACACGATAATTTTGCATTGGTATACATTTTTTCATTACAAGTTTGTATTGAGATGAAATTTTTTTGTAAGAAAAATTGAATGCAAAATACCAAAATTGTATCGTATAATACCAGGCTTTATATAATAATTATTGAAATTATTGCTTGAAAAATAAACTAATTTTATAACATTAACGATAATTTTTTACTCGTATACCGCAAAAATTATGCATGTTATATTAGTAAATGTATATAATACGTTTTGAGTACCCTTATTTATATAAGGAAACTATAAACTGTTCTAATTATTTAATAAATATATTATAATTCAAAGTATTCAATTCACAGTATATAGTAATTATAACAGTGCTCCAGTGCATGTTTGTTTATTTATATTTATTTATTTATTTATTTATTTATTTATTTATTTATTTATTTCAGACTATAATGTATTCTGGATTTTTCCTCCAAATTTTTTAGGAGACCGAAAAAAAAAGAAAAGAAAATTAATTATATTTTAAATTTAAACTTCATCACCTATACATTTTACTATATTATTATAACGAACTTTTTTCTTTTAATTCATATTAATATTATATACAGTACTATAGAATCTAGATACACGTAAGAAATGTTAAGTTATATAGCTATATATATGGAGCGACGACCATAATTATTTCTCTGTGTACCTCGGGCTACTGGAGTACAAACTGTCTTCATATGCATGATATGTAGATGGCCGGCTGCCTCGAGGAGTCTGAAATGAAAGCAGCATTATTTATCTTCTAGTACTCAGCTTCGCTCTCAAGTAACTCGCTGGAGCCGCCGTCGTCGCCGCTGACTATCAAGCCTGAAGCCTCGCAGTACCAGCGGCCTTTATCACTCTTGATAAACTGCAAAGAGTTGAATTAAAACGACGCTTTCAAAGAGTTTGTAATTGTTACCAGATGTTTTAAATAAACAGAACTATCTCAAGTCAATTTAACATGAATTTATGGAGAAAATATACTATATAAGTATATACTATATACACTATAATTTATCCAGCATGATGCGTGAATTTAAAAAGTTTTCACTGATGTTCGTTACAGTAATATAATATATATATAATTATTATTAATTAAGTGTTTAAATAATTATGAATGATACATATAAATTTAGTAAATATTTTAAAGTGATTTTATAATGATTTTTTTTTTTTTTTTGTTATCACTACAATACCTTGAATCAATATAATATATATCTCGTCAACATACTTCAGTTGTCAAATTTTTATAGAGCTGCGGAATTTTGATACCATTTCATACTAAATGCCATGCATATATATAATATATGATAATGCTGCTGATACTTTGTCAGTTTGTCACCTCAAATTGCTATTAATTAAATACGAGGTTTCTAATAATAATTAATAAAGTAAAAATACATCATGCTTTTACACATGCATTAAATTTATACCTAGCTTATTAATATAACGCATATTAACATCGCCTAAACGATCATTATGTTATTATAATTTAATATTCTATTCTACACGGACAAAAAATTTAGCCAACGGTTAGTAAGATTTTACTAACAAAAGGCGGGTCGAATCTCACTAAGACAGTAGCTGTGTAAAAACTTAATATTTGAGTTTGCTAAATTTTGTATACTGAAAAGTAGCTAAAATTTACTAACTTTTGCAGTAAAATATTACACTAATGATGATGAAGAAGTTAAAAATGTGTTGCGTAGTAAAATTTTACGGCATGTTGGTAAAATAGAAGGTCAGTAACTTGGTAAAATTTAACTGGCAGTGCTAGTAAAATTGTTCTTCCTTTTACTGCAGGATTTTACTAACTAAATGTTGGTAATTTTTTGCATACCTTATAGGCTTTTAAATTTTACATACTTTTGATTGTTACTAAATATCTACCGCCTATATGCAAAGATGAGGTCAAACTTTAAGTCCGGATTAACTGTGTTGATTTCGATTGATGCAACAATAAAAATCAACAAAGTAATCCGGACTTAAAGTTTGACCTCATCTTTGCAAATCAGTGTTAGAAATTTAGTAACAAATAAGTATGTAAAATTTAAAACCGAATCTTTGCGCAAAAAAATTATTTTCACTTAAAAGAGCTAAATATGTTAAAAATAATTTTTTTTTTTATTACTACTACTTATTGTCATGTATTGATCACATGATCACACACATAATTCACAAGAAATTTGTATTAAAAATAAGTATTTGATATCATACTTTAAAATAATCATCGAGTGCTAATAAGTTAATTAAAATTACAAATTATTAAGGACAGGAACACTTTTTTATAATTACAAAAAAAAAAAATAATAATGAGAAATTAAGTTAATGCATTTATTGGATGATGAATACTCAGATTTACAAAAAAATGAAGTTTGAATTAAAATCACTTTAAAATGTTAAATAATAAAATTATATGTAATCGATGTAAGTCTTTTGAAACAAAACGATGACTGTCGTATCTCCAGTATAGTACCCACAGTGTAGAGAGGAATGTCCCCGCGAGGGTACCGTGTACGAGGGTCAGTCGTGGGTCGTGGATGCCGTGTGGGTCAATCAGTGGACGAGGGTCGGTTACTGATGTTCGTGGACGCCGACGACGCCGTGGATAGTTCGTTGTAAGGTGATAGTGCGATCTAGGTCTGCGGTTCGCAACAAAAAATACTCATCCCTCATCGCGATGTCAAACCAAACTGCGCATCGTTGTCCTGCAAACATGATAATAATTAGACTCGGTACAATTAATGCAATGAACGTTACATTATCCAACAATAATTTTGATATGGTACACTGTACTTTTGTATTTCAATTTTGTAGTCCTTTCGTACTATGACGTGCGTTTACAAGTTACAATTACGTTCACATGACGCTGTTTAATACGGATCCGTACACAACGGATATTGTGTGATATAGTGCATGTTATTCTTATGAGGCGTCGTCAACGGATATTTATTAAACACCGTCATGTGAACGTAGTAGTTAATTTTGCAATATCTAAACTTGCAATACATATCTCCTGTGACAAATTAAAGTAACTAAACAGAAATAACAAAGAAATTCTACAAAAATTGTAATGATCGACTGTATGTATATACATTGCATACTTCTAAAACACAAGAAAAATCAACAAAATATCATATTTGCTTACCTTATAATATAATCAGCCTGATGATCATAGTCATTTCTCGATAATTTGCTTATTCCTGGGGTACTTGGAGCACTTTTAATTAGATATATTTCAGCACAGAAAGTTTTTGCAACCAGTTTGCTCAAATCACAGAAGCCGAATGAAGAAGGCCAACGGTTTTTTTGAAAACAGGATGTTGTAGTTTGCAAAATTTTACCACGTAAGGTAAGATTTTACAATTCAGTTATGTTCTTTTTACAACGTTTGACGTGCTAGCGCCAACGTGCTGTGAACGTTGTAAACATCAGCTACTTATAATAGTAAATTTTTACCAACATTCTCGAGTAACAATTTAATACATTATAACATGCCAGCATCAACTTGCGAGCATTGTAGATTTTAGCTACTACGTGGTAAACTTTTACTAACATTTGATAGTAACATTTTATGGCGTTATAATATGCTAGCGCTAACTTGCAAACATTGTAAATATAACTTACAAAATGGTAAACTTTTACCAAGTATTTTTTACAATGCTGAGATTGTAAATTTTGCAAAGCCCGTAGTAAAAATTTACAAGATTTGCTGTACAATTCAACAAAAAGATAGTAAGTGTATTTCTTACCAAGTTTGCCTAGTAAAATTTTTTGTCCGTGTATATTATTTTGTATCAGAACTTCGTGGTGCTTGGGGTATTTAAATTCCGAGGTATAACGATTTATGATTTAAGTCCTCCACAATTTGTTGACATCTCAAGGTATATTAGGCAGTAAAAAAGTAAAATAAAAAGTCACAAATAATCATTGAATAATAATTTGCTATAAACATTTTATACTATCAACATTTTGAATATCTCAAATTACCGCATTACAATGATTTTAAAACTTTTAGCATCAAACTTTTATGTTTTAGCTCAAAATAAAATAGGGATTATTAAGATTATTTCAAAATTTATTATGCCTATATTATATATATATTTTTTTACACTTAATATTATAATGGAATAGGATGCTTTTAGATTATAGAATAAAATATCGCTTTTCATCTTGCAAGGACCTTCAATCAAAATTTAATAGAAAAGGCTGACATGGCGTTGCGAAGCTGGATCTGATTTGTATACGGCCAGAGAGAGAGAGAGAGAGACAGAGAGTGGTCCACGAAGCTCCTAGGCTCCAAGCCTGGGCGTTGCTGCGTTTTTCCAACGACACAAATCAAGCTCTGAGAGGAACCCTGCTGAGTACAATCACACGCAAAATAAACTTGTTTTTTTTTTTAGTGTGATTTAAACAAAATTTCATGACATCTCTTTTACCTATAATTATATATTATTCACTGAAGACCTCAACATGTTAATTTGTTTTAAACTAGTTTTTTATATTTTAAAAATTTCAAAAGTATAATAAGGTTATAAATGTAAGTTATTGTTGACTTGAGATTTAAAAAAAAAAAAATGATATATCAAAAATATTCCACAAACTTAATTTTTTTTAAAGATTTGAATCACTTTAAAATGTTAAGAGGATAAATGTTAACTTTCTCAGTTCTATCCGCCCTCTTTATTAACTTTTATAACACTTGTGATGCCTGACTTAGCCTCTACTACTAAGGTAGCGTTATCTGAAGCTGTCACCTTTCCTATAATAAGGATCATTGCTATATTGCCACGAGAAATGAAAGAAGTCAATGTTTAGAGCTTATTATTATTTTTTATTACATGTTTATCACAGTCTCCTGAACATCAGAAAACAATTAGACCAATCATTCTATCAATCACACTCTCTAGAGGCATACCGTATTGTAATTTCAATAAAAAAATGAAAGTGTTCAAATCTGGACCAATATTTTTGTAGTAAATTAATGTCCTTTAAAAGTGCTGCAATAATTTTATTTTTTGTTTGTTTTATTACAAGTGCAGTAAAGTGACAGAGCTTAAAAAGACAGCAGAAACATGCAGCTTGCTTTTAACGGTAAATTCACGACTCGAACACAAATTATGTAAGAAATAACAAATGTTTCAAATTATTACTTTCATAATAAAGTAATAATGAAATTTCGTAATAAAATTTTATTAATAATCTTTTTATACATGCATGAAGTGATCGCTTTATATATTATTATTTTTGATTAACATAAATTAATTTTAAAATTAAGTATATATAAATTGATTTCCCACGTTTGAAAAAAAAAGTAAAATAGTAAGGCAATTAATATTTTATATCCTCGAGTCACTCTGCAGCACGAGCAGCCTAATTCTGGCACTGCGGCCTTTCACCCGAACTCTCGCACTTTCACTCACACAAGCTTACATCACATTGCACTCTATACAGTATATAAGTTTCTGTACATGATTATTTGAGATCAATGTCTCCCTTAAAATATGTAATCTATTTTCTTATATGTATAATTATAAAATTCAATTTTTTGGCAACAAAAACAATTTTTTACATGCTGTGAGCAATACACAGCAATGTACATTAAACTAATTACATTTGTGCAATTTGTATTTCAAAATATAACAGATAATACATTTTTATTATATATACAAAGTAAAACATATTTACATTAGTGTATATATGGCTTTATAAAATTGATTAAAAAAACACTTGAACATATTATATAAAAAAAAAAGTAAAAGAAATTAGAGTATAAAGAGAAATTAAACGTTTTGGCACGGAGAATTCACATCTGAATGATCAAATAATTAGACGAGATGAAGTTAAATGGAAAGCCATTTGACAGAAGCATTGATGAAATGAATGAAATAAACTACACTGAAGTTAGTGTTATCTTAAAAATATTTAATACATAAAAAAGATATTAGAGCTTAGAACAACAAATTAATAATCAATAATGATTTCCCTTATTAACCAACGAAAATTCGTGTATAATAATGAAATTATTTAATGAAAAATAGATCAGATAAAAGAAGAAAATATTATAACATGCAATGGAATGTTGTTTGTATAGTTTGGAAATATGTTCTTATAATTTTTATGTTAGCACCATTAGTAAAATAATTAATATAATTTATTATTATAATAATTAATTATTAAAATAGTTATTGTGGGCAAAGGAAGTACCGTTAATAATTAAAAATCGTGGAAATTATATCCAGGGTTCGAGTACTGTAGGCTTTTTTTTAAAAAAAAAAAAAAAAAAAAAAGTTTACAATGAAATTGTTGTTACTGCATAAAGTGTTAATGATGTCTAAGAATATTCATGACATTATATATGTAGTAATGGTAGCAGCTGATTCTTACGACTTAAATGACTCGAACCTTGAACATTATCCCAACGTTTAGTACGCGAATATGGAGTGACATACACAGTAAAAAATAAAAGCTAAAACAGCTCCAAATATCGTAGCTGAAACAGCTAGGGGAAAAAACAACTCGGGTCAGAAGCTGGAAAAAGCTATTTCGGCATGGTATCGTCGAGCCAGTTATAGTACGATAATACGAGCTACTTCAGCAAGCATAACGCTGGCTGTTTCAGGTCGTCGCATGCGTTTTGGCTTCGCGCGCTCAAAACAGGAGAGAGCGAGCGCCGATTCAACTCGCATAAGGGAGGTTGTTTTGGCTGGTTAGCGAGTAGTTTTAGCAGCCCCAGCTGATGTGGCGCTCATCTAGCTACTGTATTAGCTGCCTCTTTTTGAGCTATTTTGACTCAATATTTGCAGTTTTTTTCTTTGCCTATTTTGTTTCTATATTAATATAATTAATTATTTTTCCTACGATAATATAATGGATAGGGAAATATAGATAAACAATTTGAGGGCATGGGAACATATTTTACTTTGCATGGAATATTACTGCATGTATAATATTCATGCGATACAAAAAGGTACAAGTGTTATATTGTAACTTACATTCATACACACTTAGAAGCATTTTTGATCCTATATTATGTTATACTGTTTACTAATTTTATAATGAAATAATATATTATGTATTTTTATTATATTTATAACTATATACTGAAAAAAATAAAGAATTTATTTGAAATAAATCTACAATAATATCTATAAAAACACATAATATAAAAAATATTTTAACACTATACATTCTAAGCTATTGCCAAAGTAACAATAAAGTTATAAACATATTGACTTATTTTTTCATGTTTTTTCAGCAAAAAGTATTACAATATGCTTCTAAATGTTAAGAATAACAATATAACACTTACTTGTTATCAAAATGCAGCAAATAATATGCATTTTAACCATAGAAATGACGAGACAGTGAGAGGACGCCGTCGATGGAGATAAAGACGCTTGGCTTGGGGATGACGCTTAGGGGAGAGGAGAGGGGAAGGAGGGGGTGGTTTCCCCTTCTTGAAGGACGAAACAGCTCGACTTTCGCTGCTGTTTCAGCATCGCCAGGGTCGTTCTGGCAGCTCCCGGCTGATAGAGACTTGCCACCCCAGTTTTACTCGAATTATGTTGCAATTTAGCCCAAAAATTGAAGTGACATCAGCATTGAAAATAAAGCCATATTAGATAGAGCACTAAATCAACTAACCAAGTCCGTAATGGCTCAAGTTTTTACACAATGGCTCAGATTTTTACTCCATAATTGCTCAAAAATTAAAAAAAATTATTTCAGTAAATAATTACGAGCATTTTAGGACTCGAGTTTCAAATCAGGTCACCATGTCGTTTTGGCTTGTAAGAATTTTCAGCCAAAACAGCTTTTACTTTTTACTGTGTAGTGGCATGATATTGCTCAAGCTGACATCACCCGCATAACGTTATTCACTTTTTCACTGGATGTTTCCCATGCAAGGCATTCTGTGGCCTGCTGCACTTGTCAAATAATAAACATACAAAAACATATGTGCTCAAACATCATATTATATTATACGCAACAAGATTTTCACACGCATCTGCACATCAAAACAATCACTCAATATTTATTTATTTTTACATGGCTTGTCAAGAAAGTTATCAATGTTTAAGTTGATTAACTTTACAGTCTTGATAGCTGATAGTTTGTTATCTAAACATAATATAAAATGCACATTTTTTTTAGAGATCGATGTTCTCTTTATATCAATTTACAATATATAATATATTACAGTTTTATCGGGAGACATGACTATTATATTCAAGAAATACATTCACACATTTGATAAGAGATCTAATTATTCTCTGCATTAATTAACAAACAAAGCCGCTATAATTATTATAATCTATACATTTTTTATTTAAGATAAAAAAATTATATGCACAATTTCACAATAACATTTTTATAAATGTCTATATTCATTTTTTTGTCCGAGGGAGGGTCAACCACGTAAAAAAGTCTTGTAATGGTGACCATAGGGATCGCTATGACAGGAGAACACAATGCGCTGTGCCTAGCCTGTTCAGTTTACGTGAGAGCACTGCCCATTCCTCAAGGCGAGGTGCACAGGTAAGCGCCAGGTCACCAAGGCGCCGTCGTGCCATGAACACAAACTCTCCATCCCCGTGTCTTGCACCGCAATGCTGGCCCACGGTCAGGGACACTTTGTGCGCCACCTCTGGGGCCGGTATCACGTTCTCCACCTCGTCGTCCGCCGTGGGATCACCAGGCAGCGCGCGCAGAACCTTGGTCACCCGCACCGAGAGCTGAGTCACACGCAGGTCATCCAGCTCCTCCGTGCTGCTGATGCGGCCGCGAGCGACTGTGGACATACCAGGAAACAATGAGAATACAGCCATAACTCTGACTACTAGCTGTAGATCATCTTCAAAATTGCTCTAAATTATAAACAAACACTTCGACCATATAATCGCCTTTTTCTTTAAAATTTACTAAATACCCCATTCTGCGTGGATTTATATTCAACTGCAAACATTAACATAGTGTAAAATGTTGTTTATTTTATAATTATTACGACTCCAAATGTTTTTACTAAAATGAGACTATAGTTGGTATGAAAATCCTCAAGAGATAATAAGGGGCATTCACAAAGCCTTAAGGCCACATTTAAGGCTCGATAATTTAAGACCAGAAATTTTGGGTCTAAAAAACACGTCTAAAATCAAGCTTTAAATTATCGAGCCTTAAATGTGGCCTTAAGGCTTTGTGAATGCCCCTTAATAAATTGATAAATTTAATCCCCACACGTGCCATTTGAAGGGTGTTTCATAGTACAGCTGTTACTATTAAAGTAGATCTATAATATGCAAGCAACAAGCAAGCAGGCTTAGTCCGGATGCTGTAGGTGTTGTGGGGTTATTACGTCATCGCGACTTGTTAACTGCTGATTGCTCGCAATTCCCAACCCTACGCCCACTTGTCTCTCTGGCTGCTGCTGCTGCCTAGACACATTATTATATCTGCCTGCTGCCTAATGCACGAGTCAGGCACAGCAGCGAGCGCCGACCTGTGAGTTAAAAGCTTGCCCACAACTCCTATATATATATCCCAAGGTTTAATCAGAATAATGAACAATTGTAAAATAAAACTCACCAAGATCACTACTGCAGAAAGCTCGAGCTAATTCCTCCGTGGAACAAGGTCTGCATTCTGAAACCAAAGAAACAAACACAGTTAATTATATATTGTGTCAATAGATTCTTCACGTTTGTTTTGCTATATAAAGCGAGAATCATCGGAAGAAAAGATGAATTCAATGAATGGTATTTATATAATTTACCTTCCGCAGGGTCGAAGCGTCCACTTTCTGGGAGTGGCTGGAGATGGTAGGCGAAGCTGAGCTCCTTGTCACCGCCCTCAGCCTCCACGAAGAGAGCGACCTGACCGCCCCTCGAGGTGGTACACTCGGTACGGGCCCGTCCCCGGCGCACCAGCACCTCGGGGAACAGCGGTCTCAGCCTCGCACGCTCCTCCAACCAGATGCGTGCTCCGCCACCCGCACGCAGAGGTCGGATGCACGCACGGAACGTCGAGTGGCGAGAGTTGTTGGGCGGCAATCGCAGCAGCACACGTAGTGCACCGCGAGGGTGCTTCCACACAAGCCGGCCTTGCGTGCACCGCAGGTACACCGGGGTCACGCCGCGCGAGCCGGCACCAGATGGACCACTGAAACAATATAGACAGTTGCGGTCAGAACTCTTTTCTATCTTTAATGAACCATGAAATTTTTATATCAAAATATGCTTTCAACTCTCTTTCTCGTAACTTTTTGATAAATAATAATAATTAGTATATTTTATAAAAAAAAAATAATTATTTTAAATTGAAACTTTTAGTTTGAAACATCAATCAATCATATTTATAGACAGACGTAAATCTTTTCATCTAAACCTTATAAATATGAAATAGACAAAAATATTTTTACAAAGTTGTGCCGCTTGTGTAGCATATTAATCAATGCTGTTTGAAAATTTCTATAAAAAAAAATCCATTTGACCAGTGAAGAAAATTAAATATTTTAATACTGTTTTCACCCCCTGATGAGCTAAGGGCTAAGTTGCGAACTCGATTAATCAGGAGGGTCTCCTAGGGACGCACGTGCAGGGTTGGAATGTTAGCAGCCTCCTCCTCTTCAGAGAAGGGCGGACCGATCATGACTCGACTGAAAGTCACCTGAAGAAAGAAAACCTCTGTCCAATCTCACTCCAGTGTTATTTTACCATACTAAAAGCTTCATTGTTGTCTCCCAACTATAGAAGCACCACCACAAAATTACATTACGTAACACTTCATTATTAATATCAAACTTTGCTATTCACATTGATAGAAAATATTAAAATGATTCTAATACTTTTGCATAGTTTATTTTAAAAATGATTACAAAAAAATCTGCAATATCATTTTATAATAATTAAAAAAAGGTGTTAAAAACATTTACAGTTTGTTTTGAAACAAGTTGCTCACAAATGTTTCTTAAAAAAAAAATATGAATATTATTTTGTTGTTCCTTGGAGGTCAATCTATTGTTTTTCTCGCGTATAAGTTTCATTACCAAGGAATATATTAATATACGAGTCAACATACCGCATTACCAACAATCTATTGTTAACGTACAGACAAAGACTCTGATGTATCCTTATATTATACGTTTTTATTGCGTTCTTTTGTTGCATAGCTTGTAGCTTGATGCCATGCTGATGGTATATATAAAAACATAGTGTATTGAGAAGGGAGAAGGAGGTATATAACATTAAATAAGTTTTGCTATGATAGCGTCTCTTCCACACAGCCGGAGAAAATCAGGCGTGGCCTTTCTTTTTTTATTTTAGTTATAGAAACGCTTATGGTAGTTTGCCTTTGCGTTTTATAAGTGACATTCTGATGAGACCTCTCAAAACAGATGACTGTTGATATCCCACAACAAAAAAATTCTTCTTCACCTTATAGCATGGCTGTCACATCTTGATTCCCAGTACTATAACATGACAACGCCTTATTAATATGCATAAAAATTAATATAAAATAATTATTCGTAGAATATTTTTTATTATTATTATTTACTCACAGTAAAAAAAAATGTATAATATCTTTTTGATTTTATCCTTCTTATGAGTTTGCATCATAGAATTGTTTCCAACAAGGGCTAAAAATTTATTAGTTATTATTATTATTTTCCCTATTTGTCTCTAGATAAAAGTGTGAATTTTAAAGCTTGAAACCACTATATAGAGGCCGGGCATTGTTACTTTTGATCACGGTATAAATCTTATTGAGTTGTTAGTTAAGAAGTAAATGCTCTAAACTCGTTAGCGTTTGAGGGACACAGCCCACCCAGATCTGTTTTCTATCTCGATAAAAAAAAATATATATAATATATTACAATATAAAATAAACACTTTGGTGTGCTTGCATACATTAGAAGTGAGATCTTATGTTTTGACTGTAATAAATTTTTTTCAAAATTGTTTTGAGAGATATGAATATAAACAATATTTGGTTATTTTTTTTTTCTATCTCGTGAAAGACATAAGAGTTGAAAGAGAATATAAATTTTTATGTGGGATTTGAGAGAGGAAAGGTCACGCAGCGCCTGACCTTTGGTCCCGCTATTGCCGCAAGAACAGAGCTCGGAGCATTCGTTCCGGGACGCCTGCACGATGCCATGAGCCTGCAGTACGAGCATTGTTGCCAACAATGAACGGCTCTGTCGAGGTCCATTACTCTCTTGCCAGCTAGTTTTTTACTATGGTCATACATTGAACTTTTCTTATGTATCTAGTTCAATTATATTTATTTTTTCTGCACTTATAGTTTAGTGTTAAAAGAAATATTGCAACCAAGATAAACAAAAAGCATGCATGTCTATAAGAAAATATAGCCACTTAAAAAAAAAGAGGTTAAAAGAATTTGTTGAAATCATGATGTTTTACATCATGGTTGAAATCTAAGAAACAGCAAAGTTTGTAGATTTGTTTTGTAAGTTGAGTAAACTGAAAATAATAAATATTTCAGTTACTGATGCATGATTACGATTCTCGAGACTTAGTGATTTGTTAATATCACATTTATAAAGATTATACTGCTGACAAATCTATTATAGAGTGAAAAAATAAAAAAATAGAGCGAAAGAAAAAGTCGTACACCACAAGATCCCTTAAGAGGCCTGTTTACTCGGGTCCCTGTAAAGTAGGCAGCATAAGTAAAGGGATCTTGGTACACCATACCTTTTGCCCTCATACAACTGCATGATGTTTGAAATTTAAAAGATCTTTTTACCCCTTTGCACGTTCAATAAATAATTATTATTACAATTTTTTTTTCACATCACACACGTGTGACACATTTTTAATGAAGATCTTAAGTGGCAAGAAATGACGACATTGGCATTGAGACATTCTTACATTACCTTCTCTACAATTGTTATGTCAGACGATACACAAATGCCGAGCATGCCAGTGGGTGTAAAAACGTGCTCGCGACGTGTTGGAGATGTGTGTCGATAACGTGACTACTATGGCAGGTATATATTATAGAGGCCTCACTAATTTGAACCTCGTTCAAAGGATAAGAGGCATTTAACAGATTATAAAGTCAATCTCAAAGGTACCCTGATTAATAGTTTTCTTACTGCACCTTAACGGAATATATTTAATGATCTGCAGGTGATCATTTATAGAGAACGACTTTGAAAATAACTAGTAATAAAAAAACTATAGAACAATAGTAACGATAAATAATTAATCTTACTTATCATCATTTTTAAATGTTATATTTTTTTACATTATTATATAATTAAGTTTCTTTTGATAATTGATATTTTTTAGTTCATTGTCATCATCACTTTCATTTACAACTTGATGTAGCTTAATTAAAATTATATATAATATTAATTTTTTTTTTCACTAAAATAACTTGTTAAAATTTTTACTATATTTACTGTACGTGTCTCCAAGCTCAAGTTAAATAGAGTTTAATGGCTCGCGCTGTTGATTAGACTCTTATTCTCCCCTCTCTTGATGTCACAGTGCCCCATTGTTCTGGTCCATCATGGGGGCCCTGTGTGCTCGACATAGAGACGACAACTCCCCCACACACGTGTAGAGATAAGACGCTAAACTCCCTCCTTATGGTATAGGTGCGAGACAGAACAGACGCGCGCTTCAAAACTTTCTGACTGACGCCTTGAAGTACTTAGCACACGATTGTTTGCTAAGAATATTATAACGACAGACTAGTTCCAAACATTTTTAGTTATACTTATTTTAATATTTGAGAAAAAAAACAAAAAACAAAACACAAATTCAAAACAAAGTAAATATTGATATTATATTTTGTGTGTGTATGTGTGTTTAGTCTGAAAAACCTATAAAATGCTTTATTACAAAATTATACCCCATTTTTTTTTTTTTTTCAATAATAGAAGTTAATAGCAAATTTTATAAATGATATAATTTATACGATTTATATGTCCGGTATAAAATTTTTATTCAAAAATATTAATATGATAAAAAAAAATCAAGTGGAAGAATGCAAAGAGTGGAATTTATGATTTATGAATATAATTTTTAACCGTTCCTTTTTTTATCACTTTCACTTTAAAATTATCACGGACGTATAATATGGTCCAGGATTCTTTAAGATTTATCATATAAATATCAGAGTAGGGAGTATAGGCTTTTTGTAAAGCATGCAAGTCAGGTTATATTGGACACACACACACACAAAAGCCTCGCGGCGCACACGTGTTTCAAGGGGGAGGTTAGTTGGTGGCAGCCACCCCCACGTGAGTGATGAGGGTGCAGCTAGACACGGAGGGTGAGTTTCGCTCAAGCACGATCTCTATTGGCTAGGCAGCCCTTCAAAACTACTCTGCAGGTTGTCGTTCCTCCAGCAGCAAGACCCAGACCAAATTACCAACAACAAGCTGCTGCTCCTTCTTGTGGCGTCCTTTGCTCAAGAACTTGTGGCTTTTTTTTTTAACTAAATTGTCAACATCTGTAAAAACTTTTAATAAAGCAAAAATTTTACCGGAAACAAAAATAAATAAAAATTTAAAGTTTTGCTACCATAAAATGACCTTTTTTTATTTTATGAAGAACATACATTACATGTTACATGTCGTTGCAATACCCTGAGAAGGTTCGTTCAAATAAATCCTTCACATACATTGTTTATAAAGCCATGAATTAATAAAAATCTTTATATACATCATATACATATGAAAACAATAGATAGTTTAATATAATCTGACTGAATTTATGTATAAAAATATTATGAACTATATTTACAGGGCGTAACGCATGTTTTATATAGTTTTAAGACAGCGAATGAGATTGATGTTGAAGGAAGGTGCGGTACCTCACACACAAGTGTTGGCTATATTACAGCAAGAACCAAACCTACTGAACCTTTTGTGAATGCAACAATTTTTTTGCTACAATTTATAAGAGGTTATCGATGAAAACGTACCCCAATTTTATAAATATTCTGTAAAAGATTTTTCAAAGGGCTTTTGTACTCATATATTTGTATAGAAAAAAGTATAGGCTGCTATATTGGCAACAGCGCTACAGAAATGTAGGTGGTCGATCACGGTGATGTCCTTGCCGGCCAGAGCTCAACTTCTGTACGAAACTTTTGTCAACAGATCTCGTGCCCACTGTCAATACAAAACTAAGCTTTTTTCTGGAAAAAAAATCTTCGTATCTTTTTTTGTCCTCTCTCACATACCACTCCGGATTTAAAAATGTTCTGTGATCTGTGATGGCTGATGCACACAATAATGTAGCAAATTCTTGAAAGATTATTAACGATAGTATATTATAATAGTGGAACAAATATCAAATTAACATCACTCTATATAATTATAAACGCATAAAAGAAAAGGTATTTATTTAGTAACTATGGAGTGATCCTTGATTTGTAAATCAAATCTGATTGCTTTATAATAGGAGAAACATACAAAAAACAGCTCAATTTTAAATAGGTAAAAGGATGTAAGTGGAAATAATTATATAATTATTTTAAAATTCATATACAAATTATTAAGAGAAGTTAAAAAAAATGTTACGTAATAATTGTAATGTCTTGTCTTTTTTTTTTATTTATTTTTTTTTTAGCAAAGGTAATTTTACTCATTGCACGTGTTAAAAGTAAAAGTATTTACTTTTTTTACACATGTTTATAAGTTTAATTTTTGTATAGATCCGGTTCATATCATGGAAATATAAATTTATAAATAATATATGAAACAAATTTTATGATAAGTAGCAGTCGTTAATTTGTCATGCACGGTTCTATAGACTACTACTTTTTTTTTTCTTACGTTTAGTAATTAGATGTTGCTGTGTGCAAGCCCGGCAGGCAATTCACAAGGTCGACTCATTCTGTAGTGTCACGCCCCCTTGCCCTAAGCTTAGATACTGCCCCTGGCGCCTGATCACGTGACACAATGTACACGAACCTTCTGGCGCCAAACCACGTGCTCTCTTAGGTAGCGTCACTCATCCCTGGAGATCCACGGCACGCCTCCCCGGGGACACATAATAGTCACATACACCCCTACCCCTCTAGCTGCAGCAATACAATCTCCTTTACAGCCTCTGGCGCCGGACACATCAACACGTGACTCCCCCAAGCGCCCTGCGTGTGAGCGTGTCTGCTTGTTATAATATGAGTCGTTATAACTGACGTGTAATGTACGTACTTGAGATACTGAGTTATTGTAAAAATACTAAAAATCAACAGATAAATCTAAAAATGTCAAAGGAACGGGAAAATTTACTTATTGTAATTATAAGTATAAACCGAGCACAAGTACACTTGTGCTTACGATGATAAAAAATATAATTATATTTAATTATGCAACATTATAAATGTTTTAACATGCTCTTCAGAGCTTATAGTATAACTTTTTTTCTTCATGTATAACAGTGCACACAACTGCAAACTTCTCTAAAGAAACGTTATATCCTGCAAAATATCAATGTATGCAACTGTGCAAGCGCTATATACAAATATAATCATCAAAATCTTCTTTATATTGAAAGATTGTAAGAAACACTTTCCTCTCGAGTTCGAGTTTCATGTAAGCAAAAGGGTTATTTTTATAAAAATACACTCACATAATACATACATGTAACACTTCAGGCATATATATTGCTTTTCCAACCATGACTTTCATATATATAAACTACATACAATATAAAACCTTGTTCTTTCCTTTTTACAATCCTCTACTCAAACTACAAAATCAACAAAACGTAAAAAAATCTGAAACGTCAGTACATATTGACATAAAAGGTAAAATACAGAGAGACATAGAGCGGCCAGTTAGCCAGTTATAATAATAAGGTGCTTCCTTGTAACATGGGGGACTTGATGTCGCCGAGGTGACGTCGATAAGGACGTTAGGCAGGTGAACACACACTCTCTCACCTATGCTCCATACACGTGACCTAAACGCCCGCACTTTTGAGATAACAGAAACGACTGATAACAAAGCCGGGCAATATTTCCTTCGGTATGGCTTTACTGGAATTAACTGTCTCGTATATAAATTTTCTACGAATAGTTCTGTATAAAAGTTATTTTAAACTTTCATTCATCAATTTTATAATAGTCATCATACAAATCATTCAGTGAATCAGTTCTTCTATAGTTTTCCAATTAAAGAGAAATCTAAAAGATCAAGTAAAAAAAAAAATACATTTATTAAATAATTGATGGTCTTGATTGTTATATTCATCAATTAAGGACACATGCAAGCCAACAAAAACCAGGTATTGATTGTGTTATAGTTTGATGCAACTCTGGCCTAGATCCATCAGAAATCCATCTCTTGTTTCGTTTCGTTTTTTTTTTTTTTTTTAGTTTTTATGATATTCTCCTGCGGCGTGCGGCGGCTTCTTTCCTAATTGCACGGCCACGGGTCAGGTATTGCGTGTAGACTCTAAGCACCACCAGCAGCAGTAGTATAAGAAGCGTGTATTGCTGCTGAGGTTGCCTTTCTGGTGCAACTCTGGTGGCGTCTTCACCGCGGGCATCAACTTGATAATATAACCGTATCAACGTTTCTGATGACGTTTCTGATGCCTGTCCTGATGCATCCACACGAATTATAATGATATCACACTTCTATCACTTAATGACAGTATTTTTTTACATTATTATGAAGTTTACAAGAAGTTGTAGCAAGAATCGATTTTTTTTTATAAAGATACAGACAGAAAAAATTTTTCTTGTAAATATGCTTAATACATTATACAAGACAGTAAGTATAAAAGTATATTCATGATAATATTGGTAATTTATCTTTAAAATAAAAATTTGAATCATGGATACTTTAAAATAAAAATTTATATTTTTTTTTATATATTCATAAAAAAAATAATATAAAAAGTGAATATCCATCAAGTCAAAACAGCTAAAAGGTCCATTTTTCTAAGCAAGCACTACATGACGAGGAGGCTTGCAGGTAGACGGTCCCCTAAGGCCGGACAGGAGGAGGGGCAGGCACCCACTCTCGCTGGCTACACTACGCTATCATTAGGCCCGGGGCAAGTGCCATAGCCACAGCGGCGGCGGCGGCAGGAGCGGCAGTGAGGCGGCCCTAATCGCAGGTTATAAAGCGAGCAGGGGAATTCGCCTGCAGGATCATCAGATATACCAACTTTTTTATTGTTCCGGTGGGTGGAGAATTATTACACTCTATATGAGTAACAGAGGCGGTCTAGCTGAAGTATATGGTTGCATTAGTTATGTTACAGAAATCCATGTAGCCCTATTATTGTTCAAGTCTGTGTAAAACACTGATAACTACAAGTGCACCTTTAAGTGCTTATATAATATATAAGGAAAAAAACAAAACCCTAATAATAATATATGAACGAATTATATTTGAATATAATATAATTTTATTTTAAACTAAAATTTAAAAGGGTTACATGTTTCAACACGTTTGAGTATTGTAATCTTAGTTAGGCGGAAGCTGCAAAGCGATTGAGAGCCTAATGAGCAGCAATGTTATCAGTAGTGGCTAGCCTGCTCGGTGCCTTTGATTAGGGTCCACTGTATGGTATCAGAGACCACTGTGCATGGCATCTGGTTCCACTGGGCATGGTATATCTGTGCGGAAAACCACAGTGTCGGCGGTGCTTGTGAACAATTCCGTTCTCACACTCCTCCCCTTCCTTCTGACACAATCAAGCGTGTCAACCGAGTAATTAAATTAATTAAAATATTTATGTGTTATAGAGAATCTTTGCCTTATCTTCGTCTTCTATATATATGCGAATTACAAAATAATAATATTATCATAGATTAGTTACTAAATTTTTTCAAATATCTGATTATATATCAAGATAAAGCAAAAAATATACCCTTTCTTGATCACATGCTTTTATTTTTAATCATACACTCCCATCTTTTTTTATTCATAAACCAAAACTTTGCCCTTATTTCTTTTTTTCATATCTGATCATAACCTTTTGAAATTATTATATACTTAAAAGTAAGCTTAATTTATTTATGTGAGAAATGATCAGATACGCATATTAAAAATATTTTTGTAATACTCTTCTAACATTGTAATACCTTTATAAAAGTTGAATAAAAAATCTTATAAATGGCTCTTAAGTCGATCGTTTCAATGCATTAAAAATTTAAAAATGCGCTTTGCTGTAGTATTATTTCTCACAGCTTTAGCACCCACTTAACAACACAAAAAAATATAATGTGACGTCATCATGTGTATATATTATATAAAAAGGCTTGAGGTTGATCACTTTGGGCTTTTAGTGCTATCTGTGGTTTCTACTCGGTGAGTGAGCGGCTTTATTGTGGAGGAGTGTTCGTTCATTCCGTCACAGAGTGGAGGATGAACGTATCAAAATGGATACATGGAAATACTTTTGATTTTTATAACATGTCGCATACTGGATAATGGTAAAAAAAAAATATGGCTTCATGAATCAATCTGGTGATTGCCCTGTCAAAATTAAAATTTATAGCACTTAAATGAAAAGAGTTCAAGTTCATTGGAATAGGATTGGACTGTGGTTATTACAATGTTTTCATGCAGATCTCATATATTTATAATATGTAGACAACAATGACGATTTTGTATAATACCCTTTTCAATTTTGTCACAATAAGAATTAATAACATCAACGGTATAATATTATATGTTCATAACATATATTAATATTAATAAAAAAATGCCGTTCTTTAAAATAAATAAAGTAACCACAACAATCTTTAAAAAAATCCTTTAACCACATAATATAATATAGAAAATATCTATAATGTAAAAAAATAAATCATTGTTAAAGAAGCTATTGTCAAAAATGTAAATTTTCCCTCAATAAAAAAAAACAATAATTTATTTTGCTGGCTGTAATTGTCCAGGATATTTTTTATTTTTGCATAATGAGTTTCCCCTAAGACTGCTGTAAGGATAGCGTGCCGACTTTTACCTTCTACCTCAGTAAGTTTACCTCAAATATATATATATACCCCCAGCCTCCCAGCTCTATCCCTCAGGTGTTTATATGCGAGACTACCCTCGAAGGAATGTTAGAAGGTTTTTGGCCTCTGGCGCCAAAACAGGTGCAGATTAAGCAGAAATCAAATGCAACCCTCATACATTTTTATGAAAAAAAAATTCTGCCTAAAGGTTTAATTATTATATGCAGGTTTTAACCTGAATAAATAATGTGTAAATACTAAAACGCGATCAAAAAGTTTTATAAGAATAAAAAGGACAGATTCCTGAGGCATATTTTTAGGCAATATAATAGTTTTAAGAGTTTAAAAGAGCATTCATAAAAAATTAGGTGTGCGTGATTTTTTATTGTTCTATAAAAATCCCTTTAAGCCACGTGTGGTATTGGTATTTACAACACTTTGATACATTTTTTTTAACTGTAATATATTATAAAGAAGCAATAAATAGTTAAAACGTTTTCATTAATTTATTAACATATTCTATACTCTGTTTTATTCTTGGAAAAGGTATTTATGATAAAAAAAAATGATAGAAAATCAAATAAAATAAAAGTAGCATTGTTTTTATTAGTTCTATAAGAAAATCACGTTGAAATTTTCACTTGTACCAACGCAGAGCAACAAATATTATTAAATTATTACACAGCAGTGAAATGATCAGATCACCACGATCACGCTGGCATTTACACATTAGACGTCCAAATATATTCATGCAGGGCTCCTAGGTATTGCAATGACGCATGTATCATTAGAACAGAAAGAACAAAGGGCCACAATTCTACTGTGAGTGACGATAAAAAATAGAGACTGGTTCTTTATAAGGACACTTGTTCTATTGTTAAAAAATATTACCTGACGTTTCGTTATTGCTGCTACTCACATGCTGTTGATTTTTTTATTAGTTAAAAACGGAATATGGATTAACCATTGTAATAAGTTTGAGCTCCAAGCTAGACCACCATTGTAAATGAAATGCCTGACATTTTAAAACTTTTTTTTACAAAGGTACGAAAATATATAAAAAGCAATGTCTCCTATAATACAAGCTATATCGTTGCCAGCTTTGCATAATAATTTTGCATTGTTTATTTATATATTTTTTGTAGCCTGAATAATAAAATTATCATTTATATGGAATTATTAAGAATATTAAGATACTTCTATAATTCTAAAATATCAAGTTTTATACAATACATAAGTTTAATATTTAACAAACTACATATAATTTACACCATATGTTTACGATGTCATGAAATGACCACAGATCATCAGATAATAAATTGTTTTTAATAACAAAACAACAAAGAATATAATCACATGGGATGAAGAATAACGAGCCACATTAGTTGCTTCGAGCCCACATATAGAACATTATTTGATGTTATTTCCATTCCATTGGATGTATAATAAATAATAACCTACAGATATATACTAATAATTAATCTCTGACAAGATTTAAGAGCTGTAAAATAGTGCGCCAATTAAGTAATATATTCATGTACGTATATAAATATTAATTAGAAAATATATGAATGGCTATTTATTTTATCTGTATTGAGACCACGTGTTTTCAAAGCAGTCACAAATTCTAAATAAATTTTCTGCATGGTAATGAAGGCTCACAGACATTGATGAGAGGAGTTCAAATGTACAGGCAAGTTATTGAATGGATTGAGAATTTAGATTGATGAGCTTCAATTAATGAGCTTGTTTTAATATTTAACAAATATTTATTTAAAATTAGTTTGATAAGTTTGATTTTTTTTAAAGAGGAAATTTAACACTTTTATTACTTAACAGGCAGGATGTGTAATTTTATAATGTTTTGCCAAGTCATAATTCTGTTTATGTGCATTGGTACTATACTGTTTATATAAATGTGTGATAGTGTGTAGGTCCTAAATACAGAGATTAGTGGAGTAAGTAGGCGAACATTTAGCTTTGAGTATTCATAACGGCGAGAGTTTTGGTCCAGCTATAGGCGAGGCTGAAGAGCTAAAGAGCGAGAGAGCCGAGAGGCGTTACATGGCTACGCCCTGCTTCTTCTCTTCTACAGCATCTCCATGGACCTTGGAGAGAAGTCGTCGTCGTCCAGCCAGTAAGAAAGAAAAACTTTTGTACCGACGTGTCTGCCACGGGCCACATACACTTTTTTTTTCTTGACTTCATAATACAATAACCCTTTCTCTATACTCCTTTTTTAAAAAGTCACTCCTTCTTTTCTTATGTATTATACTTCTACAGCCATTATTTTAGTTATACTCCTACCTTATTTTTTAAATAACCCTAAGGCTACCTTTTTGTACACCTACATATAACTTGTTGGCTAGCTATATTATTCCATACGCTGAATACATTATTATAAAATGTATTGATGGATTTGATTGTCTTTTCACACTCTATACGTATAATATGAATAAGAAATATTATATTTAAAAGAAAAATCGATCTTCATTGCATTATAAACGTCTTTCATCAATATAACAATACTATAGTACATTATATTATAATATATTGTATAAAAAAAGCTGCTCTTGTAACAATTTTTTAATTTATATTATATAGTGTAATTTATACGCTTGAATAATAATAATAAAAAAAGTAAATTAAAAAACTGTTAGCTTGCAATGCAGATGTCGGGTGTAAGAAAACATGTCTTGCTGACTTTGGAGTTGATTTTACTGTGTTCGAGAGTACTACATAGTCACGTACATGCTCGCCTCATTACGCCACGAGGCCCATGAGGCATTGGCAGCTCCGCCCTATTCAGCACAACCACCCAGCAGGCCGGCTCGTCGTACTCAGCATGCAAATCAAGTCAACTCCAACAACCAGCTAGCCAGTCGGCAGAGTACCGCCCCAACACCACCACACCAGCTACAGTGATCCTCATAGTAGATTGCTTTGTTCCACTCGCTTGCTAGTAATGAGGTTTGTAAACGTAACAACTGTCGCTGAAAACCATCAGTTTAACAAGCAAAACTAGATCGAACCTTATTGATAATATACTTTTAAATTCATAAAATTAACATTTTTAAATTTATTTTATTGTATTTGAAACAGAATAAATAATAAAATAAAGTTAATAAGGATTTTTTTTTTAAGTTTAATATAAACGTGATAGGTCAAGCAAGACTGAATCTAAAGTTAAATTGCTTGCAAAATTATGCATTATCATTGATGAAAGGAACAGAATTAGATTGTATTTTGTTGATGAATGGAAAGGATTAATTTTTTTATTTGTAAAAAAGCAGGTGTAAAATCTAGTGTTGAAATTTTTATACGTAATTCGATCAGAGAATCTGAAACTTAAACTACCTTAATATAGAAGTTCAGCAAGGAAAAGGTGGTATTTAAGTAGTGCAAAATTTAAAGGTTTCTTTATCCTGTGAGGAAATTATAGGGTTGTCGCACAGAGAAGGCGTTTGCCTGTAAAAATCTTTACACAAAAGGGTGAGGGATTTTATATCAGAATGGGGGTTATATCAAGGGTGAAACTCGATGACCCGAAGGGCAACCTGCTTGCTGCTCAGGTCACAAAACATGCCCTCTATAAAGTATAAAAGCACTGCAAACAATGGGTATCGAGCAAGCCAAGAGAAGAATTCTGTTGTTTTTAGATAGAAAAAATACAAAACATGGAGCTTATAGGGTATATTGATATTTATGTTCGGATAAAAACTACATAAATCTTGGTCTATGGAACTCGTGCATTGTTACATTCTGTCAGTGTAACATGTCTTTTAAAGAGTTACGACATTCATGTCTGAATTGATCAAGAAAAGAAAAAAAAAATGTTACAAAAAATTAAAAATATAATATACTAAAAAAATTTAAGTCTTTTAAAATTCATTTAATTACTTCATTTCAAATTACTTGCACTTAATTTTTTTCCGAATTCAGCGATTTGAAGTAAAGTTAAGTTGGCGTTTTCTTAGAAGACATTTCATTTACATCAGAAGATTCCACACAAAAAACAAAACGAGTAACAAAAAGTCGATTGTTTAAAAGTATAATTATACGTCCTTGATTTTTTTTTCCTTCGTGTTTGTCAGATTTGATTCAAAAGTAAATAGACACAAGCTTAAAAAAAATGCTAGAGCTAACTAAGAAAAGAGAAAATAAATGTGTCATTTCCTCTTTTGTTTCAATAATTACCGTAAAGAAAAACAAATGTTATACGATAGTGTGTAACAAGTGAGTCGTGACTCGCGTACATTCGGACCAGTGATCTGTCTCCATGAACAATCAGTGGCAATACGAGCCACTCGACAAGTCGAGGTTGTTGCTGTTATTATTATAGAGAGCTGCATATATAGGGACCACTCCCTCCCCCTACACATAAATATAATAGTTGATATGGATAGAGAGGGAGACAAGTATCCGGGTTCAGATCCCGGTCACGCTGCATGCGATCAAAACCCTTACAAAGTAACAACACAATTCATACTGCTATATAGTGTATACATGAAAGGATAATGGAGCATTATTGTATCAAGATTACTTGGCTATATAGATCTTATCATTATCTCTATATGTTGTTTTTTTTACTGCATATATCTCTTTTATATGAACACTCCATCAAGTACTGCAGTATATCGTGACCAAATAAAAAAAGAAAAGTATCCTATTTCTTTGTGCAAATAAAGAGTTAAGGAAGACGGGAAGGGGGGCGTGGTTGGTCATCTCAGTTAAAGTTAATTGTTGAAGGCACACTTCCTCTGTCTTGCGAACTCATTTCCTCTCGGCAAGCGACAAATCGTCCGTCAGTCGCCCACCATCACCATGCAGACGCGCCTGTGCTTTTCTTTCTTTTTTGTGTCTACGCGTTTTCTCCTACGCAATTTTCCTGTTCAGCATAAGTCACTTTTCAAGTACATTATACTGTACTTTGATCGCTACTTAAAAACTTGATTCAGCATACTCAAATATGGTGTGCTTGCAATTTTTCTATCAGCAAATTTTTTAAATAATTATGTTGTAGTGTGTTGTATTATAATATGTCTTAGTTTTTAATCCTACAAAAGTTAATTTGAATTTAATGAAAAAGTAAGAAACACCTGCATTTAGTGGATGTGCGTGGATAGCATCTAAAATAAAATACATTTTTTTTTGTTATATTTATTATAACAGTGATCATATAAAGTTATAAAGCGAGATTCATTTCAACCCCCAAGGGTACTTATCAAATGAAACTATTATAGATTTGATGGAGGTAGTAATTTAAAACAAAAATATAATTTTTTTTATTTTTTTTTAATAAATAAAATTATATTTTCAAAAATATATAACAAAATCAATTTACTTTTTTCCTAGAAAAAAATTATATAATCATTAATATTCAAAAGGAATCAATAAATCCTTGACAAATTATTTTTTTTGTCTTGCCAAGCATGGATACGGTTTCTATTTTTTTTTTATGCAAATAGACTTTTAAAAAATGATTTTTGTAAGGGTAGCGTGTTTACAGATTTTGCCTTTATAACTTGAGGCTATTTCTTTTGTACAAAAGAAATAATAATAATAATAATTTTTTATCGTCATCATATAAAAAAACTTCTATAGTATAGGTAAGATTTTGTATCACCACTTTGCCATCAGCATAATCTTTTCTTGGAGACTTGTAAGGTATATAAAAAAATATATTATATTATACATTTGAGCGCGCGTAGTCAGCCAGCATTTAGTTGTATAGTGTGACCTGAGGCTTACTTACAACCTTCAACTTTTCCTGCATGGTCAGTCTGACCAGCACACGATCTGGACCGAGGATAATAATATATAAAAGTCTTGGTACATGCAAATAAGTACAGTACATACACCCACGCCCTTTTAAAATACATTAATCTTTTTTATACATGTATATAGTAAGTTATAAAATAAGTATTATAGTGAACTATATTGTAAAGGCTTTATAATATAAAATTGTTTTCATTACGTCACATGTTGACCACACCTAAATAATACCATATTGTATATAATATATATAAAACAAGTCCGCCTACTTTTACCATAAGTTATTACCTTATGGTCACTACCATTACCATTTTTATATATTTTAATACTTAAAGTACATTTATCTTACTTATTATATATTATACTGTACACGCCTTTGCATTATAATAATATACTGCAAAAAAAATGTTCACATTTTAAGTGCATGATATAGGAAAAATATTTTGCATTTATTAACTCACCCAATAGATATAAATAATATAATAAATAGAAAGATTATATTGCTTTATTGGTATAAAATACATTTTATTTTGGAAGAAATGAATATTGTAGAATTAATGTTAATTAAATGAACTATTTATTATTTTGTATTTATTTCAGAAACAAGCTGGTCAAAAAGAACATTTCAATCGACTTCCAATTAAGTAGTCAATTTTGCTTGTAATTTGATATTTCCTGCAAATGCGTCTAATGAACTTATGACGATGTACAATACTTAATTCTAATGCGCAGAACTTAAACAACACGTGTTTTATAATCATCTCTGCAATAACGAACAGTCACATGTGTCAAATTGGAATGTGCGTTTCGTCACTGCCACATATTATGATCTCATCAAAATTTCTAGAACATAAGAAGGAAAATATAAACATTAGAAGTTTATACAATAGTAAATTTGTTATTTATAATGTATCGTGAATATAAATAACAATTATAACTTTAAAAATTATATGATGTCATATCGGAAGAAACATATAGTATAATAAAAATAAAATTACTCTCGAAAGTAGCAGCAATTAAGCTAGGGGTATTTTTTTTATAATTTTTTGAAATTTTAAAATTTTGCTAAGAAATAAAATAATTATGAAAACTCAAATGTCATGTCAAGTTCCATGCAGTTAAAAAATATTTATTAATAAGGAAG
This sequence comes from Siphlonurus alternatus, assembly GCA_949825025.1. Taxonomy (NCBI): domain Eukaryota; kingdom Metazoa; phylum Arthropoda; class Insecta; order Ephemeroptera; family Siphlonuridae; genus Siphlonurus; species Siphlonurus alternatus. The sequence goes on from OX463780.1 coordinate 21,808,677, forward strand.
GCAATAATAATTGTTTTACTTCCTCTATAGGAGATTTTACGTTTGTTGAACTGTGCATGGTATTTGTCAAACTACAGAGGCCGTGTTTATTTCCAATGACTGTGCTCTGAGATCAAGTGAGCCACTTCAGCGAGCGTGCTCTGCTAGAATTACTTGACCACTGGATGACGTAACCGCCGCCTTATGTTTGCTGTTTGCCCGCATTTAAGCACGATTAGCATGCTGCACGTGCCTCACATCCCACTAACATTAATTATTTAATTATTGCATGGCTTTAGTTTTTTTAAAGGTTAAGATCTAAAATAATGTGGTGATTTTCTTAATTTCTACTTCAGTTCATGTATTTATTGAAAATATAATTTGTATACATATTCGTGATGAAATAATGGCTATCTATATATTATTATTAGAAATAGTGTTATAGTTAATGATTAGTTAGAATAAAATAAATAAGTGCTAGTTTTATTATATATTAGTGTGTTTTTGAATCAATGAATGTTTGGTATTAAATTTTATTAATTTACCAACTGAAAGGGGATATATGTAACTTCCGATAATATAAAATAATTAACGACAGTAAAAATGTTATTAAAGTTAAAAAAAAATACTTTATTACTCAACAATCTGTTTAAAAAGAAATAATTTAACATCAAAATATGCTGTATCACTAATACTTAATGAACTTCTAATCTATTAGACAATATTTTTCTCTTTCAGTATAATTTTTAAAAGTTTAACGTAATAATATTTTACTGCTAAAATTTAATTTAAATCGTTTTGGATTTTATGATGTTGTTTTACTCTTTTTTTGCTGAAATCCTGGTTTTCCCTCTACTCATCAAGCTATTATGTCATTAAGGTATAAACGCAACTTTGTAATCCATAAAATGTAAATGATGTAAAATTATAATGAAATAACAAAATAAATAATCCGTGACATCGTGCTCATTTGTCTATAAAACCCTTATGGATGTAAGTTTATCTCACATATTAGTCAAACCCTTTTTAACCACTCAGAAAAAAAAAAGGTATGGTCGGCCACTAGACAATGAGACTTATTATTATTATCTATCTGCACTCACGAGTGTGCGATATGGAAAGTGAAAGCAAGCCTACTATATACTACCATGAGAGCAATACAAGCTTTAAACTCGGTTGATAATATTCAAACACACTTTAGCACTCAAGCGTTGGCGTAAGTTCCATTAGCAACTACAGATCAGAATCTCGTAAAGCTTCATTTTGCAGCACGAATAAAATTAATGTTTCATTTTCACCATGGATCAGGAGTAGTAGCAAGAGCTTCTTTTTTTTTTTATCTGGAGGTCAAGTGCTAATTTTGTGCTAACTGACCAAACACAGTACAAGACATACATGATGACGCAATGACTCAATAGAAAAGACCGGTTTCCTTCCTTATATTTTATTATTTTGAACTGTCTTATAATATTATATGTAGCCTGTATGAAAATGATTGCTAGTAAGATATACTTTTTTTATTTGTCAAAAATATAAGTATAATCATAATGTTCTTATAAATTTAATGTAAATTTTGTTTAATATTATAAAAATAAAATAAAAAGTATAATTTGAAAACCAGTTTAATTTTGTATGTTTGTAACATGTCCTGTTTAAAGCAGTTAAAGGCAATAACTTCTAAATTATGATATCATTTATAATGAAATAGAGAGCGAAGTACAAGGTTTCCTATTTATCTTTTGACTAAATCAAATTTTTTCCAGTTTAGTATTCTTATTCCCCACCATAACTCTGTACATGGCTACCTGGCGCAATGGCAAACCACAATTTAGCACCATGTAATGATGACAAAGTTGCTTACAGTAGTACAGTAGTATAATATACTATAGGTAATAAAAGTTTTGCAAGCATTAAAATCTCCAAGAATTTATAACTATAAAAAGAAATTTTCAAATTATAAGAGAAAATTAGTGCCAAATTATTTTTGTACAGGAACTATTATAGGTTTATTTAATGTATTCCGTTTAAATATATTAATTAAAAGCTTGTATTTTGATTTTGATGGCAAAGGTCAGGTTTGTTTGTTAATTGGATAAGCAGGTGTCGCTCGGTGCGATGTACTTGCCCCTCAACAACCTCGTCGGTAAGTAACGTAATGGCGGCCTTAGACGACATTCCTGCTCTCTGTACACCTCTCCCTTCTTATAGTAATAAACCACAAACAAGATGTGATATCGAAACCGCAGCTAACACACATGTTTTGTAACCGCAACAATTTTACTCTCATTGCACATCAAATATGATGTATCTGATGATGGTCATGAAACAAAATAATTAGATTGTATATCCCATTATACAATATATCATACTTTACGTAATGAAGTAATAATTTAGGTAAAAATATACACACAGAAATAATAAAATGTCTTAGAATTATACTGTAACACTGTAACTAAATAATAAATTGAAATTTTTTTACACCATAAAATTGTCACTTCATGCTTGAAATTATTTAAAACTCCCTCTAGCCTTAATAAAGTTTAATTTCTTTTTAAATTTTTTTTATTTAAATGAAAATTTTATTTCATTTTTAGGACGACTAAAATTTTTCCTTTAGCTTGTTTTATAGTTCTTGTAAAATTATTTTTTTGTATGTCGTTTAATTCTTCTCACTATAACGTAGAAAAATAAAATGAAACATTTTCCTTAAATTGGAAGATTGGAAGAGAGAGAGAGAGAGAGAGAGAGAGAGAGAGAGAGAGAGAGAGAGAGAGAGAGAGAGAGAGAGAGAGAGAGAGAGAGAGAGAGAGAGTTTTAAGTATGTAATGAAAATATTGAAAACCAAGGCACGTATGCTGAGTACTTTTTGTGTAAGATGTTTTTTTACTCGACGTGGACAAGTTGTAGAGGCCACTGGTTTATCCCGCCGCCTTATTAGTCGCGATCAGCTCGAGAAGGCGAGTGAGCGTATATACTCTAAGAAGCAGCGAGTACATACCATTGTTCCTGCTTATATGGTCCAATAATGGACATGCACTTCCCCAAACATGGGAACACGTCAACTATGCGTAGATTTTTACCTTTGTAACAAAATTCATTTAAGGTTAATTACATTTTTCCAAAGATTGTATTTTATAAGAGTAAAAAAATATAATATTATGTTTTATATGATATAAAGTTCATAACTCATAAAAAAAAAAACAAGATAATATAATTTAAATAATATATTATAATTATATAGTATGCCTGCTTCAGTTAAAATTTAAAATCTTTGTCTCAGATTAATTTATAATATTATTATGAAATTTAAAGGGATTTTTTTTTGGGGGGGCATAAAATCTGAAACTTTAAATTGAGAAAAACATTGCAAAGTCTTTGTTATGGATATCTTACTACGATTGTTATTATCGAATTTAAAATGATGAGTAATTTTTATGGTTAACAGAGTGTATTACATTTTGACCACTAAAAATAAACCCGCTACTGCCGCAACAAGTAAAAATCAGCCAAATCAGGTAAATTTTTTAGCATCGTCTTTTTATTGTCAGTTACTGTAAATTAACGTGCAAGTAAGTCGTTCTTACTAAGCAAGTAAGCAGAATTTCGTTAAAAAATTTTATTGCATTTTTTTTTTTTTATTTTTAATCGGAGGTACTGAGTTCATTTCTCCCCTCACTTCTTGTCCGTCCAGCACGTGCTTACAGCTTGAGTAAAAAAATATTGAAAAAAAAAAAGAAAAGAAATCGCCGCAGGGGCGGGCCGCAATCTTTGCTCCTGCGATTTGCCACGCTAAACCTGCCGCGGGTCTATTGAGAGCTTGGGGGATCACACCATGAAACCAAGGTTGGAATTTAAACAAACCGTGGAGACGAAGGCTAAACTAGAACGGCTGACCAAGACGCTCGTATGAAGCTAATAGTTGGTTAATCAGATAATCACAGACAGCTGGATTCGGTCATTAACAACTAAATCTACGCTGTTTATATTTATTTTATAAATATAAAAAAAGTGAAAGTCATAGTGATATGTTTCAAAACAAAATATAGTTATAATTTTTATTTATGTTGCATATTTTTAGATCATTATAATTTCTAACATAAGATTATGTGTTTTATATAAATTTTAATATAACATTCTAAAGAATAATCAAGCGGTAAATTTCTATATGCAAACAGAACTTTCTTTTTTTTAATATCATGCATGCACTGAAAGTAAGGTGATTGATAGTATAATGATTTATTATTGCATATTATAATATAAAATAAATTAGATAGATGTAGCAACAATAGCAGCACATTAGAATATTTCTTAGAAAATCACGATATAGTAATTTGTGTTATTAATTAAGGACGGAACTATAATTACATGCAAATAATGAAAGTTATTATATTTAATATATAAAAGCAATATTTAAAAGTAATTCCAAAGAAAAAAATGAACGCATATTTCGATAAAGAAGAAAGTTATGACAAATCTCGCATCTTACCTGCCGGACCAGTCGCACTCATCTCCAAGGATTGTCGCCGCCGATCGCGGGATGACACATATCACAATAATCAGCAGCAGGGCCGTAGCCACCCCCCGCACGACGACACACGATTCACAGCCCCACATGTCCGCGAGGCATGCTCGCAACAATCAAACACAACGCCACAACAATCGGATCAGTCCTTGTTACAATCCTTACGGACCGTCCTTACACGAGAGCTCTCAAAACCATCTGACTGAATTTTATTTTTTACTCAGCTCTTCGCGCTGCAACCTTACTTCCCGCTCGAGTTTGAACCAATCACATCGCAGCATTTCTTTTCTCCCCACTACTTTTTGTTAATAATTTTATACTAGTGGCAACTGGTAGACAAGTTGTGAACTAAAAATGCATTGTTGAAAGTGAACAAAGATAAAATAATTGACTTGGGGGCTTGTATTTATAACATAATATTATATTGAAAGTCATACTTCTCTATTTTATTATTATTATTTTTTTTTGGCAAAAATAATTTTAAGTTGTGATGAAAGAGTTGACTCATTTTTCGCTATAACAATTACAGCCTGCATGGAATAATAATAATAAATATTAAAATTCAAGTTATTCAACAGATATAATAATTATGTATTTTATTTAATTTGAATAATTGTATTTATGTTTATTACAAGGTACATGTATTTCATTTTATTGCAACCTCTTCGTTTTACCTCAAACGTACGTATAGATCTTTGAAATTTCATTTTGCAATATATCTAAAAGAAATATAAAAAACTAACGAAATTAAAAAGTAGAAGGAAGACTGGAAGCACGACAAAGTGAGAGCGACGGGAGCAAAATATGAGTTCGACGAATGAAGTTTCGATGCACCGGAGGGGGTAAAAATGAGGCCGCACTTTTCTTTTGAGCAAAACTGCATAGAGAAAATCATACTGGAAACTGTATTATTTGATGTAGAGATACATACATCAAATAAAATTTTTAATTAATGTTTATTTCTTGTTACGTTTATATAACAATTATTTTTAATCATATTCTCTCTAATTTATAATATAACAATAACATAATTTTCTGTATTCCATAATTTAAAACAAATAAATTAAAATAATACATAATACAATTAAGTATAGTATATTCACCTCACAAAAATATAATATATTGTACATAGGCAAAAAAATAGCTAGGTGTTATTAATTAATCCCACCAATATTTCATTTTCAACTAGTTTGCAGCTATTTTTTTTTATAAAATATAATATATGTAATATTGTAATGCTGTATAACGTAAGTTTTGCACGAGCTGGTAGAACAAAATATTATCATAGATTAAAAAGGAGTTTAATTATGAAAGTTTATTTTAACATTGATGATTTGATTGATAAATAATTAAGGAAATATTGTTCTTGATTACTTACACGCTGCATTGAACCTTGATTAACTAATAAATAGTTAATTTAGTATATATATATGCATGCATCTTATGCATGCTTTGATAAACCTTGACTTATAGTCTTTAGTACACACCCTTCATATTATATACATGTATACATATTTTTTATTGATTTAAAGAAAAAAAAAAAAGATTTTCAGTGTATTAAAGATTATAAAGAATATAAAGTATAACTATATAATACATACAAATGAATGTTTCAATGCTGTTGTATTATAAAATGAAATAGTAATCTTAGCGCGTATAATTTTAAGAAAAGCTGCAGGGTATCACCACCACATTCACATGCACGTGCTTCATTTCACCTCAATTAATTTCCTTGCATGGCCGTCTTCTTCTTTGACTTGTGGACGTCATCAGCAGACTTTTTGTGTCATCACTCCCTCGAGCACCGTAGTGGCTTTCATCAGACGAGCGGTGAACCGAGGCAATCAACGCTACCAGCCCTACAGCATGCATGCATGACTTGATTATCACCGCTCTATAAACAAAGGATTATATAGAACCCTTTTTTTCATGAAATGAAGAAGATAAATTAAACGTCTTGATAATTTGGAATATTGTATTATTAATATTTTTATTTCAAAGACAACACAGTACTAAAAGCAGAGAGCTTTTTAAATTAATTATATAAGGTCTCTGCATGGTAAAAGTTACGTATAATTTATTTATTTATTTATTTATTTATTTATTTATTTATTTATTTATTTATTTATTTATTTATTTATTTATTTATTTATTTATTTATTTATTTATTTATTTATTTATTTATTTATTTATTTATCTATCTATGTATCTATCTTGTGGTTGTGTATAATACACCATAGAGACAAAGGAAAGTTTTCTTAAAAAATTAACAGTAAACAATTACAATTATTATAATAATTATTATTATTAGGGTATTATAATATATAAGGTACACCCAACGACAAATCTTATGCCACAATATTTGGCGTTGCATGGGTGTACACAGAACTTATTATAATACATAACCTATATATAGTAAAAGGTATAGGGTATAAGGTATCCTGTATGATGATCTGCCTGCATGGTTATTATTATTATTATTGGTTCCATTGCATTTAAAGATTTTAAGGCTTAAATTGTGTTATTACTCGATGAAGATAAAATGTGTATATGTTCATTCTGATAATAAAAGGGAAAAAAAATACAACACAACACAAGAAAAAATATATTATAGATTCAAAAAATTAAAAATTGCTTACAAAATATGCTTAAAAGGTGACTACAATATTTTAGATATCTTTTAAAAATAGAATAAAAAGCACTTTTCTTGTACTTTTATAGTTTAAAACTGTTATTAAATATTTCAATATACTAAAATGTTAATTAATTAGTAATTAGCCTTATTCAATGCATCATGGCTGTCGATACGACGAGTCACAACACGTTGATGGTGCGGGTCACCGGAGGTCATGGGAACTATAACTGAAGCAGGCGGTGGCTAAGTGCACTCCTATAGCGCCCCCATATACCTGCCTGCCACCAGCCATCAGCAGCCGCGACGGGTCCTCTACTGCGAGCTATCAGCTGACGAATCAGCGGCCCCGCCCCCTCCATCAGCACGCGGCCTCTCAACGTGCAATTATATACCACTTGCTGTAATGCAGCCAAGCCTTCGTCGTAAGCAAAGGAACGGACTTGATAATTCGTTTTTACACTTCAAAGTAACTTTCATGTTATAAAATTATGAAGTTCCAGTATAGACAACGCTATACAACAAAGCTAATATAATATACTATTAAAATTAACTTTAAAAAATTTAACTGATAAAAATATAATTGTTAGATAATGTCTTTATATCTTACTACCTGTTTTGTTTTGATTTGTTTTTTACTTTTTTTTTAGGATGGATCCGGATTTAATTCTCACAGAGTTAAATTTATATCTCTTATTACACATTTCTAAATTCAGATCAAGCAAACAATATTCTTATTACTTATTATTATTAGTATTATTTACTTTTATACATACGCTAACGCACATGAAGATTAAAAGTTCTAAAAAAAAAAAAAAAAAAAAAGTCATTGTATATCGTTCATCATTAACAGTTGTTAAGTAACTCGACATAGTATCCGATTGATCTCTTTCATTTTTTGCCCCCTTGCAGTTGCGAGATCGTATCAATGTGTGACTTTTCTCACAGATCCTTCAACTGCATTCATATGATTGTGACAGATTCTTTAGTTCTAATTTCTTGCACAAAAGAAATCAAATAATTTTCTTGAAATGATTATTGCATTAATGTGACAATCAATTTATTGAGTGCTAACCGCAATGCAGGATAACCTTTTGTATAGCCGCAAAAATCATTTAAAGAAAATGATATAATACGAAATCTTATATATTTATATACATTTCAAATATTTATATTTAAACCCTTTAACTACAGATAGAGAAAAGCTATCACAATAAAATATAACTATCAAGTGGATAAAATATTTTGTCGTTCTTGTAAAACCCTGAACCTCCTTCAATATTAATTGAGACGATTTTTTTTTTTTTCGAGCGCATCAAATTGATGCATTGAGACATCTTCGTCTATTGAAGCTGCAGTGCATATAGGACCTGTTATTGTAAGAGTCTTAACAAAAAAAAGCAATGCATGCAGGAGCAATTGAGGCCAAGGGATGAAATCAATTGTTCAATCAAGGGGGTTGTAGCACAACAATCGAGCTGCGGTCCCTCCATTTGCTATACCCTCCATGTCATCGCGTTTTACGGCGACCCAAAGCAATTTTGGAGACCTTTTTTCCATGCCTTTATTTATTGGTGTATTCTATATAGTGGTAGAAGTATTTGGTGAATGGTTGGATGAAAGCTTTCTCAAAATATATCCTCCAGCAGGTTAGTCATATAATGTATAGCTTTCTACGTCATACAATTGTTATTATAGTAAAATTTTCATTCTACTGCAACAATAAAAGAAATGTTTATTTCAAGCATGAAAACTTTAAAACATAAAAAAAATATAAATTTTCTATGCATGAATATATATTTTTAAAAATATGAGGGTGTACACATTTCTCTTTGAAAATTTACGGTCTTATTTTTTGTTTTTATTATTATAATATTGAAACCATTGAGTTCTACACAAGGCCTTGTGTATATAGAGCTCAATGATTGAAACTTCATTGGCATGTGCGCTATACTAAATATTATAGTAAAATTATGATCGCTTTGAATATATAGAATTCAATCAGCTTATAAAATTATTGCATACAGTAATTAAATTTGTTTGATGAATTATAATTCATCAACAACATTTTTCATGTGTTCAATATAATTATATATTTTTATTTGCTATACAGTATCGGTACAGTGACAGTTGTGTTAGTTACAGTCGTATACCACTAAACAAAATCTGAAGGCGAGGTTTTGCCAGCTATGCATGGTGACTTTGGCGAGTTTGCAATAAGGCAGGGGGGTCTAGGCGAGTGAACCCATGCACAGACTCGACCCTCTCTCTCTGTATGTATTTTTTTTTACTTTGATGCATGTGTTTCTCAAAGGGATGTGGTTCTAGACTCTAAAACCACCCCTTGTTTATACACCCCTGACAGCTACATGATCAAACTTTGAAATTAATTAACATGAAAAATAATTCAATTGAATCAAATTGAAAATAATAAATAAAGTTGAATCCACAATTAAAATAGAATCCATGCAGCATTAAGAACAACTTGCAGCTCTGTTATCGCAGGTGAATGGCCCGCGCAGTACCGGTCTGAGGTCCACCCCCGCACCGCTCAGAGATCGAGGAGGCACGCCCGACACTGGGGGTCAGCGGCCGGCCAACTCAAGATCAAGAGATCATGCTAATCCTTACAGCATCCACGCGGAGTGGGCAGACTGAGGTCATGTCCTCATTAAAACACTTTTAATGAATCATTATCGTTAGTTCTTAATTAATACATTTACTATTTTTATTATATAGAATATAAATCAACCCCATAAACAAGATGGTTAATATATTATAATGCTAAAAAGTATAATGAGTCACTTAATTCCTAAATTATGTTCTTTTGCAAATGTAATTTTTTTTTATAAAGACATTACTGATGATTATATAATAATAAAAGAAATTATAATTTTTTGACAAATCACTTCATAATCATAGGTTTAGTTTTTATATCATAACGCTACAAGCAGATTATAAAGGTACTGATGTATACAAAATAACAAATAACAGCAGAGTAAACTGATACTTGAGTGTATTATATGTAAATTGTGATTGTCTATATGTCTATAATGTCTGCAAATCTCCAGTATGGTGAATAATTTATACAGTATAAATAGTTTATAAAATATATCAACATAATTTTATACATTAGTTAAGTGATTAATTACTATAAATAAATCTTTATTTTATAAAACAAAAAATAAAAGAAACAGCTTAAAATACGGTATAAATTAAAATAAAATATATAAGTTTAGAGTAAATTTTCAAAAAATTAAGAATGAATGTTAGATATTATTTCCACTTGTGGAAAATGGTTGAGCATAATGATCAGTTTGTCTGAGTCAGTATGATGGAGATAATGGGCTTATATAAGGAAATGATAGGCCACTATATTCAACGATTACTGTTCTATAAGTTAATTCCTATAGCGAGATATCCACGTAGCACGGGTAAGTATAGAGGCTGGCGGGTACCTGCAGGCAATTTCCTTGAGCACCATTTATTCATTTGAAGCTTGCGCGATGAGCTTTTCATGGAGCGTAAAATTATATCCTTGACAGAAATATAAATTTCTCTATTCGTAGGAATGTAATATTATTTTGTATATAATATATAGAGAAAAAAAAATCTGGATGAAAACGATTAAGATTAGTGTATTTTTTTTGTTCTTCTATTCATGCCTGGCCTTGACTTATTATTTTTTTTATTAAAAAATATTCTAATACAAAACAGACTCTTTTAATAATCTCCATTTGCCTCCCAAGAAGAGGATTTAAATATACAAATTTTTATTTAAATATGAGGTATTACCTTTACTTCAAAAACTTAAATTCCTGTCATTTTATACAAGAAGCTGAACAAAATTCTATCATATAATATAACATTATTATATATAGTGTAAATATAAATAGCCCACCTAACATGTGATTTAAAATTTAAGAAATTCATAAACTTCAATTCAAAATGTTGTGACGTTGTAGATTTTTTCCTTAAAAAAAGAGGTCATTATTTGCATTTATATTATATACATGACAAAAAGGCGGTAAAATTCTGTTATTTTTCCATATAAAGCATTTATTGGTGGCAATTTTGCTATGTTATTACCAGACCTGTATGGATGAGCATTGCAGGTTTAGTCAAAAGTTTAGAGGGTCTGGTAATTTAGTAATGACATACAAGCCAGGTATACTGTAGGTAAGCAATCGGAGACGTCGTCGCCATTGCCGTTGCTGGCCCTAGCTGCAATTTAACTTTTTTCAAAAGGCCCGACAACTTTTTGGGTCGGTGTAATATACCTCCAGCGACGCAGAAAATTGAACTAAATGAAAAAAAAAAAAAAATGTGGTGGTATTCATTGATCACCACATTTCCAGTGAAAAAAAAATTTGCAAAATATTTATAAAATAAATTTGATTTCGTGATGTATAGTAAGAACGTAATTATCTCAATCAAGCAGGACATGCTCCTGCAGAAACGTAATTAAAGTAGAGTGAGCGATTGCATTTTTTTTTAAATATTTTATTTTCTGAAAATGGGTTAGCCTGCCCTCTATTGAGAAATGAAAACCAAAAAATTCCATCTCAAATAGTTTCACCACAAAAAATTCCCAAAGTTGGTGTTTTGGAGGCCTTTAAACAACATGCAGCCTTATGCGGAACAAAAAACAGCTTTTTACTCAAACTTGGTCAGAACTATGGTATAACCATTTAAAAAATACCTACGTAATCTATAATGAATTCTTTAATCGATTTTCAAATAAATTTTATTTTTACAGGGCCGTTAAATTTCCGGAAAAAATATTGAAAATCCTTATGGGAATTAATTTCAATAACGTTCGATAACGTAGGGATAACATTCGGGGGTTATCCTGAATCCTGAAGAGTCAGTCTGCATGATGCACACTTATTTCCCTGACATAAAAAAGCATGCGTTGTCTTAATACTCTTAATTTGTTTAGAGTGTTGATATCTAAGATATTATAGACTGTCATATACAAAATATTGAGAAATTTGCATGTACATAAAAAGCAATAATGGCGGCTGCAGTTCAGAAATAATCAGATCTCGATAAAGTTGATGAGATGGAAATTTTTACTAACCCTGGAAATAAACTTTTTAAATAATGTAATTATAGAGAATTAGAGCTTCTTGGAGACATATTACTTGCAAAAATTTTCACTACACTGTAAAAAAAATGCATTTTACTTTTTGTTGTAGAAAAGTTGCAAGTAAAATTTCCAATTTTACTGCAGGTAAGACCCAACATTTTGTTATAGAACAAAAAGTATAATTTTTTTGTATTATATGATTTTGTATCGACAAATATTTTCAGTATTAATTTTTCTTGTCAAGTCAAGATTTATAGGAAGGAAGTAAAAGTTTTACTTGAGAGGACCGTTGGAGAGTTGAGTTTAGTGACCTTTTCCATCTAGGTGCACTGTTCACGAGCCAAGTCAGTGATCGAATAATTCAACAACGTAATAAATAAATTTAGTACTCGCTTGAATATTGTTTACTTACACTGCATTTAATGTGCAGTCTACAAGCATATAAAATTGTGCTGATCGAGTTTTGTTGCGCACTTTGACAATAGAGTCCTCTCACACCTACTTTTCGTTTTTTGTTACCTTGTTATTTGTGTTGTCGTTGTGTTACAGCAGGGCATTCTTTATACACCGGTATATAAAGAAGGCCTGGTTGCCTGCCGAGGGCAGGTGGCCGGTGTACAAGCGCTTGCTTGACCACACAAAAGCACGTATACACAGCACAATACTGCTATAGTAATGTCTGTATGCAGTTTTACTATAATATATACTATGGTTATGTCGCTGCTTTTATAAAAAAATAATCATAATTATATAAAAAAACAAGTGCTATTTTATACAAATAAGGTAACAGGTAGAAATATATATTGTACTTTTGTACTGCATTGTTTTTATTCTAAATAATTCACAATTAGGGTATTTTTTGATGGCAGAGAACTAATCTGATCATAGACATAATATTATGTCTATGAATCTGATGTAGATATAGGCTCTCTGTAATCAATCTAATCATAATGGACAACATACATGAAAAAATTTTATTGCAGAAATGAATAGATGGTACCAAATTATGATACTCTGAATTTTTTCAGATTTTTTTGAAACCCGGAACTATTTTTAAATAATTATTGAAAGTCCTGTGATTTCAGTTGGCACCCCTGCAGCCTTAATAAAAAGGATAGAGACTGGACGCCTATTGACGCCTCAAGGGGGCGTGGCCGCACTTTCAATAATTATTTAAAAATAGTTCTGGGTCTCAAAAAAATCTGAAAGAATTCAGAGTAGCATAATTTGGTACCCTCTATTTATTTCTGTAATAAAAAAATTTCATGTATGTTGTCCATTATATAGATCGAAGCTCGAATCGTTCTATTCATAGAAGTATTGTTAAAAATTAAAATTTATAAAACTATTTAGTATCGAAGATATGCGATGCATGCAGTTGAGCTTAAAATTCATTTTAAGTAAAGACGTTCCACCACAGCGTCTCATTCTCTCATGTAATTGAGGGTCGCTTATATCAGAAAGGCGTCTTGCTATCACATTTTGTCTTGAAAAAATTGTTTGTAAGAAATTATAAGTGATATAAATTTTAAGTGATTGAAAGGTGTACTTAGCGCGATTATGCTTGATGAACTCTCCTTAAAAAAAGTTTCAATGATCGGCATTTTGAGATAATAGTAATAGATATTATTATTATTATTATTCCTTCTGCCGCAGAGTTATGAAAATATTGAAAATATAAGCATACTAAAATATATATAATAAAATATATAATATATATGACATCATGTTATATTTTTTTCTTTAAATTTAATTGTCAACCGTATTAAATTACAAAAATGACTTAATATTACAAGAAGGCTTTCAAGTCAGAAACATGCTTGATGCTACAAATAAAAAATATTACGCGTATTGTTATGTAAATCTGGCCCTCCTCTTCAATATTTGCTAATACATAAAATACAATTAACCTGTGCAAAACAGCTTTACAAAATGTTATATCAACACGTTATTTACGTGCACTTTTAATTCTAGAGGTACAATTAATAATTTTATAGCACATGCTCATGCAAGTGCGACTAAGCTGTTGGTACAGAGGTATAAGAGTGAAACCATATATTATTATATATTATATGGTGAAACATGAGGAGGCCCACTGCACGTGTATCTCGATCGCGGCCGGGAGATGATGGCTCGTGACGGAGAGGAGCGCGAAACTTGAGCTACTTAACAATTCAAGCGGCATACACAGGATTAAAACCTGTCGCGAGCCTCCTCCTCTTTCTTCTGAATACCCGGCTGCTAGCTGATGGCCAGTGGTCGCAAGGCTACTGCTGGACATGCGGTCATCAACTACACTGGAAATAAGTCACATTGAGTCGCTGACACTGAAGGAAAAATATATCAAATTTATCTTTGTTAATATTTAATTAATAATAAAATGATGTATGTATGTGATTTCTGTGCAGAGTATTATAATAATTTATTGGCACGTGCATTATACATCAGGAGAAGTAGGTTAATTGTCATTCTGAATTGTTAACATTGACCAATTGGTTTATATGTATGTCACATATGTATAATTATACAGCAGTTAATAAACCATAATTTAAAATAAATATACCACAGCATCATGCTATAATAGCTAATTGGTTCCAGCAATAACATAATTCCTGTTTATTTATCTGTACATTGTTTATATATAGATATATATATTTATATATGCATATATTAAGTATGATAAAAATAGTACAATAAAATATATTATAATGTAAGTATTATACGCAATATAATGAATATTATAATATTTATAGCAATTATTATACTCTATCATTAGTATTTAATTCAGTGTGTATAATATTATATATATATATATATATATATATATATATTATAATATATTAATATTTGTGTATATAAAAATTATCCGTGTATGTGCATGCCTGAGACTGTGCTGAGCCATGGCCAAAGACTTCTGTGTAAAAACATGATTACTTTTTAAATTATACGCCACTTAAATTTTCACTTGAATAATATTTAATTTTGTATGAATTAACTTTAAGATTGCTGACTACAGTGTCCGACGATATCAAAATAATTAATATATTATATTGCATGCAATAATTTCTAATGTATAGTTAAGATGAACATTATATACATTGCACAATATGGAATGTTTTAAATAACTTAAATTGATGACAAAAAATTAATATAACTCACCAAAGTCGGCCAAAGTGACTAAATTTTGTTGCTAAAAATAATATTTATAGCTACGTTTTAAATATTCCTCAGCCAAGTTTAAAAAAAAAAAAAAGTATATAAAAAAAAGGCAAGCAGTTACTCCAAGTGCTCAAGAAAGGAGATGACGACAAAAAATTCGTGATCGCATGTCAAGAGTAAGATTTTGACAGACTCTTTAAGTCGATCACGCTTTTTCTCATACATGGCATGTACGTGAAACCAGAGGCATCAGCAAGTTTTGGGTGCGATCTTGATCATGAGGCTGTGAGATTTTTACAGCATCCGCGGTCCAGCTGTCGCTTGTCTGGCTATCATGTTTGCTTGACTGAATTCGTCTTCACGATATCCCACCGCCAACCGTCTCGGACAGGTGATGAGCGACCTTCCTGTAGCTACCTGCTCCGTTCTCCAATCACTTACCTAATAAACTATAATCACTAATACGTGAAAATGTTGTAAAGTTAATTACGAGATACGGATGAAATGATAAATAAAATTTGTTAATTATATAAATAAATTGAAGCGTGCTAATCGTTTTAAACATTTTTTATAATATAGTTTATTAATTTTACTTTCATGAAAAAGGTGTATTATAGCAAGGAACTGAGATTATCTCAGTTCCTTGCCATGATTATAGTTTTAAATTATGTGTGTTTTAATTTAGTGGGGGTGTGGCGTAGTGCGCTTTACCGGGTCTCGTCAGATCACCGAAGTCAAGCAACACCGAGCGTGGTTAGTAGTTGGATGGGTGACCATTTTCAACAAAAAAAAATGTTCCCCACCCAGGGGTAAATCGTTGCGCTTTTCCACTATGTGGTTCCCCTGGCTTTGGACCATTGCACTTCCAGTTGATTGACAAAAGCTCTAGCGTCCATCCTGGCTGAGATTTTCACGTTTCCCTCGGTCGCAGGCAAATGCCGGGATGGATTGCAAGGCCGTGGCCACCCCCGTTCCGAAAGAGCCCGCGAAACGTTCAAGTTAGGGTTTCGGAAAGTTCGGGGTTTCAAAATAGTATGTAATTACACTAATTGCTAATTAGTAATTAGAAGTACGTATACTGTACCTAATAGGGTTTGATTAAAAAAAAAGTTTTAAACTAGCAAATATTATTTAAACAATTTATTGAAAAATAATCCTTTTCATAAAAAAAATATGCTATAAAAATCTATATAGCATCATTAGCATGTATCATTAATCTTTATCATGCAGAGTAAAATTATAAAAACACTGGGAGTGTTATATACTCGTATAAAAAAAAATGTTACAATTGTTATAATTTAATAATTAATGCTTTATAATAAATGTTATCATCTTTGCATTACAGATAGACATACCTGAGAGATACCCTTTACAAACCAATTTAATATTTTTTGCTACTTTTATGTTATATAACAAACATTTTGAAAGAGTGAAGTTTTATGAGATTAAAAGTAAAACGTCCTCTGTAAACGAGTGATACTCTATATTATAAAGATAGATTCTAGAAGATTGTTAATGCCTATCCAAGGAACCTACTATGATAATCTCACCCTCTCCATTACTACTTATAGTGTAATATTGAATGTTAAAATAAATCTACAGCAGTCAATGCAAGATTTGACGCCACGTTCTCCTCGTGACGTCACAGCTCGAGCCAGTCCAGAAGTTCATCCACGGCCTCCAGCACTCGCTCTCGGCGGACGGGACACGCTTCCAGTCCCTGCAGCAGCAGATCTGAACTGTCCCGCGTGAACTCCTGGGGCAAAGACTCCGTCTTGCCCGCCAGGCGCGCCTTGACAGCCTCGAACTCTCCACTCTGCTTGAGACACGTGGGCAGGTACCTGTGCACACAGTTACCACACTCTGTCTCAATATGTCAGCAGTCAGAGATAAACGAAAAGGAAAAATGACATCCTGGTTACCAGAACATCATCACTTATACGAGTATATAATAAATATTATAAATCATTTCGACCAAAAGAAATAAGGATTTTATTAAATCGGCGTATTTTAATATGACGTTCATGATCCGCTACTTCTAATAACCACTTAATTCCACAATAATTTCTCAGAGCATTTTAATTATATGATTATGCCTTGATTCTCTGATATATACCCTCTTACATCTCGCTTGAGCAACATTATTCATTATACTAAAATATTCATGTATTATTATATAATAATATATGAACATTTTAGCACCCTGATCGAAGAAGGACTCTTGGAGATTATAATTATTTTTATTTTATTTTATTTTATTTTCTTTATTCGAACTTTTTCGATTGTACAAGACAACATATGTTCATGTCAAAAAAACTTAATATTAACAAACATACATAACATCAAAACGCAACACTTTATAAATATAACAAAGGAAAAAAATAAGTATAAAAAAATGAACCACAATATTAACAAAAAATATGAACCAGGTTTTAAATCATAAGGATACAATACTCTCAGGCAATTTATTGCTCTCAAAAGCTTTAACTGAATAGAACTCTTTACTTATAAGGACATTTTTTAGCTTCTTTCGGAACAATTTACAATCATTTATATCTTTTAGGCATTTTGGCAGAAATTCATATATTTTGGCCGTTTGATACATTGCACAAGATTTGTATAAATTAGAGTTCAATTTGTCTGTAACAACATTGGATTTATTCCTGGTATTGTAATTATGAACATTATCATTCTGCAAATAAAGGTTAGGGTGGGATTTTTTAAATGAAGCACAGTTTAAGATGTAAATAGACGGAACAGTGAGCATATTTAGATTTCTAAAATGAGATACACAGGACTGTTTACACAGGTTTATATTATATAAACTGTATCATTAATTGATTATCATTAATTATAATATATATATATATATATATACATGTAAGTTACTTGTATTAGTTGGTGCATTGCTTATACTTTCCTATATTATGTGGGCCCATTGCTAGTTCATTATGTTATTTATTATCATTATTATTTTTTTTTTTTTTTTTTTTTTTTTTTTTTTTTTTTTCCCCTCAGCATGCCAAAGTTGAAAGTACAGGCTCCATGTAAAACAGAGTATTCCTCATCTAACAACTTCAACAGCTAGAGAAACTCGACCCCGGCGCTCCGCACTCTCGTGCAGTAAACTCCAGGGCTGCCTTTTCTATTTTTATGGGTGCACCTCACCCAACCTCCCCATGCGCACGAAGGAGACGAAGAGAGCCCAGCAACACTGCCTTCTGCATGGCATCCGCCAGCCGCTCAGCGGATCCACGGCAACCTGGTACTTGCCGAAGCCCAGAGAGTAGTGTGTCAGGCACCCCACCCATCACGCCAACCAACAGGACAACAAGTGACACCGAATGTCCCCGGTAGCTTTGTCGCAAGTCCATGACAAGGTCTCGATACTTGTCGCGCTTTTCTGTGTACTTGTCAGTGATGTTGTGCTCCGCAGGAGCAGAAAATTCAATCACTGTCATGACCTTCTTGCGCTTCTCAAGCAGAACAATGTCTGGCTTGGTAGCATGGAGCTGGCGAGTGGTAGGGAACGAGTAATTCCAGAAGATCTTCACCTGGTCGCTCTCTACCACTGCCTCTACGTCCCCCGGAGCGAATGGTATGACAGGCGTTTCGTCAATACCAAAATGGTGCCTTAGGTGGAAATAAAGCACTCTCAATGCAGAATTATGCCGCTCAATGTACAGAGTCCTGGCGTAGAATGAACAGGCAGAGAGCAGATGCATGGTGGTCTCGGGGAATCGGAAACACGCCCGACACTTGGCATCCAAGTGACGCCCAAACACGACCTGCTGGTACGCAAGGGTCGCAAACACACCATCTTGCATCTTGATGATATTGCTCTCAGCCTCAGATGTCAAGCCGGAGGATTGAAGGAAGGCAAAGGTCCGCTCCCTGCTCAGGCCCAAGCTCTCGATGTTCTTGAAAAACACACTGTGCATGTTCTTCTCCATGTGCCCTTGCATCAGCATCCTACACTCCGCCTCCCACACCCTCTTCTTAGCCACAGCACGAGGCAACCCTGCGAGATTCTCGCCTGGCCTCGCATCCGGCTGTGCCAAGTCCAGCTCTAACCCAAGGATTTGCGCTGCCCTTTCAGCTGCACTGAACAAAAACGCTCCACGTCTGTACAGCTCATGCTGATACACAAGCTGCAAATGGGGATCCACACTCGTTGCTACTCGACAAGCCATCGAGAGAACCATCCGATTGTAAATGTTCTCCACTCCCAACAAGCCCCTACCCCCCTGCTCACGAGGGAGATAGACCCGCTCTACCGAGGCTCTCTTGTGGTGGCTAAAACTGGAGGACATGATCTTCCTCGTGGTGAAATCGAGGTCTCTAAGCTCCATCACGTTCCACTTCATGGCGCCAAACGTGTAGAGCATGACAGGGACAGCAAGCATGTTTGTCGCATGGATCTTGTTGCGACCCGACAACCTGGAGCCCCAAATCTTCTTCAGGCGTCGGACATACTCGCCACGAAGTGCGGCCTGGCACTTCACAGTATCCTGAACGTGACTCTCACTCACTCCCAGGTACTTGTACCGCGCTTCGGCATCAAGATGATGAATAATGCTCCCGTCTGTTAACTCAACATCCTCCCTCTCGCCATCCACCTTTCCCCGCAGAATGTGCAAAACTGCGCACTTGTTGACTCCTAGCTCCATCCCTGTATCTGATGCATAAGCTTTAACAACCTCAAGTGACTCCTTGAGCTTGGCTTTGCTCGAACCAAAAATTTTCAGGTCATCCATGAAAAAGTTATGGGTGACCTTATGGTCCCGACATGAGGGTGGGCCAGCCGCATAACCGTCCTGCAATCTGAGAATCGCAGAAAGAGGCATTTGTGAAATGCAATAGAGCCTAGGGCTAAGAGAGTCCCCTTGGAACACTCCCCTCCTGAACACCACATGGTCTGTATAGGCTACCCGGCCTCCAACTCGACACTGGAACCGGGTCCTCCACAGCGGCATCAGGTCCCCAATGCATCTCACAAGGTCCGGATGAACTCTCAGGATCTCCAGCAGATGTAAAACTAGGCCATGAGACGTCATGTCAAAGGCCTTCCTGAAGTCCACCCAAGCCACCGAGAGGTTCCGCTTGTGCTGGATGGCATCTTGACAGACACACCTATCCAAAAGCAGGTTTTCCTTACACCCCTCGTGACCTCGCCTCGCCCCCTTCTGTTCGTGCAACTCCATCCAAACAGGCTGAATGGAATCGCCCACCATCTCATCTAACACACCAGTGAAGGTCTTATACTGGGTGTTGAGGCAGGTGATTGGTCGGTAATTAGCAGGAATCGACAAGTCGCCATCCTTGGGGAACAAGCTGGTACGTCCCTCCACTAACCAGGCTGGTATTTCTTCCGTGCCCCGCACCATGGCAGTAAAATGCCTTGCAAGGTGCACATGTACAGCAGTGAGATGCTTCCACCAGAACAAATGGATTTTATCCAATCCCGGTGCTGCCCAGTTGCGCTTTCCCTTGAGGGAATTTGCAACACTCTCAGCTGTGATATCTGGACACGGAGCCTGGTTAGGTTGCAACCTTCTGCAGAGCCTCCCAAACTCCTTAAGAGCCTGAGATTCTGCGTTGAATGGAGCCTCAATAATAATAATAATAATAATTATTATTAATAATAATAATAATAATAATGGAATATTATTATTATTATTATTATTATTATTATTATTATTATTATTGATCTTACTCGCTGTCCTGCACAGGCGCGGATCCAGAAAAAAATCTCGGGAGGGCTGCCTCCATAAGGTCAATGTTAAAAAAAATAATTTGGAGTGGGGGAAATGCCTACATTGCCCATGTTAAATCCAAAATTTCGGGGGGGGGGCTGCAGCCCCCCCAGCACCCCCCCTGGATCCGCGCCTGGTCCTGCATGCGTGCCAATAACTGCCAATCACTGCCAATATCGTTTTCAACGCAAAGAGCACTCGGACCGATATTGGTGTATCATATGTATATAATGTATACATTTTAAGACAACATATCGATAGCTCTTGATTGATATTATATATGCAGCCATAAAATAATATAGCGGACATTGTGCTATTAATAATATAGTGAATTTCTTTGCCTCGACCTTAAATGTTGGCTTCAATTATCATATAGCACGAAGGAGATTTCCCTTACCGGACTGCTACAGCGACGCCGAAAAAGCGACAATCCTCGACACTGAGCAGAAGTTCATTTAGTGAGATGGGGTTCTCGACTCCCGCAGTATACAGGGTCCTCTGAAGAGATGCGTGGTAGGCCAGCAGCAATCCCAGGAGGTGACGCTCGCGGAAGTGACGCGTGGTGGTGAGATGCAAGAACATGACGAGGTCCAGGGCAGGAGGCGCGTACCTGAAGATCTGGAAGTCAACTAGCGCCGCAAGGTTCGGTACTCCCTCCTCACCAGTCGTGAACAAAACGTTGTTCAACCATAAGTCACCGTGACACAAAACGTTCCTGAACGTCTGTGAGGGGTGGCAAGCAAACTCTGCACATTTATCCCAAGCTTCACTCATTTTGGTATGCACCAGATCCCATTTATCACCAAGTCTTTCCTGATATCGATCCAATTTCTTCAATAATCCAAATATGGTGCTCAAACTTGATTTATGCCAAACTCCAGCCACACTCTCTGATTTAGATCCTACAAGAAGCACTTCGTAGCTGTGTTTAGATACAGTTGACATTTTTTGACCTGTTTTCAATTCAGTTGCAATACTTCCAGCATGATACTGTGCAAATATTTTCATTGCTAATTTACAATATTCTTTATTAAGTGGTAATAATTTATCATGTAAATCATATCCAAGTTTTGTTAAATCTTCAAATATTATAAAATTATTATCAGATATAAGATAACACTCAGGAACTGGTAATTTTGAAATATTTAAATACTTGCACATCATTGGTATCAAAATTTCATACATTTCTTTTTCTTTGGCGAACAACCCTTTCCCCACGACGTACTTGTAGTGTTTCTCGTCGCGAGGGGTTTGCTTCATGAAAAAGGTTCGCTCCTGACCTTGACCGTGCAAATCGAAGGTCACTTTCAGGACGTTATGTTCGCCCATGAAGCCCAGACTGCCCCCCAGGGGTCGCAGTTCAAACCCCGTGATCACCGCCTCCTCATTCCCCAGAGATCGATGTAGAACCTCTTCACACTGGGCCTTGGTTACACTGAGGTCTTGTGACACCTGCATTGTGATTTGTGAACTGCATGTGCATCGCTGTAAATGACTTTATATATAGCAACTTTTATCTCTGTATTATCAAGTAGGGCAAAAAATTGATCATAACCTAGACATCACCTCATTTGAAAATATTGCATATATACGTGTCTGTCACATGGAATGAAACCTTATTTATGTGTTGCTGTTATATATACGTGATCACTCATAAATATATTTACTCATAATTTTCATAAATATAAAATTATGATATACTATAACATAACCATGAAGATATTATATATGTATACATATTTACAAATTATATATGCTTATTATCAGGTGCAGGCCTTGACTTTCTGGCGTTATTATTTATTTGTAATCATTCATATTTTATGATATTTTAGGCACAGAGAGGGATTCAGCTTTGCTTCTTTTGCATTTAATTTCCACCTGATGCGTATTAATTTATTTCAGGTTTCTTAAAATCTGGACATATTCTTTTTATTTGATTTTATTTTTATTCCCCCCCCCCCCCACACACACTCAGAGACCTCGAAACTCGAAAGACATCCTTGTCTTATAAGCTCTTTTTTTTGGCATAAAATTGACAAGCTTACGTTTGTTGTAATTTCCATAGTGGAAAGTCATTACTTACTTAATTACCTTCAATATATTTTATGCTATATTTTTAATTGTAAAAGTTTATTTTTATCTTGTATTTATTTAATTTGACAATGTTTTCTTCACTGTTAATATTTTAATTCGTATGACCTTATCTATGATCAAATATGAGCGTTTCTTTGAACGTGTAAATATGTATGAAGGTCTTTTATAACCTGGAGTCTAATACAAAAACATTTACATAAATTAACATTTAATTATTACTATATTATAAATTTGTCTATATGATGTTTTACATTTTTAGTGTCTCATAATGTTAATTATTTTTATTCTTATCAACTTTCCACAAGACGACAGTATTTAAATGAAGCTATTATATATTATGTACATTTATTATAATATATTGTATGTATCGAGGAGGACGTGCAGCAGCAAATAATTAAATTGCTCCAAATATTCACACGGGAATCAAAATGAAAGGGAGAAGTCTTGTTGCAGTAGGATGCCATGAGTACAATAAAGATTTCGCATTATAAGATATGAGTTTGTCCACTTATGTGATATTGCAAGGTACAACAAAGGAAGAGAAAGGTATACTCTTTTTTACACTTTCAATGGTTGTGCAAACTTGCATTATAAAAGTTACAGATTAATCTAGTCAGTCTTTTATTACATGGTTCTAATGATTATATAATTTTTCGTACAATGGATACAACCATGCAGGTATCTAACTTTGTTTGGTGCTTAAATGAAAGTTTATATATAATAAATAATAATAATCGTGCACTATAAGAGTTTTGGGCATTTTTTGCAAACATATTATCTCTATATACATAGAGAAAATTACCATATTTACGAACGTTCATGCATGTCAAACTTTTTTTTATCAATAGAAACTTGATCCAAACGAAAATGTAAAATGATATTGTGCAGATGTTAAAATTCTCAAAATTTCATGTCTTTCTCGATTAATAGATCACTTTTTTTTCTTGTCTCCAAAACTCGTTTGTAAGTTTTATAACAAAAAGTAAATAAAATTGTGATTGTGCGAAGACGCAATCTCAAGTGACATCTGATATAGAGACAAATAAACTGAACAAGTTATGGAATTCAACTAAATATCAAACATGTACATATAGCGCGCAGGGTGATATTTAACTTTTTATAAAATAATAACAGGCGTGTATATACCATATCGTATAAAACTAAGTTTTGCATTGCATTTATACTAAACCTGATTTTTAAAAGTTAAACAATTTTTTTTTTAATTGATAGCATCAATGAAGTTTATTGCAAATACAGATATCATATAATGTAAAACGTTAAAGTTTATGGCACGTGTTTAAAAGTTCATCTGACAATGGAAAATATTACTTAATATATACCATACCATGCTTTGCAGGTTATAAGCACGAGTCATGTTTAATATTTCTCTATAGTAAAACATGATCTCTTGGCTGCAGGTATAATAAATATAAAAAAGCTTCACGAGTCCAGAATATGATCCAAATTAGCAATAAATATAATGTGGGTGGGATTCATGAATCATGAAGGACTTGAAGGAGGTATGCGGTATGCATATATTACAACTATATATAAGGTTATGGATATTATATCCTTCGACAAACGTAACTATTATATATGTGATATAATTATTATATGCAATATTTTAGTGACAGTATAGGAAATGAGGGACTGTAATATATAATATATATAAAACTGTTTAATCACACTTGATGCATGTCTGCATGAATTTCTTGAGCTCCGCAAAAATTGATAGAAATATGTATAAATTTTTCCGAAATTTTAAAAATTCTCACTGTGATTTTTTTTTTTTTTAAATATTATACAGAAAGTTCAATGCATTCATTCATGAAAAATAAAAAGACACGCAGTTTTACAAAACATGCATAATTTTTACTCTATCGTGTAGCGAAGAGGAGGGTAGGGGATAAATTATGGAAGAAGGGTGACCTAACACAATCGATCTCTCTTAATAATATATATATATATATATATTAATAGTGTATAAAATTATGGATAATAATATTATTAATAATATTTATATACATATTATAATATTGTATATTATAATATATAATATTATATATTAAAGGAAAATAACACCCCCTTGATTATCTTTACGCTCCTGCTAATATAATACATGTCATAATTATTCGGATCTAAACTCTTTAATGTCCTTCACTGTATTTCTAAAATGTATTTCATTGAAAATGAGGCGTCATGTATTAAACGTCACACTGCCTGGCCCCAAGTGAACTTAATTATATTTACTTTATAAACTATATTTATGTATAATGCATTAATTAACATATTATTCAACTTATTCTTCTGTAATTCTGTGCATTGTGGGTGCTATTTCTCTACCATCCCTACGGTAAGCAGCGAGTCTGCTCGCTATATTATAATTATGTGTACACGTGTCATCGATACCGAAAGAGATTCAAAGTTATATAAAAACGCCGAGCACAGCATAATATATCACATTCATATAATATATGCAAGGACAGAACAAGGTCAGCCACGCGCCAGACAATGCAAATAATGTCACTTGTTTATGTATAATTATATATACTTTTTGTATTATTCACGAGACCTTGTAATATATAATATATGATATAGATTTTTTTTTATATCAGTTATATGAATAGAATTGAAGCAAAATATATAATTTCCTTAATTAAAGAAAAAAAATCTGCTCTAAAATATTGCAATTTGCCGAGAACAATGAAAGTTGAAATAATAATTATAAGAATTTTATTTGGGGGGGGGATAGGAGATAGGTGAAAAATCTCTCGAATGTATTTATACTTCTATATATGCTATCGTCACATCGTGCTGCTGCTACCTTCATAAGAAACATATGTTATATTTTTATATTTGTATGTATTAATCAGTTTACTGCGCAATTCATGAGATACGATCGAGTTAAAATAGTATAGTAAAAGAGGATTTTGAAATTATGAATAATGGAATAATATTCATATTTTGCTTACAAAATGGAAATATTTCATAATTCTCCTACAGACAACAAGTAAAACAAAATTATTAACAAAAACCCTCATGAGGTCAAGTGTAATGGGCGTAGTAGATTGTACTTCTTCCGTTTAACATTCAACAATAACATCTCATGACGTCACGCCTCGACTTGGTGACATGATATCTGCATATATAAACTCTATATGCTCCCGTGCTCCGGCCCGCGTGAAGATGCATGAATGTGGTAACCAGTTAATGTGACCGCAGTTTGCCTTGAAATTTTGTCTAAAGGGAGTTGCGGCGTGGCTAGGCCGCAGTATAGACTTGACGGGGTCCAGGGAGCGGATGCTGTGGAGCTCGGCGTGGGAAGAGAGATCCCGCGGGACCAGAGCGAGCGCGCGGGAGAGTAAAAACTGCACGCGGGCCATATGAGCTCTCTCTCTGCACGCGGCAATAATACTGCTGAGACCGGGAGCATCATCATCACAAAATACTGCGGTGGGGGGAAGAAAAAACAAGAGCACTATATTATTATCTCCATAACAAACAGAAATAGACTTCATAAATTATATTATAATTATATACTGTACTGCAATATGGGATAAGAAAAGAGTGAAAATAAGTTCAAATATAATAGGATGAGTGAGTCTGAGTTAGAGTTATATGGGGGACAAATGAATTACGTTTCAAAGTTTTTCTTCAAGACATTATCCAATATTTTTCAATAAAAATTAAATTTATTACCGAGAGTATATGATATATACAAACAATTATTATTGTATTATTGTCATAAAGAACTTATAAAAGTGAGCAATAAAAATTAATTAATGTCCTTGATTTGTATATTAATATAAGGAATAAAAGGGTTAATTGAATAAGTGACCATTTAATCTTTATGAATTTGCGCAGACTTAATAAATAATAAAAATACTAAGAAGGTAAGGTAAAAAATAAGTAATTAATTAATAAATAATAATTTTTAACAATGATTTAAAATTTCTAATTCCTTAAATTGCATGCAAGTTATTTAAAAAAATATGTATTATATTTCTATAAAAGTGCATAATGTTTAAAAAAAAAAGTGTCAACAAGAGACAACAAAAATAACGATTCACAAGTTGTCACAATGAACTTTATTTTAATATATTTACAATATTATAAAAGAAGATTTATAAGAAAATTTTAAATTAATTACGCAGCATCGAAAAACTGCTAAATTTCACTAGCTGTACGATTAATTTATGCATAAAATGATTATAAATATTATAATGTTATAAGCTTGAAATGTCCGAATCGACCAAATCGAGAAAAGTAACCTTATCAATTTAATATCAAAATGTCATAAATTATATAATATACGCTGTATTATATACAGAACTTACGAAAAAAACAAAAACATCCTGTTCTATAATTTTTATTATTTGTTTTATTGATTTATTTCACCCAATACAATTAACAAATGTCATAACATATATAGGGTGGGGATAACATGCAAAGCGTAAAAATACACTATAACACATAATACTGTGTAATGTACGTATAACTGGTATAGCTGTTATATACAGCCCATTCGACTGCATGCATTTGAGTCGATCGAATGACACCTATAATTAAATTATAATAGGTATATTAATTATATGTATAAAAAGTATAAAAACGTGAAAGAAATTAGAAGGAACAAAAAAAGAAAAATCAATAATAATATAAGTTAACAAATAATTATATACACTCTCACGTTAAAATGTTATTAATTATAATCTCAAAATATTATAAAATTTATAAGTGTGGGAAATACAAACAAATACAAAACCTCTTTCTCTTTTTCTAATTATCAATATATTGTTAGGAGCTGTACACCATTAATTCCCTAAGCGAGGATTATATTATTATATTCCTATAATTCCCACAGTGTTTATGATATGAGGAGGCGGCGCGGTTGATATCAATTTGTTTGACTTTGGGCGTGGGAACGCCGGCGGGCCATGTGTCGAGTGACGTCACGCCTCCCCCCGCCCTCTCTGTCAAGCAGCTGACCACAGTTTGCTACACTTAATTCCCCACCTGTTGTCGGGGGTGGAACTACAAAGGGGAAGCGCGAGTCACACTTCGCAAGCATGGGAATCAGCTGATATATTTATAGCTAGGTTCCAACCCGGACCCCTTTTTACATGGACCATACTGCGTGTGTCAGTATATTTATAATAAGTTTTTATGGAGTGCGCCTTTTGATGCAGTGCATTTAAACATTTGAAGTCAATTGCTTTAAAAACATTGCATTGTATTATAATGTATGCTCAAATTCACTGAACTATATATAACAGCTCAAATTGCATGCATTAAAATAATTAGACATATGTCTCCATTTTAAAAATTATCATTATTATATTAATTAAAATATATATTTTTTTTAAAATACGTTGTATTTTAATTATGCAGTTGATATTAAAATATAAATAAGGTTTTAATATAATTATCTTCACCCTTTGCCTCGAAGCAAGAAAAATATTTACATCCCTTTTTATATAGCCTTTTTATATAACATTATTATATAACAACACGCAAAATTGACTTAAAATATAATGCATTTTAAATGACATGAAATACTCGACCATGGAAGGTAATTTAAATTCCAGTCTGTGTATCTCATCTTAGAGATGTCGAATATGTCAGTGGGGTTTCCTTTTCATCGTTCTCATATACAAGCACCTGTCAGCCAGACTGATCCGAGCCTGCATGCTGGACCTAAAGATCGATCTCAAATGGTCGGATGGTCCATGGGAGGAGGCTGCATGCGTACAGCGCGGGAAGTACAAAAAGGATTCTCGTACTGCAAGAGGGGAGGATGGTCGCACGCCTAGCTCTCTTTATATGCATGGGAACTTTGTATCTATACGCTGGGATTGTTTAGTGCATGCCGTGGCACTCACTGCAGGCACTGCATGGTGTACGGTGTATATAGCTGCATCCAAAGCCTATATAAAATGCATACATATAACGTAGAGCCAATGTCTCTCAGATGACGAGCTCTCTTTAAAAACAAACTCGGTTCACACGATCAAAGCATACGGGGACATATTCCTCAAGTAAATTAAATGCAAGCAGGCGAGGATATAATATATTATATTATGTATATGGGGGGGGGGGGAGAGAGACTCCAAGTTTTTTCACCAAATGTTGGATTATGGTCATTATATGGACAAGATATAGGCATCAACCCAAATTCTTTGTTCGATTAAAACATTTTTGCTGGGCCAATGTATTTTCATCTAAAAATCATGTGTTTGCAGGTGATTTGAAGGAGATGAAATAACATGGTAATTGATTATTTAGCATCATGCTGGGTTTATATTAAAAAAGAATAACAGAGGGTGCAGCAACGGAACAAAAAAGTTGATGGTCCAAAATCTAAACTTAACCTTCTTAAATCTAATAACTACCAGCGTAATGGGATAAAGCTATTGAAATGAAGAGGTGCATGCATTTATGACAAAATATGTATTATACAACAAAAATTACAAAAAGTATATATGAAACATACATTGTACATAATATATTATACAATTTAATTTTATATGTTTTTTTTAGATAAACTGATGAGCTAGTGCAAAGTTCTGTTATAAATACAATTTTAATATATCATGATATTCAGAAAAATTTGATTAAATAATATTTTATAATTATTATATTAGATCACACTCTATTGTATATTATGTTATATATATAAGGCTATAATTATATTATTATGATTATAATTGATAACTTAATTTTCAAAATTTATATAAATAATTTACTTATAGGACGTAAAACCATGTGCGCAGTGTTTCATAATTTTTTTAAATTAAAAGTTGTCAATTATCGTACACTTTTATCACATGTATATATATACATATAATATATGTAATTATATTTTAGTATATATTATGAGTCATAAAGTACAAAACAGCAATTGAAAGCATCGCTCCTTGACATCTGTGCAATCAATGGGAATATAAAACTTACTTATTATTAAATATTCTTCCTATACTATAGCATGCACGAGTTGCTGGCCGCCGCGTGTGCTGGCACGTGGCACCTTAGCCACGTGACTGCCAGGGGTGCAGGGAACAGCTGATTCCATTGTTGATGACCCCCCTCCCCCCCATCACGTGTTTGGTCACGTGGCCGTCAGGGGTGCACGCAATACAACAGCTGATTGTATTGTTGGAAGTCGCGGCCCCTCCCGGCGGCGCGCCGGTCGTGCTGAGTGTGGGAAAGTGTTGGGGTGGGTCTTGCTCGTACGTTCATGACTCATATCATAACTTTATGCATGTGGCAATACATGCTATATACAGTATATGATTCTGTTAATTTTATTATGTTGGCATCAGTGTACTGAGGATGTGCCTATGTATACATGTTATACTTGATTATATTATACTTGTTATTGTTTTTACTAACGTATTTTACTGCCAGACTGTCAGCATGTAATATTTAATGGTAAAAAATTAACTTTTTATGACTTACAAAAACTAAAGGAATGTCGTCGTTTTACTTTTTACACTTTTTACCAATATATAATTATTAATTATATTATATAAATGTAAATGCGGTGTATGCAGGCTCACATGCAGTGTATTATATTTATTATCTTTAATATTTTTACTTATATATTATTATTTATATTATACTGTATTATTTTATCGTTTTATCAGTGGTTGATTATAAGTAATTTCCATATTATTAATTAATTTTAAAAAAGAATGTAAATAAAAATTATATAATATAAATAATATTTTTTATTTTTATTATGCTGCTTCGATCGGCTGCTGCATATTAAAAATAAAAAAAATACTGCATGTTGTATTCTATATTACTTGAAATTACATGCAGTGATGACTATAGTGTATAATGTGTCACTGGTCACACACTGCAATTATAATATTACACATACTCCTGATGAGGTTAGGCAATTGTTCATTAAAAAAAATGGCGTTAAATGGCATGATGTTGTATTTATGCGCATATATGCCGCCCCTGCTGCCACAGTGCCACAGTACATGCACTGTGGCTGCTGCTGCTGCATATGTAACTCGCTCTGTTTTGGTGCTGAACAAGTTGCCTAACCTCAGGGCGAAATAAGATCATAAAAAGTGGACATTTTGTATCAGCTGCAGTGTGCATTGTATACCTAACTGTCAGACTTCTCTTATTTGCTGGTCTGCTGCTAAAATAAAATATAAATTTTTGTTTTATAGTTATTATAGATTTGTACTTTTGGGAGAAGTATAAATGGCTGTCAAGTCTGTCCAGCATCAAGAAAAAGGTTCATCATGACATCGCATGCACCCCCTAAATCAGTTATAGGGAGTAAAAGTCCTGACTGTTCTAACTCTTCTAAGGTGATCTCACTTATAGACCAGTACAGAGTCACACAGCATTACAGCTATAATACATGCAGGGAACATTAATTAATACCAGAGATTATTAATACATTTGCAGTAAATTATAATTATTATAGTACTATACAGCATTATATTGAACAAACATTTTTTTCTGAGAATTCATTGCAGCATGTTAAATATTGTTCATAATTATACTATTAAAAGAATTTCTGAAAGGAGGGTCTTAATAACTAATTAGCATATTGACGTCACCAAATGTCACGTGACGTCATTACCACCCCCTCAACCTCCAAGTTAAGTATACAATATCCTGTTTTCGTCTCGGTGTTGATAAAAAAATAGTCTTGGTTTGCACGAGGCAGGCAGACGAGGGTTTTTGCACACAGACTGTGAGACAGGATCGAGGCTGGTGCGGTTTTTGCTTTGTGCAGTAGCCCCGTGTATAGGGAAGTCACAGCGGAGAGGCTGCCAAAGGGTTGAAATCTCAGCCACAAGATAGTGTGACGCAGTAGTGTGACTTTATCATCTTGGGAACCAAATAACTTTCACTCAAGCCACAAACACATTTTTTATCGGCCATATCAAGCAAGATCCTAATTTATAAACTTTATTAAAAGCTTTGAGTGACATTTGAGAATGGAGCCATAACTACTATATATTATAATTAAATTATAATACCACTGTAGTAATTAAGTGTAGCTTGTATACTGACATCAACAATGCACTTAAAGTCGATAAAATTATTGCTTCACGCAGAAATCATCAGATAATACGTGTTCCCGATAAAATGCAAAAATAAACTGCACGCTTAAGAAAATAAAAAATATTTGTAAACTATATAATTGTGAGGTCCTTGGTGCATGATGTACATCTATACACATATAATTAAATTACTGGCACCAACACTTTTATTCTGCACAGACTACAATGGAAATATGGGCCTTATCGCCCTCGTGAACATTTTAAAACTTTCTGCATTATATTACCATAGAGAGTATATTACGTATATTACTATATATAGTATTAATATACTCTCTATGATATTATTTTTTCTATTATAGAATATATAATTTGCATTTTAGCCATAAAATATATTTAAAAATAATAAGTATAACAATTAATTTAATTAAAGAGCTATATGTAATTGAGAGTCTTTTAAAATTCTCGGTTTTAGCTATGTATCGTTTAGTCATATACATATTATACAAATATATATCATATTAATATAATAGTAGTGTATAATTCAATGAATAAGTATGGTTATAGAATTTACAATATGAATATTTACATAAAAAAATTAAGATTTTCTTCAAGTGATCGACATAGTGGCTAATGAATAATATGGTGTGTATGAGGTCGTTCGTAAACACACTTTCTGCAGTTGATCGACCTTAAGTCTACATAGAAAATCGAGTGAAGAAAACCTAATACACAGTTCAGTTCACACCACAGTTCAGAATTAACGAATTAACCAATCAAATTTTCCATATTGTTTAACTTGATTATAGTTGACAGTTGAAATACTCTCATGCATATTAATTATATACGGAATTGATTAAAATATAGCGTTCTGTAACTTAATGTTCTAATGTCTTTTTATTTATATTTATTAAATTTTAATGTTACCTCATTATTCTCTTGCAGTGTACTCCTAATATCGTGGGCAGCAGGTCGTCCAAGATAAATATATTATTATACAATTAAAAATACATATTAAGAAAGAAATACGTATTTAATTATAAGTTACTAACAATAAGTAAAATAAAATTCAGCTATAAGGAATGAAGTATAATAAAAACAACTTCCACTTTTCAAATATTTTTGAAAGTGTTTAGACATTATATGTGAGGAAATAATAAATGTCGAGGCTTGCATACCAAGTACAAGGAGAAAGGTTCATTTCCCTACTGCTTCAGTTAATCAGGGCTTGTATCATTCTGCTCCGGTTGTCCACGACGGTCGCTATAATGGAGAAAGCGCGGACCCGCCCTGCTGCTGGCTGTCCTGCTGGGCGATAAGTGACCGCCTCGCAACTAATGAGACGTGATCGTGCTGCTGCATTTTCAACCATGCAGATTTATGTTCGCACTTCACTCACATGATCTAGCTACAAGGAGGAATAATTTCGAATAAACACTGCAATTTCGAAACTATTAATATATAGTTAGCTGTTCTCAATCTTCCCAGCCGCGGCATTATTTTTTTTTTTAAAAACATTATAGATTTGTTATAGTACAATCATATAATATGGTACAATATACGCGTATTATTTGTATTTTAAAATATTTTCAGCAAAGAACCTATTATCATAAAATGAGTATTATCACTCTTATCTTATTATATATATATATATATATTATACGCGTATAATATTACATATTATTAGTCTTTTATTAAACACAGAAAGTGTACATATTAACAGCACTAGAAACATAATATTGATCTGTCGTTGGAATATTACATAATATTATACTATTATAACTTATTATTTTCACTCGTTTTTGTGATTGCGTTCAATAACAATAATTCATGAAGTCATGTCTATATATATATATATATATATATGAAAACTATCAAGGACAGCAGTAAGAGCTAGTTTTTAATATGAATATTATATATTATTTTTAAATTGCAGCCAATTCCACTTTATACATTTTGTCACTTTGTTGTACTATATATATATTTAACGTACTATATTATGACAATCATCCGCTCATTAAACGCCTTACAGTAATTCTGCAATCTCTTACTAACTACATTACGTATCACTAAATTCAATCTGTTATAATTGTAGAGCTTAAAAAATTTAAAAATCTACTCTCGATCTCTCTCTGAAACTCTGCTCTAATTCCGTACGGACACCCTTGGAATTCGGCGACGCGTGAAATGCGAGCTTTTTTACTCTTCGCAGTCTAGACAAGCTAGACATACGCCAGACTTTGCAGTAGGGAGGGAAGAAAGGAGGAGAATATTATATGGATATATCAGAGCAAACATTACAATAAAATGCCGTATGTGTTGCCTTCATTATAATTCGTCGTTGCAGCAGCAATGCTAATAATATACTGACCATGCAAGCAAAGCAAGTAACAATCGAATGGTTGCGTCACGTTGATTGTATTACAAATAAGGCGGGGATGAAAAGCTTTTTGATGCAAGACGCCGTATAAGTAAACATGCTTGGATTGCTTCCTCGGAAATGTAGGTAGAACAGGACCACTTCTCTATAGCCTCCCCTTTGTAATGGACCTAAGGGACTCCCAACTTGTGGTGCATGATAGCTATATAATATATATTAAAGAGCTTATGTGCTCTCATGTGCTATATATACCATGAAGTTGGGCTTCAAGGGTGCCGTGTTTCCCGCACGTTTGACTTATGGGTGGAGGTAAAATGGATTTGTTTCGTAAAAAAATCAGGAAAATATTTTCTATTTTTTTTTCATTTTTTTTTTTATAATATGGCTTCTTATTGCTTAATTTACTATGTTTCAAATGAATTTTAAAAATTACTTTAGTAGTCAATTAACATCATTTCCAAATTCACTTTTTCATCAGCTCTTACATTAATAAATTTTGATTGCATAAGTATTAGTACCTCTTAATTGGGATTCTAATTTATTGTTTTGTGCTTTTAAAAGTATATACTTTGATAATTATAATTTGTAATATTATGTTGTTTGCTGAGACACTCAATTTGCATGATACCTGTAATTAACATTACTCAAACAGCAATTTACACTTATAATAATTTTCGGTAAAAGAAAAGATAAAAGGTAAAAATTTAAAAATGAGAATGGAAATATTTACTTAGTGGGTGTGTTGGCAAAAATTTCAGTTTTTGAGATAACTTCGAAGTTATAACATTTGTTCCCCCCGAAGACAATGCTCGTCATCTGGATGATACGTCAGAGAGGGTAGACGGTGAGGGTGACGCCCCTTCGGTCAACACTCGAGGGCGGGCTGATGTTTGCAGAGCTCTCCGCGGCCCGCCCCTCGACGTCGCCACCTCGCAAACACTCCGTCAGCCGCACCAGGTAAAAGTGGCGAGCTGACTTACCTGCATCCGTGACACTGCATCCATAATACGTACTAACTATTATTATTTTAATATCTGCTAATATTATTACACGTACGATGTAAGAAATTTTTTATTCTATTTGCTTATTTTTTTCTCGTTAATTGTTTACGTTTTCATAATTATAGACTATCTATGTAGCATGTAGTATCGATATTGAACTCGCACAATTTAGACAATTCCCACATGTAAACATCATCAGTTATCAGTAGCGTAATCTATGAAGTACACAAGGTTAAATTCTAAGAGCTCCTTTACAGCGATCATGCATTGTCAGTAATACTAAATTTTACTTTACTATAATTTATTGCCATATATATATATATATATATATATATATATATATATATATATATATATATATATATATATATATTTTTCTAGCAACGCAAATTCAACAAATTCGTATCATCGCCTACACACAAGAAAATATTATCCATATACTTGTATGATATGACTCTGGATGCAAGTCTACTTGTCTGCATGGATGCTGGATATGGTGTATACATTGAATTCACTCTACCAATTTGAAATTAAATTATTAATATTATTATTTATTTATTTTTAACCAGCAAAAATTGTATTTAGATGTACAATTATTACTTAATTGCAGGATGAAAATAAGACCTTGCATGATGATAGGAAAAAAAAATTAATTTAAATATCAATCACTTTAAAAGTTAAAAAATATTGCAATGGCCTCCTCAATATTTAAAGTATTTAAACCCACGAACCGCCATATAATGCTAATGAAAATTATCCAGAAAGCTGATCACATATTCATTTTCTGAGTTTTTTTGTCATCTAATTTGAAAGAAACATAAACATAAATGAACTTACAATTAGATACGAATGAATACAAAACAATAATATTGAATATCAAGGAACAGGACAAGAAATTTAAGCAAAATTTGAAATATTTTTAAGTTCCCTGTGATGCAGCACCTCTTATAATTACTTGTAGTAAATAAAATAATACTACCAGTAAAATAAATTAAATATTTATAATTGATTTGAATTACTTTGTGAAATATTTTAAAAAATAATAAAATAAATGCCATACATTTTAAAAAAAAACTTGTCACTTGCATGAGATCTTAATTATATATATATTATTTTATTACCTTCATTTATAGTGTTTAAAAAAAATTGAAGGGCAAATAAAAAAATAAAATCTTGAAAGAGCTCATGCAGTCAAGCCCAGTAAGAACCTTTATTTCATTTGATATTCATAGATAATTAATTTTAATTGTCTATAAACTTTGCTTACTCATCATGCAGCTTTTCAAAAGAAATTTAAAACTGAAGTGAGTGCTATTTCTCAAGTAGCAATCTGTAATGATATTCATGAAGTAATCTGCATTTTAATAAATAATAATAATAATAAAAAAGACTGATGTACAAGCATAAATTAAAACTAGACTTTATAAAAAGTTACTTCAATGAAGTCGTAAATTTCACTTTGTGCGCATGCAAGGAATACAGAGATAATAAAACTCGTACTGTCTGCAGCAAACAGACCAGCCGGTGCTTGCTGGGTTAAGTGGGACGAAGTTGAGGGCAATTGGAGCAATTTGGCGATCAACTCACATGAAGTCCGAAGTCCAGTGTCGTAGACTAGGGGTTTGCAATCGTTTGCATGTAAGAATCCCCTAAAAAAATTAATTGTCTTGGCTAAGTCCAAATTATATATAATACACCCACTCCATATATAATTTTTACCGTGTCAGCGTAGGTCCTGCAATCTTCAATTAAGCTACCTATACACCGTCGTGTTTAGAAAATTGTTATTTTAGCTTATATACGATGACGCATTTCTATAAAGGATCATGGTGCTTGTTACGTAAAATTTTGATAATTGCTGGCATAAAAGGATATATAGTAGTATAATTCTATTTATATATATAAATAGATTAAATAGCAATAATAGTATAAAAAATAGTATATAAAAATAGTAATACTATATTAAATTATTTATTGTTTTTGGCTGGCTTGTTTTGTTCTCCTTTATTTTTTAAATTCTTCAAATATTTTTTTCCCATAAAAGTTAATTATTTTTTAATTATTTCAACTCAGCTCGTATTATTAGGCTCACATGTCGTATCATGAATATTTTATAATTTCAATTAATATTAATTGTCAATCATGAGCATTTTGACGTTATAATTTTTTTAAACTATAACTCATATTCAGTTATAAGCAATAAATAATTATATTTATTACATGTGATGTTTATTCACTACAACAGTGCGCTATATAATTATATAAAATAAATATATACGGCAATATCTATATATATTAATTAAACGCGCATATATATATGCATGTGTGTGCAATGCGTATTACTTAATATCTTATATATGTATTTTTTACATAAAAAATATGTAAAATTAATATTAGTCATATTGTATCGATCAGTCTTTTTATGGGTTTTATCATGCAGGTCGACCAGATTGTGGGTTCACAATTTTTTATTTCATGCTGGAAGCTTTTATACGAGCGCGATTTTACATTTCAAGACGAAATTCACACTTGAGGGCAGCACTCTTGAAAATATTTATTTGAATGTGTGGTAAGTAGTGTCCTCTACACGAGCTTAGTAGAAAGTAGTGAGCAGAACTTTTCAGAAATAATATTTTGAAATAGAGGAAGTTTATGCACGCCAAGAATACCAGGCGCGGATCCAGGGGGGGAAGGGGGGGAAAGGCCACGGCACCCCCGAAATTTTGGATTTAACATGGGCAATATAGGCATTTAAATTCCCCCACTCTATATATATATATTTTTTTACATTGGCTTTATGAAATAAAGAGCATCCCCCGAAAAAAAAATTCTGGATCCGCGCTAATTATTTGCATTATATAACAATCAATACAAATTGTATTGTTTTATGTTTTTGAAAGACGTCTACTCTTGAATGGAATATCCCAACTACAAGAATTAAATTATTAAATTTTAAGATCGCGCGATTATAAGAATTTATAAGTAAATAAATTACATTATATATATATATATATATATATATATATATAATTATATTAAATTTATACATACATATAGTAAAATATATATAAATGTATAATATATATGTTATATTATATAAAAATATCGACACCTCGGGCAACTTGCAAATAGCTGATGACGTATCCTCCCCGAGTCTAAGCGCTGAGCTTTAATTGCGTCAACCCCGGACTTGGTAAACGCGAGTATCCCATTTCTTCACGCCTCCCTCGTTCTGAGAGCACTGTGCTCAGTCCTTGGACTCAAGTGTACACTGTCTGCACATCACCCTCGGTGCCGGTACATCCTACACCCGCGCTAGTCACGGTCGGCTGATTCCGATTTAACGCGTCAACCGCGCGGCCATGCAATGATCCTTGTGACCTCCAGGGAACGGGTCCCAGCTACTGTATCCGCCCCTTGCAGTGCACTCTGACCCCAGCGTGGTTAGGACTGAGGTAGGAGAGAGACAAGGGTTACCTTCGGACAGTAAACAACTCGCCCTGTGATCTTAAGACTACATGTTGCATTAGCAAGGGTTAAAAGTTAGCCCCTGCTATTTATAATAACCCTACATTTTTCTAATAGACAAGTCACGTATATAATAATAAAAATTAAAGTTTTGAAATTGAAGATATTATATGTTAATTAAATTTTATATTATATATAATGCCATATGTAGCAATACTTTCATTTCATTAAATAAAATATATAGAAATTTAATTCAATTGACAAATATTAGTCAATGAAGAATTTTATTGCTTATTGAAATCATTTCTAATTAAGTAATAAACTTCCTGAGGATGTAGTGACTGTGTCTTGATTAATACAAATTATAATTTATATGAATTACATGTTAAAAATGTTAGAATTAGTGACTATATAGTGATTTTTTATATTTCATTGATATTATGTGTCATCAAAGAAAATGTTATGCTATTATGGCATTCCCTGCTGTCATGTTAATGTTTGTTTTGTCCATCTATTTTTAATTTCAGGATTTAATTATAACGTGAACCTATGTTTGTCTTGTACAACCTAAAAAGTTCAAATGAATAAAATAAATATTTTATGTACTTGAAATTTTTATAGTTTTATTTTTTAAAATTAAAGTTTCATATAATTATGTATTATATCATTATGTAAATAAATTTTACTCGGTAAAGGAGCTAGTATTTAACTTCTAAATTTCTGCACTAGGACAATGCCAAGGTGGGTAATGCTATAAATACAGGCAAAATAATACTTCTAAGCTATTATACAATACATACATATGTATAACTAACAGATTTTCTTTTTCTATGTTTAAATTATTGCATTATATATATTTATGTAAATAAACCTAAGGTAATTTAATTTCTAGACATAAGATTTACTTATATGTTGTATTATATACAGCCACACCAGGAAATAAATAAATATAAAAATTATATATTATTTATAACAAAATTAACTAATATATATATATATATATATATATATATATATATATATATATATATATATATATATATATATATATATATATATATATATATATAGGTAAATAAATTCCATATTTTAGCCTATATTTATTCAAAGGGAAATTAAAAATCAATTAGCAAACTACTGCAACGATAAAAGCCAGAAGAGGCATCAATAAGAAAGAAGTTGCGTTCAGTATTGAGGGTAACGCAGGCTGCGCGCGCGGTGATAATTGCGTGCCGCGGGGGCATTCATAACCTCAGATCGTCTCCTCTTGAAAGCCGGGACACGCACGAGGTCACCGCGCGAGCTGGCACGGCCCGGCCGCATTAATTACCTGCACAACACAACCCTCCTGTTCGCCACCGTGCCTCTCTGCAGACTTGGTATAATAATATTGAGAGCGGTGCAGAGAGGGATATTCTTAAAATTTATACTCCTGATATTATGCAAACTGCGTGACACTCTCTGCCCTAAATATCATGCAGTTCTCTCTGTAATTATAAGTATATGTATTGTATATATATGAATTATTTTTTAATATTTAAATAGAGTATTATATATATATATATATTCATGATATTGTATTATTAATTAAAATAAAGCATTATCAGAGAGCTTTAATTTTCAAATTAAAACTCTCTGGCATTATTTTAGTTGCTTTATGATTAATTATTATTTTGTAATATTTTATTTCTTCTCTCCTTTTTTTTAAAAAAATAACATGCGATTATATATTTTAACCAAGTTTACTTAACTGTCTTCTTTTTACTTTAGGACAAATCAAATCGTAATTGAGATACATTTTAATTCACCTTAGCAATAATTCTTACGCCAAAAGTTTTTCCATGCATGTGTATTACAGAAACTAACTAATATATTCTAAAATTATTAATCAATTGCTAACTGCTATACAAGATATTTAGATAGTTAATCAATTAATTAATTATAACTCTTACAACTAATATTATAACAATTTTTATGGTAAATAAAAACAATGAAGAGAAATTGATAAGTTTTTTTGTGAAAGTATATACATGTTATAAATATAAATTATAAGTAATGTATAAAATTTTATGAATTAATAACTTATGTAATAAAGTAACTCTAGAAAACAAAAGAAAAATTTAACTTGAAACTTTATTTACTTTACAAAGAAAGGTAAAGAGATAAATTAGCAGGATTGAAACACAGTAATGTAAATTAGGTGATCTAATTAGAGAAGTAAATGTTAATGAAGGCTGCACAGCAAACAACAGTTGGGCGAGGAGTCAGTGGTGCCTGCTTGTACAGCCCATGACGTGACATTAATTATTGCTACCTGGTACTGTGCCTACCTCCAGCCTGCTAACGTGAAACGGAAATTTATGCGGCAAAACAATACGAGACATAACTCTTTGCATGCAATATCATTAGCAAAAATGTTCAGCAACAAATTAATTAAAAAATCTAAATATAAGTCTTATTATAAACTAAGAAGACTGTGAAGTTAATAAATTTAGTTTTTTAATGTGTCAAAAAGGGTAAAAATAAAAGAGACAAAGAAATTGTTGAAGAGTTGGAGCTGCATGCATGACGATAAAATCTCATTTTGACTGCCTTATAAAATATAATTAAATATTGATCACATATGTATAGGTCAGGTATAGGAATAGGTATGTGTAGGTCATTATATATTATATGTATTTTATGACATTATGTCACATACAATATTTAAGTCTAATCATTTATAATACTGTGCATGCATAAATATGACAAATGAGATGTGACATATTTCAGGGGTTTTCAACGTCTAGCTGTCAATTGTTATATTACCAGATAAATATTTTATTGTACTAACTTTCAGACAGTGATTTATCTTATAAGTTTTTATTTATTTATTTTTTTTATTATGAGAATATAATATAATTTTTAATTTGCATGTATGAATTAAAAACGCAAGATCTTACGATAAAGAAAGAAAAAAATTATATCACATAATTATCATTAATATCATACAGCATTCAAAATAGGGGGATATAAGATTTTTCCTATTTTTTTTAATCATTAATATTTTATATATTTGTAATTATCTAAATTTAAATATCTCGAGGATAGGAGATATTAGCAATTCCAGTTACTTTCAAAGTAGTAATAAGCAATTACATTTGTTCTGATATTTTGAAGTGATGATCGGTAAAGGTCGAAAGAAAGCATATACCAATATACTAAATATACCAATTTAGATTGAGATAATATTTATCTGGATTAATTTATCGTTACATATTCAGAAAAATTATTGAGGTTCTTCTCATGTTATAAAGACACACATAACACATAACTGTATATATGAGATATATATTAATAACTTGAGGTGCTACAGCCGTGGCACGAGGACATCATCGGTACAACAATTGATGCCACAATCCCCAGTTTGTATGATTCAATCAATAATGAATGGTTCAACTAAGAATCATAGTTTTTATACCTCCTGTCTACTCATCCGTTGACTACTAGATAATCAGGGCTGCCCCGTGCCAGTATTATATATCTCTAAAATCAATTTGAAGAATCGAACTAACTAAAGAAAGTAAAAATTTATATGCTTTGATTTTTCAATGAAAAAACTCAAAAAACAATAATGATTGTGTGGTATCTTGTTATATAATTATGTTATATATTGCGACTTGCCTTAACCTCGCCGCAATAAAAATATTTTATTTTTTATCTTATTCTTTCAAGGGATTCTCTAAATCCGCAGATGAAAAATTACTCTGATTTAAATTGGACATGCCCGTATAGAGTTGATTGCTGTTTATGTTTACGTGTGACTCGTGCAGGGGCGGATCCAGCGGGCGGCTTTGGTGGGGGCGGTGCCCTATCCCACAATGTTAAATTTGGGGCGGGAGGGTGGGGCGACGGGTGGTAACACCTTCAATGTATTTTGGGACTTCTTGGGAGGGGCGATCGCCCCCATCGCCCCCCCCCCCCCCCTTGGATCCGCGCCTGGACTCGTGAGGGAAGGTACAACGTTATTCCCTATATCTGGATGTTCGCTGCAGAAGGAGGGAGGGAAAACGAAAAATTGGAGGGCAAGATTGTGTTAAAACTGTTAAAAGACATATGTAGGAGCATTGACAAAAAAAATAATAATAAATAAAAAAAAATAATACTATTAACTGTTTTTTGGTGACGAGATTTTTTCTACGAGTTACATACATTCTTACAGTATTTAAACCTGATTTTTTTTTTTTTTTTTTTAAATTGAGTAAAAAAATAGTTATACCTTTGTTTATATGCTAGTATGTGCATTTAATCCCACCTCAACGCTGCCTACTTGCCAGGGGCATGATGTCAGAGCAACCCCCTCTATAAGAAAAAGAGGTACTTTTTTGGAGAGGTATCTAAAAAAATAAAAACAACCCCCAAAACTTACTATAAATTATGAAATCATCGAATAAAAAAACGCACACTCCCCGAGATTTTCGCATTAGATTTGGCGCTGGGTATACATATTAGGGTCTGCTAGCTCGGGCTAGCTGTCCCGCGGTGTACGTGCGACGGTGCAGCACACGTGTCTTCTTCCCTACATGGAGAAGATAATGGCGATGAAATGTCTCCTTCTGCTTCTGCAAGTTGTCATATCAGAGCTAGGGATCTACGAGAAGGTCGCTTGATTTGATGTCGTGTTTGGGGCTTATATTAAACTTTTATCTGCAGCAGAAATAAAACTGGGTCAAGCAGAATAACTTTTTAACTTAGCAAATGCATATTATATATAATAATATTTTCTTAATGCAGTGAAAGCTTTAATAAAAACATTACTATTTCTATATTAGCCTTGGTGAAGAGTAGTGATAGATGAGTAAACGAAATCGCGTGCTTGGAAGGTCGTGAGTTCAAAACCCTCTTGCTAAAAGTTGACTGAATATACTTTTTGTATGAATTAAGTTAAAATTAGATCACTCTCTATAAAAAAAATATTTACAGAACCTATAACCTGATGATTTATCTTGATTAAAAAGGGTTGGAGGAACGATCGAAATGGTACGCGTATTACATTATAATAAATAAGGTCAAAATATAATATCTTTTAAAATGATATTCACGCACCCAAGAAACACATCAAAATATGTTAACCATGCAGCATGAAGCAATCTATGATAAATGACTGTCATTTATAAATGATTATTAATCTGAAAGTTAGCTATCAATCAAAAGATTGCTTTTCGTATATTATATACTATATATTCTGTTGTCTATAAAAAGGTTTATTCTATTTTTACTTTTAAACGATTCGTTTCAGTGAACATTTACATCAAAATTTTGTACATTAATAGATTTGATTTGATCGATGATAACATTAATTGATTATTTTTACTTAATATATTATATTAAAATTTAATCGTATTTTGTTGAAGTGCAAACTCTTCTCTAACAGCTCGTGACCACTATCTTTAAAACATTAGTGTGTTGGGGTTAATTGGACGGTACTTTTCCACATCACCATACTTGCCAATCTCTACG
This sequence comes from Siphlonurus alternatus, assembly GCA_949825025.1. NCBI lineage: Eukaryota > Metazoa > Arthropoda > Insecta > Ephemeroptera > Siphlonuridae > Siphlonurus > Siphlonurus alternatus. The sequence goes on from OX463780.1 coordinate 21,853,294, forward strand.
CATTCGTGAGCATTGATTGTCCTCTGACGTCATATATGATGACGTCACAACTTCTTATGACGTCAAACTATTACTAAAACCCTGCAGCAGACCATCATGATTCGATTCCATGTTTTTAGTTTAAAAAGCTACTGTTTTAGGAGGAATTATATATATAATACATAATATTTTATAGGTTTTTTAGTCGATTTCCAGGACTAATAAACTAAAATATTTATTTGCTTTTCTAACTTTTTTCTTATAGTGTGGACACGTTATTCAAATTGATTTATACTTTATATTATACACATTAATATATTAGACATATATATAATATTATAATATATATACTGCAGATAAAAAATTATCTTCTTATTTGGACTTCATATATACATCAGAGGCTCTGTGTAACAGAAACAGGGATTTTTTTTTTACATGCATATTGTATGCAATTCTGGTTTCATTTGATTTTATTATCTCTTTCATGGGCAAAATACAATAATATACATACACTGTATACATAATTATATTAGACAATATTCCGAAATAAAAGCCCATAGGGCAAATTTAAAATATTGCTGAGCAGTCCGTGCATTCACTGGTGTATTCATTAACCCATATAATATGCAATCATATATATATTTAAAATATAACATACTTGAATTACATAAAAAAATACTACGTACTGCATGCATGTGGATAAATATAATTAGCATAATTATGCATCACTGTTTGGCTTTGGAAAAACAAAAGAATAGACTATAATAAAAACTTGAGATGCCTTGCTTATAAAGAAAGATGTATTTTTCGTTTACTTGTATTTGTGGTATACCCGATTATACTGTATTTACTATCCTATACAAAGACTTTTAAGTAACTTTATTGTGATTTTTTTTATATTTTATCAAATGCTCTTATATAATGGTAATGTAATAAATAGATGTTGTCTATATAACGTAGCTATACATGTACTAATGTATATAAAAATATACTCTGCTGCTGAAAAAAAAAAAAAAAAAACATAAAAAATAGAGAAAAAAACAACATCACAATACTGTGTATCACTCAAATTATGATGTCTATAAAAACAAAATTTATTTGAAATACTAAATATAGAAGCTTTTGTCATGATAATGGAAAGTCTATAAAATGTGTATATAAATAGCAAATTGATCTAATTTGAATAAGTGCTGCGAGTATAATAAAAACGAATAATTTATAATCGTAAGGATCGAGTTATAGATATATATGTCTTATGCATGTTGAAATAAATATATAATTACATGATATCATATATATACAAACTGAATTTAAGGATGTGTGTGCAATATAATTTATTATTATATAGTAAATAACTTTTTCGTGCAAAGGATATTCATATGGAATTTTATTTCACTTTTCACTTTTCGGACTTTTACGAACACCGGCAAAGGTAAAAGTCCGAAAAGTGAAATAAAATTCAATATAATTTATTATTAAATTTATTTTATATATCTTTTATGTATGCATGGTACGTAATTAAATTTATTTGTGTAATTTAATATACAGCTACTGTTATACTGTAATTAAAACTACAACACTAAAATAATATACATGATTAAGTAGAAACAGTTTATATAATAACAAAAAAATAAGTGTGTAATTATATTTTCTATGAAAGTTATTATACATGTTTTCTTATTGTAAAATGTATTTTCAAGGCTATAAATGTAAAAGATTTACTAATTTCTTTTATATTCTGAAGGTTATTTTAATTTCCCCCCACTGGTTCAATAAAGGGTGTTTAATGACTTCTGTGAGCGAGGTAAGGGGAGGTAAAGTTTATAGGGGTGGGGTATAGGAGGTACATCTTGAGCTAGCCGCGACGGCCCGCGCCAGTGCTTGGCGTGCCTCCAGCTGATCCACGTTGTTCGTTCTATTACATGGGGGAGATTTGAGCTAGTCGCGATGGCCCAAGTCAGTCCTTAGCGTGCTACCAGTCTCAGCTGATTGCTCCTTTGGCGCCGGCGTCACCGGCTAAACCGTATGTCACGTGGCAACAACTGCTCAAGTTTAATGGCAACAAAATACGATTAAATACAAGCATTTAAATACTTGGTTAGTATTACGCATTACTATACGCATTCATATAACAAAGTTAAAGACATTTTGTGCTTACATATTACATTATACATGTTTTAAATCTTACAATAATTTCTAGAACTTATAATATATTCAGGATAAAATACTAGAATTTTATTAAAAATATAACAGTACAATAAATTGCCCTTAAAAATTATTCATATATAAACTTAAGGTAATTCATGTTGGAAGAGAGTCACTAAAAGTTATGATTGGTATTAAAATAATAATAATATTAATATAATGTATTATTAACTTGCCGTAGAATTGACACGATGTATTATAGTATAGTGTGTTTACTATGTTTCTAAGCAGGGGGGCATGCGTGTGCGTTTGGTTGCCCTTAGCAACGAACTTAAAAAAAATACATACGGCAGTGGTTTATTGATGCGAATCGTTTATTTTTCATACAACCACGTGGCTGTCGTGTATATATAGCTATTTATTAAAAAAAATAGCTTGTAGTCCATAAAACGATTTCATTACAAATATTTATCTAAATGACCTCAAGACGCTCTTACGCCCTATTATTTTTTTCAGAAAAAATTCAATTTTGGTTGAAAGCTGAAAGTTATGGACTGGGACGAAGGACCTTTTATATTTCGCATCAATGACAATGGAAGTGGTCCCAACCTGCTTCTACAGGTACGTCAAAAACTTGTTTATATTTTTTACTGTATTGTTAAAGTAGTAAATGCACCTGTAGTTTACTGCACTTGTTTTCCAGATTGCCCTCTTAATATTTTATTTTTTTTAGAAAATATCATAAAACTGTATACAAAAATATAGTCCCAAGGCCCTTAAAGAAATGCCCTATCGGTTAGAACCATATTTACGATTATTACATGGTTATATGATGGTTATTTATTATATGGCTAGAACTGACAACTCAGTTACATTCAATTATTTCCAATTAACAGAATATATAGTAAGCTAAGTACAAAATTATTTATATAATATTATTTTAAAAATTGAATTATCAAAATGTACGGGGCTCACTACACACACAACTTTCTCCTTCCTATGCTGATTAACTGACTAATCGAATTAACAAACTGAAATGGTTAATTACTTTAATTAGTATTCTAAATTTTACAGGATATGATATTATATAACTTTCTTCCTTTCAAACGATTCTTTTTTTTATTTTATTCAATCTCGACAAATGACACTACAAACATTTTACATTATACCAATAACATAGAATATACAATGGAGCTAAAGCTATATATACATTTTATATCTTGTACTATTTTTTTATTATTTTTTTAAGAAATCAATCTTCCATTAGAAAATTCAATAATGTTTACTTACCATGCAGCATTTTCATTTATGTGTAATAATGTTTTATTATATTTATTCTTCTTTTCTTCAAGCACTTAAATGTACACTTTTTCTCTACAATCGCGTATGCATGGCATGCGTCTGCAACGTTTTTAATATTCACGCCTTTTAGTTATGCAATCATTTAAAATCCCCTGTATTTATCTACATAATTATATAACCAGTTTATACATCAATTTATATTTATTTACCCGGTATGTTTGCAGTTAAGCGCCGGGCCACATAGGCAACTTCTTTAGTTGTAATGTAGCGCGGGTTGCGTCAACGATGAAACTTCTTTTCTTTTTTTTTTCCCCCGGTAGTTGAACTTTGCATTACGTGAATTTGATTAAAATTTATTCTGAATCTTATTCTCTGACGCACAATTTCCCTACTCAATATCCAGGTCAATCAGTGTACAAAGTGAGAACAATTTAGTATTTACGAATATATACGTTTAGGTTAATTTTTCAGCAGCAAATAAAAAAAATGCTATAAATCAGATACTCGGCGTTTATTTGAAATTTTATTTATGACTTGACAGGTCTGATATTACAAATTTCAAATTCGATATTGAAGGTTTTTAAATTTAATTATTTATAATAATGAATTTTCAAAATGTTCGTAAATAATTTAACAGCTAAACACTTAACACTAGCTATTAAATAAAAAAATAAAAAAAAAGACAACAAGATCGTTCGATATAATATAATTCAATATTTTTCATCATTTTAAAATGATCAAATAAACTTTCATTTGTGTATTAAATTTCAATAAAATGAATTACATGTCGTGATTCTTCAAGATATCCATATTTTACTTAAAATTATATATAGGCGAATGTATTGTGTGTTTATATTTAGGGCAAGGTTTTGACGGTGTACATGTAAACATAATATACTGCAGACCATAATAATGTACGCCGACGTTTGTACTGTCGATTGTCAACGGTGCATGCATGCTATTGAATTAACATGAAAGGTAATAATACTGTCTGCGTTCCTTATCTTTCAGGAAAAATGTCATGGACAATGTCAGATAAATTTTTATTTAAAAAATAAAAATATAAAAATATAGCTGATATAAAAAAAAAAAGAAAAAAAAAATGCACGAACAAAGAAATTGTTTAGTAACAATTTTGCTGTATACTGCAATAAAAGTGTCTAAACCGGTGATAAGCTTTTTTCTTACATATCATCTGGCTTTCACTAATAAATAACCTGAAGTGAAAATTTAATAATTCAAGCCCGTTAAATTTACACAACACTCATTATATAATATATAGTACATTTTACTATTTTAAATCAAGTGGAAAAAATTCACGCGTACTTCTACGTTCTAATCTAAATAAAAGAAAAACATGAAGCAAATGAGAGGTGGGTTCTATTAATAGTATTAATACAGCAACGGGGTAGGAGAAGAATTCTGTATAAGAGACGATATTTGGTATAGAAGATAGAAGAAGCTAGCTGGGTGTTCCTATATATAATTGTAGATTCCATTAAGAAGCTAAAAGATACAGATTTGCAATTTTGTTAGGAAGTTAAAAGAACACTTTATCATTGCAGTCTATATAGTCGTATCAAAACATTTTGTATTCGTCATAGACTGTATAGCAACGTTCACAGATTAACAGACACAGATCAGTCTCGTACAATTATTGAGAGATGGGTGAGAAGTCTGTATATAATTAATACCGTTGTGCAGATGTGTGGCTACGTAAACCGTCCATCCTCCAAGATCCGACACGCATTTGCATAAACATCAATCTATAAATAGATGTCTCTTGACCAGCACGCCACCCCCGAATTATTCAGACCCAAATCACCCTTCTCGCTTCAACCCCAAGGTCTCTCGTGCCGATAACAAGTCATAACTGGCTGGATATAATCAATGTTTTGCTGCTCTTGCATGGAGCTCAGTAAATAACAACAAACAAAAGAACAACTGCTGAAGATTGTCATCATGCATGACATGTCGTACAGAAAATCCCGTTATAGATTGGAAGTTTAAAGGTCTCCTATCATATTATATATACATCACGAAGAGTCCTATATTTTAAACTCGATTATCTGCACTTAAATATTTGTCAATATTGTAAATGATATCATGTTTAAGCAATGGAGTATTGACCTCAATTTTTTTTTATTACAGAAATGGATAGAGGGTGCAAAGTTATGCTACCCTGATTTTTTTCAGATTTTTTAGAGCCCGCCCGGGAACTATTTTTAAAAAAATATTGAAAGTTATTTTTGTGACGTCACGAGACGCTGCTCCTTAAGAAAAAGATAGGACTTGCCGCCGCGTGACGTCACAAAAAGGACTTTCAATAATTTTTTAAAAAGACTTCCTGGGCTCTAAAAAATCTCAATAATTTTTTAAAAATACTTCCCGGGCTCTAAAAAATCTGAAAAAAATCAGGGTATCATAACTTTGCACGCTCTATCTATTTCTGCAATAAAAAAATTTGAGGACAATACTCCATTTAAACAAAGATAAATCGAATTACGAAAATAAAATATTTTTATTTATTTTAATTTCAGTTGTAGCTCTTTCTATTTCTTTTGTTTTTACATTCATGTAACTGAACCAAAAGTATGAAAATATAATTATACCATACATACACCACATGACAACACGGTGGTAACTGTTATATATATTTTTGCGTATACGTTTTAATTATTAGCTATTATATTTAAAACTATCGTGGTCGCTAGAAAGGAGCACGCAGAGTTTGGCCTTGAGACTATATAGTCGACTTCATGTTATCAACTACGCTAATAAGTACTAATATAACGTTTATAAATTTTGTGAGCTGTATTGGAATGTGTGATTTCCTGTCCACCCCTGTCCCTGTCGATATAGTTTAATTTGTTTAAAATTATTTTTTTATATTTCATAATAAATATTTTAATAGTTTTTAACATAAAAACGCAGAAAAACACTACAATATTATATCTGAGAGGTTTTCTTAAATTACGAGAAAGTCGCTTTACAATCAGTATAATTATGTAAACCCTGTAATGTTTGAATTATACATTAAAACCGTTGAGTAAATGCTATATATTGATGAATTCAGTGACACGGAAACCTAAATATTGCAAGCAGTATAACCAGGGCCGTCGCTAGGCTTTGGGGGGCCCTGTGCGAGATAGGAATGGAAAGGAAAGGAGGCCCCCACACCACTGGGGGGTCTGGGGGGCGGAGCCCCCCAGAACAGCCCGCCGCAGGCGAAAAATTTTTTTAAGCCACGCCCCCTTTTTGAGCAATTTTTTTCAATAAATTTCGTATATTTGAACCACGATGCTGTACTGTGGCGCAGCAGTGCACGAAAAGTTGCATACATTCAAGGGGTTTCACGAATCAACAAATTATAATGTTTCCTTATAGTGAAAGTATAAAGAATATTAAAAATGCCTAAAAATTTTTACTGTTAAATTACCCTTAATATTCCTTTGATTTTGACTGAGAGAGTTTTTTGTGTGCATTTTACAAGCTAATTAAATTTTATTCTAATTTTTTGTGAATATATAATATGACTTTGTTATAATATTTTATTAATTACTTCATTTATGCATACAGATTTCCAAATTGAAATATATTCTATATACTGAATACTGACTGATTTTAACTATATATATGTATAATTTAATAACATATATAGCTTCTTGCAAGTTATTACAAATATAATATAGAGTATTATTTTCTTTTATTGCAGGGTATAACATTTGTTGCAGGGCCTTAAAAAAACACATTAAATTATTTGTTTTAAAAGAGAGATAATTTTAATAAAAATGTCATGCTTTTTTTTTAGTGTAAGAAATTTGCACATTATTACAATCAATATATTTATGTTGCATACAATACAAAAATTTGTTAGAAATTTTACAAATACAAGATACAAACATTTGTCTTTCAATTAAACATATTAAATTACTTTTATTGTGGTAAAAAAATATTAGGATAAATTTTGCATGCATAATATATATATATATTATTTCTAATTCATAGGTAACATACATATTTTACATATTAACTTTTTTGTAATGTGGAAAATCATCTACCGCATCGGATTTTTTCGGATTTTTCCCCGAAGTAACACGAAGACCATTTATAGAATTTGCCGAGTGCCGACGCCGACCAAGCAACAAAGTGATAAAAAGTTCTAATTTTTATTTCCGCCCCTAGATGTCTAAGATGTCTTACTAAGGCCTAAGGCTATATCTTCTGAGCGAAACTTATTATTATTTTAAAAATAAAGAAGAAAAGAACTATGTGGAATGTGGACTATATATATAGTGTGTCCAGTGAACGCAATATTCTCGATTAATAAAATTATTAAATTATTAAAAGTATTTTTTTTTTTTTTTTTTTTTTTTTTTACATGCGTGCAATTGCGACATTTGCGCTTCGCGCAGTGGTGCCCCCCGGACCGGGGGGCCCTGTTCGGCCACACCGGCTGCTCTACCCTAGCGACGGCCCTGAGTATAACAGAAAAGGAGTAAAAGATTCATGCATGGCAACCTTTATATTCAAATTAGACTGAACTAGAAGACAAAATTGGGTTATATAACGAAAGCGTTTTGTGCAGTCATATGCGTGTCGAATCAAAAATCGACACCAATAAATCATTCATAGTCCATCATTTTTTTTTAAATATATCTAAATAAAATTACATAATTCTGATGGTTGCATTTTGAAAAAAAAAAAAAATGCGTTTAAAAATATATTAATTAATATAATTCCTAAATTATTCATAGTAAAAGAGATATAAAATTGTACCTCTATATTTAGCCTATAAACTCCAGAAAAAAATGTACAGCAGATTCACCACAATAGGATGTATGTTTATAAAATTTAATCCTTTCCTCTGGGAATTTTCACAAGCTGCTGTCATGCAACGGTCGCGTTCCGCAAACAAGAGCGACAGACCGCATTTACCGCACAGAAGTTGCATTGAGCGACAACCACATGCACCGCACTGTAGCTTACAGTACTCCGCGAGCGGCAACCGCATGTGTTCAGAAAGAGAAGGAGAGAGGGGGGGGGGGAGAGAGAGAGAGAGAACACGCCAACTTAGTCCTGCTTTATTGTATGAAACAAGCGAAAGCGAGTATAAAAGATATCATGATAATCATACAAATTCTGCGTGAGGGTGAGGATGTACTACAAAGGTTCTGCACGCAATCTTCTGGATTTATATAAAATACAAAAACAAACGTAATCAAGTGTGCTTAAAGGTGTACTGAAGGGAACACTTTTTTAATATCATCTTATCAACAAAAATAAGACCGATTCACTGGTAATAATCATTTTCTTGTTCAGGCCCCCAAATTTGAATTTCAGGGACCAACGGCTAAAAAGTGAAGTTGTGACGTATCGGTCTGGCCACACGCGATGTCCAGTAGAAATTTTATGGCGAGATGAGAGCAGAAGCGGCGATACCGGATGTTGGCTGTCATTAAAATAAACACAAATTTTCAACGTCTATGAGAAATCATCTTTCGTCTTTTTCAACGATTGGGATGAAATCACAATTCTATTTCCTATCTAGCGGTACAAAAATTATTTTTCTGTGATGATTAGAACAATTTATAATAAAGTGCAATTGCATGAAAATGCATTGATGCAATTCTCAATCTCAGCTAATATGCATCGCACAAGAATGAAATTTATACTAATCGATTGGAAATTTTATCATCAGTTACGCACTATCATTAAAAATTACAAAATTTGATAATTAACAAAAGTTGAAATTTTATATTTATTTTATTATTTTATTGACACCAGTAAGATTTATGGTTTCCGGTGAAGCGCGGCGACTCCGGCGACGGCTAACATCACCATCGCTACTCCAATTTTTTTCCCATATTACTACATTCCTGACAATAAAATAAAAATACAAAGTCATTTATAATTTTTGTAGGAAAATTCATAAATAAAGAAATAAAAGGTATAATGAAAATATATACATAATATTAAATGTCATTTTGCTTTGCGTAAGTCAAATAATTTATATACTTTTATATATAATTTTAATACATAAATTGCAAATAAATATTTACGTATACATTTGTGTATTTTAAAACATACTCGGCACGATTCACGAAGGAGCAATGATTCAGAAATACATCCAGGTTTTTTCATTAACCATTTTTCATTGACATTGAGTTAAGCTGATGCTAAACGTGGTATAGTAAAAAGACTAATTTTCTTCGCCTTATTGGATAGCGCCCAAATATTACTGATCAATGCGCAGTATTAATTTTTGGGATAAATACGAATAAAAAATCTTTAAAATAATAACATGCTCATAATTTATGATGAGCATGTTATTATTGCACATAAAGTATACAGTGTACGAAAAAATTATATATTGTTGTTGTTTTTGTACCATGCAGCAATTTCGTTAAATTATGTGTGTTAATTACGTCGATGGGATTAATTCAAGTTAGAAAAATGCTTACGCTAAAGCCCTTTTTCTTCAAACAAGCTAACATTTTCCTGATTGTCCGTCAAATCACTAATTTACGATTATTAAAAAAATACGTAACTTTTTAAATAAACTATTTTACGAGCGAATCACAATAAATTTAGTTACTTTTTAATATGTATTTCTTTCTGCTTGAATTTGAACTGCACAAACATTATTTCTATCATTCAAAATAAATCATGCAAGTGAAAAAATTATTGCAGGACTGTGATTTTGACGGACTGCAATGCAACATTTAGATAAGGCCAATAAAATTTTAGCTGATAGTAAAGTTATAACTTAGATCCACTATAGTGACTCTAGTGAGATCATATACTGCACAGAATAAGGTGAATCATTGGAGTTGCCGAGACCTCCAATGATTTCTAGTCCGACCTCTTGTAACCTTGTTCATAATCGTGTCTGCAGTCAAGAGTTCAGCGAGTGGGCTCCGCTTCGAGAAACCTTTGGCTTCACCTCCAGACCCTCGAATGACCTTTGACTTGACTTTGCTTTCGTTGCAGGTATGTCTGGAACGCGGGTGGCGCGAACACAGCGAGTGTGGTACCCTGCGGGACAGCTGGAACCTCTGGTGGAGAACGTCCGGCTTCCCAATGTCGCACTACAAGCAACTCAAGGCTAGCCAGGTGAGGTCGGTCGTCTATAGAGTATAAAGAGATTTTTTTGCCTAGAATGAAAATTGGGAGGGTTTAACATTTTTAAGATAAGGCAAGGCCCAGCTGGACTGCAAAATTGTAATTATTGCAATTAAGAATATACTTCAAAAAGTTTGAAACTTACAGAAGGTTATAGGGATAATTAAGAAGGACTGTATATGCATGGGATGGGATTGTGGCCATGGCTTGACCTTGTTTAAGATTCACTGCGTTGAGGTTTGGGGATCAGTGATGGAGGAATGAGACATCTCTGAAACTGAAACGAAGATTTAAACGCTGGATGATTAAAACCTTATATACATAATATATTATATTAAATATAATATATTATGTATTAGTTTAGTGTAAAAAATATTAATAACAAAAATAAATTTGTTATTATTCTTTTGTACTTTCAACAACGTTAATAATAATTTTAACGATGATTCATGATGATCTCATGATCTTCCAAAAATCATAAATTATTTATAAGTATCAAAACTACGAAATTGATGTGGGGAGGGGGCAGAGGAGTACGCAACTACATAATATATATATTTTTATTGTATCACAATATATTCTTATATTTTTGCAGTGATGATTGAAATATCATAAATCTCTTTTTACAGTATACAAATCACATTCCGAAAGGTTCGTCTATTTGTCGTAAAGATCACCTCGCACGCTATCTGCGTTGCATGAAGAAAGTTTACGGTTCGATATTTGACTTCAGGTAAGATATTTGGTGCTCAAAAGAGAGAGAGAGAGAGATACAGATGGTGACCATTGAATTTGCAGCCCGCCTAGTTACCACCTGCCCCTGGAGTACACTAAGCTGTTGGCCGAGTGCGGGCGGGGACGAGCGGCGGCCTCAAACGCCGACGAAGAAGACCTCATATGGATCTGCAAGCCAGTCGGCCAGAGCCAAGGACGGGGAATTTTTTTGTTCAGGGTGAGAACGTTGCATGTGCACTAGTTGTTGTTGCGTGAGGGGTTGTTTTAATCAAGAAATCATACAAACCTGTAGCATGAGAATCGTAAACCAAAATCAAAATTACAAAAATTTTATCACGAAGAACAATTTTTAAAAACAAAATTTCTGTTTCAAATTTAATCAATTCTAAGATAAAAGTTCACTTTGGATCATGATAAAATGTAACTATGATTATCTTACCTTGATCTGCTTTGTTTTAAAATATAATATAAATATAGCTTTTTAAAATAAAGTCAACTTTCTGGGCAAATTAACGTGGCAAATTATTAAGCAGATGCTTAATAATTTAATTATATACATGCATGCACCTCTTTAAAATGTTATTTTTTAAATTTAATACTTTCATAGAAAATAATTAAATCCATGGTAGTTTACTCATTCTTAATGGTATTTAACTTACAGTTGGAAAAGAAAAAAAGAAAAGAAAAGCCGAAAGGCTGTAAAAAGTAAAAATTTAAACTTGCATAAAAATGTAAAAAAGCAAAAAAAAAAAAAAATAAAATAAAATAAAAATAAATAAAATAAAGTGTCAGCCTGCATATTTTATCCTTTTAGCATGAGCGTAACCACTCTTTATTGATGATTCCACTATATTTAATAATTTATTCATAATTAGTAAGAGGTACAAATAAAATGTCAGAAAAATAGACAGTAAAAATGGTGCAGCCGTCTTACCGTCTTCCGCTCGAAGATTACATAGCACTTCTGGAGAGATGTAGCGGCACCCCAGCCTTTCAACCTTGCGCTTATACTATAAGCCCAGCTAGTATAGAAATTTTATCTCCTTTATAATGGACTCTATTATTTGAACGTTTTTCATTGCAGGAACTGAGCGAGCTGAACTACGCGTCAAGTGCTGTAGTACAGCGTTACGTGACAAACCCGCTGCTGATCGGAGGCTACAAGTTCGACCTGAGACTGTACGCGTGCATCCCGAGCTTCCGTCCCCTGTGTGTGTACCTTTACCGCGAGGGTCTCGTCCGCTTTTCCACGGACAAATTCTCGCTCTCGGACCTCAGTAATGTGTTCAGACATCTCACAAACAGTTCGTTAAATCGATTAGGACCAGGCTATGCTCGACAAAAAGAAAGAATTGGAGCAGGTAAATGGTATTTTAATTATTGATAAATATTGTGTTCTACTTATTAAAACTATATATTATTATAACTATATATTAAATAATATGAACAATTTTATTATAATATAATTTATACTATTATATAATAGATAAGACAGTAAAACTTTTTATATAATATAGTATCTGAAAAAAAGAGAGAGAAGCTGGAATTGTTGTATGACATGAATAAAAAGAATGCATGCATGTGGTTTTAATCGTTACATAGAATTACACAAGGAATTTATAAAGCATGCACATGAACACCGGATGGAATAATTAGACGCATGAAATACAAGAACTGTGTTGAATATTGCATGCAATTTTACATTACATTAATTTTACAAAACATGCAAACTTTTGCACAATGAAATAATAATAAAAATATATCACACTTGTACGACTATATAAGAGATTTAACAAAATGGTACATTAATTGCCAGGTTTAATAATACAACATAATAGACCGCGCGCGGCGATGTGGAAAAATATTTTTAAAACGCAACATTATTTTGTGTTATCTAGATGCATACGATGGCGTGCTATTAAGAAAGAAGATCACGCAACGTATAATAAGAGTTATCACCAACTCTAAATCTCAATTTCTAGTCCAGCACACGCGGGTCACCATCAGTGCTTCTCCGGACCTTGCAAGGTTTTAGTTCAGCCTAGCACACCAGGAGGGTGGCATTATCGCGTCCAGACTAAATCTGCATGATAACAGCACGCTAAGGTCACATTTTCCGAATTATATTGAACTTATTTATGTCTCCAGTGAGTCAGTGACGATAATGTTAAAATCTTCAAAGACCTTTGAAAAATAACAATAACAAAAACACAACAAAAAAACTCTGACATAAATGATGAATGTAAAATGCAATTACAACTATAATATATATATATATATATATATATATATATATACAGTGTATTATGATCATAATTTAAATGATTGTCTTATTTGATTGACTTATTCTTATTTTTTTTTTCAATTTATTTAATAAATAATTAAAAAAAAGTTTTACCCAGTTTGAATTTGGTTTTAGGACGATGAATGTATTGTTCTTCTAGAAAATCTTAAGTAGCAGAAAATTAAAGTTTTTTTCTCTCTTTAGTTAGTTAAAAATCGAGATAATATAAAAAGTGGTAGCTGAAGCGCCTGGTTGTTATACTTGCCAAGTGTGCACGCCTGCTCAACAAATTGCCTACCCTGCAAGGATAACCCGAAAAAATGGAGGTCGAATGGACTTAATTGTGATGCTATTTGATTGTGACGATCGATGCTCGTGGTTGTTCAGGGTGCAAGTGGAGTCTCAAGCAGCTGCGCCACTACCTGCACCAGGCGGGGGAAAGGGACTGGTTGTTGTGGCAGCGCATCGCCTCGCTTGTGGCGCTCACGCTGCTCGCACAGAACGCCTCGGCCCCACCACCATCCGCACCAAACTGCTTCGAGTTCTACGGCTTCGACGTTCTTGTAGACAACAACTTGCGACCCTGGTTGCTCGAGGTATAGACTAACATTTTCTTTCGGGGAAGAAGAATTAATGCTGGAATAAATATAAAATGATAGGACTTTTTTTTTTATCAATTCTTCTCTTTTTTTTTAGACATTGGTGGTACTTTCAATTTCATTCCGTCATTTCAAACATTTCATACATATTTACATAATTTTATAAGTTACTTTATAATAATAAAGTTATTATAAAGTTATAATAATTTATAACTTTATAATAAATTATATATGTATATATGCTCGGTATAATGTTCCCATTAATGTTTTTAATAAAATTATATGACTCAAATATGACTTTTTTTTAGCCCATTAATTATTTTATAATAAATATATATTCTTTTTTACTTAAACAAAAAAATGCTTGGTTATGTATATAAATATTAGTCATAAATAAAATTACGATATGTTTTGGAAAAAATCAAGCGTGTGGTTCTCGGCAGGTGAACCTGAGTCCCGCGCTCTGCTCGGACTGTGACGTGGACGCCACGGTGAAGAAGCCCATGTTGCACGACATGTTTGACCTGCTGGGACTGCCGGTATCGCACACTGGACTCTCGCTCTTCGCGTCGTGGCAGCCACCGGAAGACTCAGATCCGGAGGACGCTCCACACTCTTCCGGTGAGCCAACCATCACATCTAACGATTTATTTCTTAACTACATATTCAATGTTTTTTGCAGGCGATGATGTTCACTCCAACGCTCCAGTAACTATGTTTTCTTCCACTGCAAATCGATGGATGCGTCGTAAGCCGAGAAGTCGTCCAAAGAATCAAACACAAAGAGGTATAACCTGAGTTTAATTATGGAAAATATATCTTGGTACAAATATTACGTACGCATGCAGGAGGTGCGGCATCTCGACCTACCAGTAGCCGCGGCCAGCGTGTGCAGAGACTGCAGCGCGCGCGTTCTGAGTCATTACTCACGGGAGAGGACGAGGGGGAGGGATCCAAAGAGGAGTTGCAGGGAGGGCACACAGCGGCCCGCTCCGGCCCACGCTGGACACGGCACCAGCCAGCAACTTCTTGGGCCAGTCCTCCAACGGTGAGGGCACCGAGTGCATGGCCCGAGTGGACAAGTATAATTATATATAATGTATCTGTTTTGTTTGCAGAGCACGGGCGTATGGGGAAATGGACGTGACTGGAATGAGCCACCAACAAAAGACGGCGATTGGGTGCGAGTTTTGCCACTCGGATTTAACACGTCCAAGAAAATGTAAGTAATGAATTAAATTAGAAGAATTGTTTCCTGCTTTTTGTTGTTGTTGAAACTAATTACAGTATTAATTACTAATAGTGTTAAGCTTATATTAACTATTAAATAATTATTTAATTGACTATAAGGAGAGGGCATGCTGTCTGTGTCTAGACAGGAAAACATTCATAATAAAATGCCACCATCTGTTTAAATATTAAGTATGCGCACCATAGATTATTATAATTAAATTATTACGCTACATCGCGAACGCAACCAAATTCAGCCCTCTAGCGGCCAAAAGTGTGAACTACTAGAATGCGGCTAGCTGTTCATAACAGTATATGAACAACATACCATTCCTGAGTTAATTTACGTGATTATATAATATTATCCACTTGCAAATTTTTAATTATTATAATAAAGTTAAATATTAGTCTTAATAAATAAAATAACAGATAAATGTGACCATACACCGTGTCATTTGCTTTAAATAGAGTCTTGCGCGCGGCGCGTGGTATATATGCATAATATGTATATGTCGATCCATTATATAATATTAAATTATTGTTAATTTTTCTTACTGATTGGGATAAAATTATAAAATTAATTTTCAAGGTGTAATCAACCCTCCTAAAAACTTTGGGAAATAATTTTAGATTTTTTCCCCGACGCACCCCTGAGGGTGGAGAACTACCCCGAAAAACAATTTTCCTTACAAATTGTGCTAAAATTATAAAATTAATTTTCAAAGGGCAATCGACCCTACTGAACTCGGAAATAATTTTAGATTTTCTCCCCGACACACCCCTGAGGGTGGAGAACTACCCCGAAAAACAATCTTTCTTTAAAATTGTGCTAAAATTATGAAATTAATTTTCAAGGGGCAAACGACCCTACTGAACTCGGAAATAATTTTAGATTTTCTCCCCGACGCACCCCTGAGGGTGGAGAACTACCCCGAAAAACAATCTTCCTTAAAAATTGTGCTAAAATTATGAAATTAATTTTCAAGGAGCAATCGACCCTACTGAACTCGGAAATAATTTTAGATTTTCTCCCCGACGCACCCCTGAGGGTGGAGAACTACCCCGAAAAACAATTTTCCTTAAAAATTGTGCTAAAATTATGAAATTAATTTTCAAGGGGTAATCGATCTTCCTGAACTCGGAAATAATTTTAGATTTTCTCCCCGACGCACCCTTGAGTGTTAGATAACTACCCCTAAAACCCATTTTCCTTAAAAATTGTGCTAAAATTATGAAATTAATTTTCAAGGGGTAATCGACCTTCCTAAATTAGAAAAAAATATTATATTTTCTCCCTGACGCACCCCTGAGGGTGGAAACCTACCCCTAAAATCCACTTTCCTTAAAAATTGTGCTAAAAATATGAAATTAATTTTCAAGGGGTAATCGACCTTCCTAAATTAGAAAAAAATATTATATTTTATCCTTGACGCACCCCTGAGGGTGGAAACCTACCCCTAAAATCCACTTTCCTTAAAAATTGTGCTAAAATTATGAAATTAATTTTCAAGGGGTAATCGACCCTACTAAAGTCGGAAATAATTTTAGATTTTCTTCCTGACGTACATCTGAGGGTGGAAACCTACCCCTAAAATCCATTTTCCTTAAAAATTGTGCTAAAATAAAAAAATTAAATTTTCAAGTGTTTATTAACCCCTCTGAAACTCGGAAATAAATTTAGACTTTTTTCCCGACGCAACCCTGAGGGTCAACGGCTACCCACCATATCCTTCTTTCTTAATAATCGAGTTGAAATTGTGAATTAAATTTTTATTCGGGATTTATCGAAATTTTTCAGAGAAAAAGTATCCCAGACTCACTTCTTCACTTGCAGTATGATGATGGTTTCACTCAATGTGTTCAGCACCGTTAATTGGCGTGATGGCACATGTTGGTCCGCTCAACGAGGCTATGTGTGTAGGTGCAGCATGGCCTCTAACATCTGAGTTGTGACCAATTCCATGCAACGTCTTATCTCCACTTTCTGTTCGTCAATTGGTCTCAAATCTCTTCTTGTAAACCTTTTGCTTCAGAAAGAGATTTGAGACCATTGACGAGCTAAAAGTGATAGACGTTATGTGGAATTGATGGTCACACCTCAGTTGTTAATTAAAGTCACACATAGCCTCATTGTGCAGAGTGCAGACCCCAACATGAGCCTTCACGCCATGTAATTATTATAACGGTGGACATCCATCATCATACTGCAAGTACAGAGGCGAGTCTGATATATTTTTTTTTCTGTGAAAAATTACGATAAATCCCGAAAAAAATTTAATTCACAATTTCAACTCGATTATTAAGAAAGAAGGATATGGTGGGTAGCCGTTTACCCTCAGGGTTGCGTCGGAGAGAAAATCTAAAATTATTTCCGACTTCAGTAGGGTCGATTACCCCTTGAAATTTAATTTCATAATTCTAGCATATTTTATTTAAGGAAAATTGATTTTCGGGGTAGTTTTCCACCCTCAGGGGTGCGTCGGGAAGAAAATTTAAAATTATTTCCGAGTTCAGGAGGGTCAATTACCTCTTGAAAATTAATTTTATAATTTTAGCACAATTTTTAAGGAAAGTGGATTTTAGGGGTAGATCTCCACCCTCAGGGGTGCGTCAGGGAGAAAATTTAAAATTATTTCCGACTTCAGTAGGGTCGATTACCCCTTGAAAATTAATTTCATAATTTTAGCACAATTTTTAAGGAAAGTGGATTTTAGGGGTAGTTCTCCACCCTCAGGGGTGCGTCGGGGAGAAAATTTAAAATTATTTCCGAGTTCAGGATGATCAATTACCTCTTGAAAATTAATTTTATAATTTTAGCACAATTTTTAAGGAAAGTGGATTTTAGGGGTAGGTTTCCACCCTCAGGGGTGCGTCAAGGATAAAATATAATATTTTTTTCTAATTTAGGAAGGTCGATTACCCCTTGAAAATTAATTTCATATTTTTAGCACAATTTTTAAGGAAAGTGGATTTTAGGGGTAGGTTTCCACCCTCAGGGGTGCGTCAGGGAGAAAATATAATATTTTTTTCTAATTTAGGAAGGTCGATTACCCCTTGAAAATTAATTTCATAATTTTAGCACAATTTTTAAGGAAAATGTGTTTTAGGGGTAGTTATCTAACACTCAAGGGTGCATCGGGGAGAAAATCTAAAATTATTTCTTAGTTCAGGAGGGTTGATAACCCCTTGAAAATTAAGTTTTATAATTTTAGCTCGTTTATTAAAAAAAGTGGAAAATACTAATAGGTCTGAATAACGGGGTACGCCCGGGTAGCACTCCAGGGGTGTGCGTGGTAGAGGTGGTGCCACGGGGGTGTGGTAATGAATCTGTATTAATTAATTATTTCAGAGGTGTAAATTAATTACCTATTGTATGAAATTTTCTCCATAAAATTCTTATAAATTTTCAAATTGTTACATATCTCGGTCATGTTCATTGCAAAAAACTTTTCGTATTTCCTATGGGGGAAAAAAAACACCCCTGAAAAGGCTGAAAGGGGTGCGATTCGCTCCAATAATATTGTAAAGCCCCTGAATTTAATTTGACAGCTGGTGCGTCAAATTTTACGTTTGTATGTAAGCTTCTAATCGCACATTATCAAATTATTAACCTGCTTTTCATACTCCATATTTCTTTCGAGCCGCATTACGTCCGCCATTTTGTGACGTCATCACTCTGCAGACAGCGCCGCCATCGGTCATTTCGTTCGAGAATATAACATCAATTATTATATATTTAACATTCTTTTCTTTAATATAAGATATTATACGGACATCTAGCTCTCGCATTGTCTCTACAATGGAGTATCGACCTCAATTTTTTTTATTGCAGAAATATGGATACAGGGTGAAAAGTTATGCTACCCTGATTTTTTTCAGATTTCTTAGCGCCCGAGAAGTATTTTAAAAAAATTATTGAAGTCCTTTTTGTGACGTCACGCGGCGTCTAGTCCTATCTTTTTCTTAAGTAGCGGCGTCTCGTGACGTCACAAAAAGAACTTTCAATAATTTTTTAAAAATAGTTCCCGGGCTCTAAAAAATCTGAAAAAAAAAATCAGGGTAGCATAACTTTGCACCCTCTATTTATTTCTGCACTAAAAAAAATTGAGGTCGATACTCCGGCCATAACAATTACAAATTCTACTGACGTTCGAATCTCTGTTATTGTGTTATTTATCTAACAAAATCAAATATAACGGTACAGGGCTACGGGCTCGGACCCTGCTGGCGAGGTGAAGGCTGCTGTGGCTGAAGTGCACCGCTTCTCGCGGGCTGCGAGGGACGCAGCGCGTGCGGTTGAGGCGCAGAACGAGGTGCCACGAGGCGGGCGAGCAAGCTGCAGTGACCGCGCTTACAATGAGGCACTCGAGCAGCTACTAGGAGATGAATTCCGAGGCGATTTGTGGTTGCCTCCCAAGTAAATTACCTTCTCTGCCTGTTGTTATATAACTTGAATTTATATTTTGATTGGAATGATTGCAGTACTTTCAAGTTCATTTAAGATAATATATATAGATCGATGCATGGTTATGTAATAATATTTACAAAATCTAAATCATGAAAACATGACATTTTTTTTTACTTCTTTTTAAATAGTTAACTTATAACTGTGAAATTGCTTAGTTTCGGTGCTATAATATTGTATTAATGATATATAATATAGTACCCAAAACAAACAATTTAATTTATATTATTGAACGTGATTTTATTTTAATCTAATTTAAAATGTAATGTATTTCTGTCAAATTACAATATTTTGATATAATATATTTTCCCAGTATAGAAAAATTGCCCTACATTAAAATATTTGATTTATTTTCGTGTATTTGTTGTTAAACTTATATATATAGTTATATATAATGGATTTATTTACAAGAAATTATATTATAGGTGCAAAATGTAACTTCTAAAATTTGTGTAATATATTATATATAAATATAACAAAGTGTGTAAATATAAAACGACGTTAGTTTACAGAAATATTGTACGATATGAAGTTATATTTTAAATGTAATTAATTTTAATTAAAATAACGCTGAAGTGTGGTAATAAAAATTACAACAATATTAACTATACAGTATAATATATGCATAAAATCAATTGCAGTGGTTCGATCAGGCCAGTTTTAGGATCTACCCAGCTGAAAATTATTACTTTATAGTTTCGTAAATATTGTGTTAAACTTACATAATTCTTAAGTAAGTAATAAGTTTAAATTGGGACACTTAAATCTTTTGTTTCGGTTACGTAAACCTTTCGTTTCCTTTACGTAAAAATAAATCGCGTAAATCTATCGTAATCCTGACGTTAATATTACGTAAATATTTTGTTTCGGGAGATTCAGAAAATACACTGTTTTTATTGCATACATCGTGTTATTTATTCATATTTTGTAAAATACAAATAAAAAAGTAAATTAAGCAGGGAATCTTCCAATTCTCGATCGACGAAGCTGCTCTTTTTGACGACATTGACATACAGCCGTGGTCACAAACTGCAGTATTACGGGCCAATCGCGTCTTTGCAGGCACCGCGGGACTCCTCGTGGCCTTCGCACTCTGTCTGCAGGGGCAGTAGAGATGGGGGACCATAAGGAGCATATATAGGTGTAATCGGAGCAGGGTTTACGAACAAACGTACTGATATAATGTGAATCATACATGACATAGTTGTATTACTGTATGCATACTGTACAGTACGTATGTCTTTACAGCCATGAACACTTTATTATACATATATAATGAACCTGTATCCTGTACCGTCGTATCATATCACTGAAAGAATCATGCATGACATAGTTGTATTACTGTATGCATATGTACTGTACAGTATGTATGTCTTTAGTCTTTACAATCATGCACACTCTACATAATATATATAATGAACATGTACCTGTATCATATCACTGAAAGCCTTCCATAAATTCAATTTTTTTTAATTAATGTAATTACACTCATGAGTATACTCATAAATTTCAAATTTAAGTGCTTGCAAATGCTTATTCAGGCAATATTATACAGGGTCAATGAAACATGCTATATGGTACTCACACTCATGAAGTTTGGGGATGCATTTCTGATCTGCCTGCTTTGTCGAGGTTCTCACGATGTATGCATACTCTCAATTATCCGTGGGGTGCAGGAATCGATAAATGATCCCCATAATCCTCACGATAAGGGTGTAGCCTGTGTAGATAGAGGCCACGAAGAGAACACGATCCTAAAAACAAACATCACCGGTGTCATTGGCAAGTTTGACATTCACATTCAAGATAAAATAATGATTTCTGTAAGCTAAATTCATTCTTGTTGATGCATACACTTATATTATATATGATTTTTACCTTGAATCCTGGAAACTTGTTCTAATTCTGACGAAATCTGCATAAAATAGCTGCATCGTCGGGTGTTGTTTACGAAATGGCGTCTTCCTCCCCTCCCACTCCCCCCTTCCCACACTCGCCCAACCGTCATGCGCGCGAGCGTTTGAATTTTAATTTATTATTTTCTTACGTAACTCTAACGTAAAAAGCACGTAACAATTACCATAAGATTATATTTAAGATCACAGTTACGTAACTGTAACGTAAAAAGCACGTAACAATTACTTTAACATTTTATTTAAGATCAAAGTTACGTAACTGTAACGTAATATGAACGTAACTATAACGTGCTACACGTAAAAATCACGTATTACACGTAATTATCACGTAAAAACTACGTTATGATGATGTTGAAAACGAAAATATTTTCAGCCGGGTAGTAAAATAATTCTGGAGGGGCTGGGTTCGTACAATTAATTAAAATCCACGTTTAAATAAACTAAAAAGAGTATAGTGCGTTCCTAATATCGTTCATGTGAAATCCAAATTTTAGGATTGGTTTCGCCCCCCCCCCTCCTTTTCTCTTCCGCTCACTCTCTGTATGAAACTCTGCCCCCATTGTGTTACGTATACACAGGGCGGATTTGGATCCTACCTCCGGCCACCCTCATTTGTAATAGGACTAATAGGTATAAATGCAGCAAGATTATTTTTTCCGATTATATATAAAATATATATAATTAATTTATGCATGCATTGACCATCTTTCTTTCTTTTTTTTTTTTTTTTTTACTGCATCTCTCCTTTGCAGCACTGACTTTAAAAACAAATACATTATATTATATATACAGTAGATACAGAGTACTTGTAACATATTTTCACTTGACATTTTACATCCATATCCATAATTAAAATATTTGTATCTATAGTGTCCGTGCCTATAGCTCCTAAAACAGCTCTCAGCTTAAATATATTATTTTAACTTAATTCTTATACATTACATTCATATGATAAATCCGTTAAAATCAATCTCCTGATGTCATATATATAGAGTGGAAATAATAATAATAAAAAATGAAAAGAATTGAGATTTTAATGCTCGATCTTTATTTACTGCACAAAACAATATCCTTCAAGTGTATAAAATATTTTCATCCATTAAACAAATATCACTAATAATTTACTATTGCATGCATATAAAATAATATATATATTATACTGATTCACAATATTAATAATTGAAATATATGTATATTTATATTATAGATTCTTACTGTGATCCATCCATGTATTTTAAATTTCATCTAAATAATAAAAATGTCAGCTGTGATTATACTTTCTAGATTCAAGATAAGATCAAAAATGAAGAACATCCCTGACTCAAAGGCACAGTTGGGCACAGTTGGGCACAGTTATGCTTCCCAGTTAGTGGAATTGTTACTCCCATTTGTTCCCCATTAGGGCACAGTTGCAGAAAGGGGCATACCATTTACGCAACTGTGCCCCAATGGGGAACAAATGGGTGTACCATTTTGTGCCATGTTTCTAAATTGGGAGCAATATGGAAATAGTTTGAATAGCTTTTATGACATTTTTAATTATTTACGTATATATTATATATAAAAAAATGCAACTATTAATTAATTAATTGACATTAATTATAAATATTAAAACTTAAAAAATATAAAAAGTATAGCCAATAGACATGCAGATTGTGAGGTCGATTTTTTTTTAATTTGATGAATTTTCATTTTAACTTCAATAAGTAAAATTTTCAATGTAGTGTTTTGGACTAGAATTGATCCCCCTTTGTGCCCAATAGTCTGTAAATTGTGTGATTAAGATTTATGAATTTTATGATCGACTTTAAAACTTCGCCGCTGTTCATTGTTCACGCGCATGCGCAGAAATCGCAGAATCACGTGACTTGTTTCTCATTGCTCATTGGCTAAGAATTATATCGCCATCTTGCCCGCCTGCAGAGAAGTTTCCGCACTTACCGTGCAATACATAAATTTTTATGTAATTTATTATGTTTTCTTTATCCAAAAAAGCTTTAAATATAGTGAGATTTTAAGATAATGGTTTAAAGAATATTTTTGTGAGAAAACTTGTGAAGAGACACCTCACGGACACCTTAAATCTGGTAGGTAAGTTGTGCACAAACTTTGAATATTTATTTATTTTGTCTGTGGTGTAACAGTTGTGTTTTTATTTGGCTTCTCCACCTGTTGTTGATCAACAATATAAGATTTTTTTAAATTATTTTCCTCGCGTGTTTCTGTTTTTCTTGTATATTTTGCAGGCTTGTATGCATACAGTAAGTTGCTTGAAATATATTATTTTAACAAAGTTCTATAGGAGATGCATATCATTTGCATATCATACTGAATTTTGAAAATTAATTAGAACTGCAATATGGTATTATTTCATAATTTCAGTTTGCGTCTTTTTAATATTTTTTTTTATTATTATTAATTCTTGCTTACATGCTTATAGTATATATATATATGCATACAGTAAAAAATCATATTTTTTTTTTCATTTAAGAGAACCACCCCATATGCATATTCTCCATTTGTGTCATTTGTGTGCATAAATATACTAAAGGAGATTAAATTTTCTTGCGAAAATTGTATGTACGTACTTCACTGTATAATACTGTACCGCGGTACAGTATTATACAGTGAAGTACGTACATACAACTGTATTTTTATTCGCGAGTAAAAATACAGGCTTCATTTTTCAAGCCTAGCTTCTTATTTTTTTTTTACCTAATTGATTGTTTGGATATTTTAACAATCTCTCCACCTCCACCTCTACGGGGACAAAACCTAACAAGCCTAGGCTACAAAACTGTCTCCTTTCCTATCCTATTAATATCGTCATCCATGCAGTCACCTTATTCCTCCGAACCTGAAGGGTTGTCGGGGGGCACCCGAGGGAGTACAGGCCTCAACCTTTCCTGTCCGTCCTCCGTCAAATCTCTGTCTGTCTACACCGGAGGGGGGGGGGGGGGGGATAACCAAGGCTCTAGTCCTGGCCAAAAACAATTTGAACATACAGTATCTAAGCAATTTTGTTAAGCAAAATAAATATGGATTATCAGAATCATGAAATAATACATATTTGTGAAATATATTTTTAGCACACATCATGGTAATAAAAGAAAAAAAGAATATAAACGCGCTTAGAACTCAGTTGACTGGTACTTTGAGCCTTGGCCTCCCCCCCCCCCCCCCCCCCAGCAGTATATTATAGGTTCTCTGTTCTCTGAGTTGACAGGTTAGATAGATATGACAAAGTAATTAACAACGAGTATTGAAAAAATGATACTTTATATGCATACAGTATACATGATTTTAAATGCTGTAGTGAAATTCTTTTATTAGTGATATTTAATTAATTATTGAATAGAAAAAACATATATAATATTAAAGTTTATAGATATAAAAAATTCAAACTTTTTTAGTTTATAGGCTGAATGGAGTATAAATTATACACTAACTTCTTTACTCTTTTAATTAAACACAATTGCATTGAAAAATTCTACTTTTGTTCCTGGATATGGTTCTAAAAAAAAAGCTGGCTTTTTCCCAGGTTGAAAGCTAAACTTCATCAATGTAATTGATCATAATTTCTAATGCTTTCTTTTTTGGTCCAACAGCTTGGGGTAAAATCTACAAACACCAAAGCAGAATCTGCTGGTTCCTGTCGGTGGCGCATGGCTTTATTCTGACATAAATATGAATGGTAGGTAAATTTTAATATTTCTTTGTGGTTTGAAGGTAAGTGAACAATTTTTTAAAATCAAAATCTCAGAAACACTTTAAAGCTTAAATAAAATCTTTAAAACCCGGAACGCTTGGAATTGATTCAGCGCATAACTGATAATGAATTTGGTGCATTTAAATGTGATTCAAAGGTTTGTTACGGGATTCAGATTAATAATAAAAAAAATTATTATGGTCAATAAGAATGAGACACTCGCATTTAGTATGTGTGTAAGCCAAAGTGGCCACTCTGCTCGTGAAGTTGTATAAATGAAGTTAATGACATTATTTTTAAAACAAAAAATATAGAATAGTGTAGTTGTAAGTGTGTCATATATAAAATTTTTTGTTCAGATACTTCAGATAATTGCCATATGGATTAGAAAAAAAATGTAAAGTGATCGCAAAATAATAAAAATAAAGTTAGAGTTTCTAAAAAATAGTTCTGGTTATCCTCCATATTGACCCAAAATTTAAAAAAATGTATATATATATATATATCTGGCATAGGTTTTATAAAAAAAAAAAAAAAAAATGAAGGCAGAGTACGTGAAGGTGTTGTTTAACATGGGGGCTTACTACTGATAGGTGTCATGGAAAAAAAAAAAATCAAAACATTTAGCAGTATTCTATAACTTGAGCTTTAATAAAATGCAAATTATATATAAAAAAAAAATCAACTTTATTTTCCGTAAAAAAACTTGGAAAATTTTCCACGTTAATTTGCATATGAAATTTTCTTGATTTTTTAACGGAAAAACGAGTTTGAACACGAAATTATTTTAATAATAAAATCACTTTTTGGTTAAAGCTCTAGTCCTAGAAAATTGCTGCTATATTTTTTTCACACCACCTAGCTAATGCAGTATTATTTATTTTTTTTGAGAGTCTTTTTGAGGTTAGGCCCCATGTTCAGCTGAATTTGACTGGATTTTTTTTTTTTTTTTTTTCTGTTGAACCAATGCGGATAGAATTATTTGGATATCAGTTCCATACCTCCGGCGGAATTTTTTTTTAGAACGTATTACCTCAACTTTTTTTTTTTTTTTTTTTTTTTTTTTGCTCTTTTTACTTTAATCATCCAGTCAAACAAGAACCAAATTATTGTTGGCATTGAACCCACTGGAAAAGTAAATATAAATAAATGTTCAATAAAAAATTACATATTGAAAAAAACAAAAAAAAAACATTTTTTAATTGTATGGCACTCTAGTGCAGTCCAGTACTAAAAGTAAGCTGTTTTTCGGACTGTTTTTTAGTTAATGAAATAATACTGTATGTAAATTTACTACAGTATCTAATATTTTCCTCATTTTCGCAGGTGCCATATTAAGCCGCCGGCCTTGAGACACAATCGCCACAGTGATTTCACAGTGATCAACGTCAGCTTAAGCTGACGTTGATCATCCGGCGTTTTATAACTGCAACTCCACCATGAAGATTTGTAAAATTATGTAAAAAAAATGATAATAATAATAATAAAAATTTGTAAAAAAAATTATAATTCATGTGTACATATTATGATATATAATTATTTTGTAATATAATATATTAGACCCTCTAATATGTATACCTAGAAAAAAAAAATATAGGTGATTTTTTTTTATTTAACTTATTTTTAATAATATAGGATACGATAACACGATATACATGATAAATATCTATTAATAATAAATATAATTAGGGGAAACAAATTTCATTGGAGTAGGGGGTTGGAGGGGGCGCCATGTTCCAACCATTTGTCCAACTGTGAATTTCCACGTTCGGCCATTTTGTGAGGTACCGAGTTGGGGCACAGTTGATTTGACTGGGAGCAAATGGGATATTCCCATTTGTGACCAGCCACAAGGGGATTAGTAAATGGTCTGCCAGGTTGAAATTACAATGTTAATAGAACCCAAGCTTCAACATGGTAACCAACTGTGCCCAACTGTGCCTTTGAGTCAGGGATGCCACTGCCTATTTATATATTTATTATGTGAATAGAGAAAAAAGAAGTTATACTTATGATTCTTGCAATCAATACTATTAGTTTGCCTTTGTAGTTGCACTTAAGGTAGAGATAATACGGATCAGCTGGCCCAATGCTAAAAAAATCCCATTCATAAAAATTATGAAAAAAATTTAAAATGTTCTCCTCTACATCCCCTATCAGTAGGTAAAATATCAGGTTTACAAAAACGAGCTAGTTTTCGAGTTATTAATTTTTAAAGTTGACCAATTTAACATGGAAGTTCCATTTCTCCATGTTAAATTAGTCAACTTTAAAAATTAATAACTCGAAAACTAGCTCGTTTTTGTATACCTGATATTTTACCTACTGATAGGGGATGTAGAGGAGAACACTTAGAATTTTTTTCATAATTTTTATGAATGGGATTTTTTTAGCATTGGGCCAGCTGATCTGTATTATCTCTACCTTAATCAATTTTGATAATGGATCGAGAGAAACACAAAGAAAGTGGTTCTTTTTAATTACTGGATTTTTATGTTAAAATAAACTTTTTTTAAACCTGCTTCTTTAGGTGCAGTGATAATGATAATAGTATGAATAAAGTTGTACCACCAAAATTTTCCGAGTTTATGTTTTTTATTGGGACAAATTTGCATCTAATTATATAGCCTTACAAACAGTGTTAAAGTAACAAGTGAGTTAACATAATTACCTCTATAACAACAAATGGAGAGTAATTATACAACAAAAGTGTACTTATTAAAGCAGTCTTATTTACATAAAATATTATTTATGGTAGGTAAAAGCAAGGTAATTAACCTTCTTCTAAAATATAAAATTATTGTGTCTGACTAGCAACATAAACAATACAATATTTTTATCAATTCATTACAAAGGCACATTTTATAGTTTAAGGCACATAAACTTAATATATTAAAAATATAACAAAAAGCACCAAACAAATACTTAATTATTATTTTTTAACGATAGAGTTTAAAACAAAACAAAATGATGAATTTTGACATATTATATCTTTGGTGATTACAAAATTTAAATAAAGCTGTTCAATGTTCAACTAAAATAAAAAAAATTATAACAGGTATGTGATGAAGCATAAATAATATTAAAGACCAGCACAAAACTGCATTGTTACTCACCAGAAACTTAAAGAACAACGAAGAGAGCAGAAAAATCAACAGAAAACAAACAAAAAAATTGTAACATTTTGGCACATTTTCAACGTCTATTGGCCAACTACAAAAGAGAGATGATAATTGGAAGTAAATCAAACTGTATCTGGATTCCCATCAGCTGCAAATAAGATACAAATAGCTAAAGTAGATAGGAAGACAGAGGAGCTACAGTATAAAATATTTAATACACTTTTATTAAAAGGAAAATAGAAATCACGAATAAGTCTTAATTCAAATTAATGCCAGTAATATATACATGACACTTCAACCTATGCACACCAGTTATGTAAGGAACAAGACATGTATTCTCAAACAGCCAAAGAGAGCTATAGTTAGAAAAAATGAAAACATTTAAAAAAAAAAAAAAAGGCAGATATAGCTATAGTTAGAAACAATGAAAACATTTAAAAAAAAAAAGGCAGATATACTAACATTCACAGAATCAAGCAAGAACAGAGAGTTTAACGTTAAGCCATGGTAGAGAAGGATTTTTTTTTTTATTATATCAAAGCAATCTTACCGTATTTATTCTAGAAATAATAAAAATTAAAAAAAAAAAAAAACATCTGATAACTCTAAAATCTTACAAAAAAATTAAAAACATATAGTAACCTTAGACCCTAAAATTTCTGCAGTGAATATTGGGCTAGAAAGTAATTTTTAATAAAGATTTACTTTTTTTACCCCTTCTCCTTATTTTCCACACAAAATGAGGGAAACAAAAAATTAGCTTGCTACCACAATAAGTTAGCCAGTGTTCAAAACAAAAAAAGAAGTTTCTAAACAAAAGAATATGCATTATAATTGGTAATCTATCACTTTCTTTCAAATGGAGATTAATAAACAAAACATCAACAAAAAATAATATATAGACATTCAGCATTACAAGTTGTCTTCGTTATCTTCTTCTAAATCTAGAGCAAATACAGAGTTAGGGAGATCTAAAATCTCAACATACTCTAGCAGACCTGTCAATGATTGGTCTGTTTCTGATGGGATATTCACATCAGCCTTCTTCTTTGATGACTCAGCTCCCTGCTTGCCATCACCTTGAGGTTTACAGCAGCAGGAGGACTTAGCACCCTGACAGCAGTTAGTCAGCTGGTGATGTTCCAGAGAAGAGGCGAGAGCTCGTGTCGCACTCGGGGGGCAGCAGCCGTGTTTCACCACCTTCTTGAGGTGCTGCAGGGTGCGCAGGCATACCACCACACAGCAAGGGCCACGCCCTGGCATGTCACAGCCACACCCCTCTTCACGCCACACATGGGCAATGCTGTGTTGAGGCCCAGAAGCCTTGATGCACTCAAAATTGCCAGTGCTAGAGTTGTAAGACACAGGAACGGCAATACCAGGTGATGACTCTGCTTCAGTGAGAGCAGTACTGGGCTCATTATTTAAGTGATTACCATTGTCTTCTAATATAAGTGAATTATTGGTGGTTAAATATTGTTCATCATCATTACTTTCTGAAGTATTTGCTTTTGAATCATTTGATGATTTTTTATGGGAATTAGTATTTTCTTCTGAGAAATCAGACATATTCAATGTTACATTACCATTACAATTTATATCTTGATCTTTTTCAAGCAGTAAATCAATATTTGGATCAGAAATTTCAATAGTTTTATTTATTGAATTCAAAATATCACCATTTAAAACAGCATTTTGTGCTTCAAACACGGGGTTTGCATTGTTATCAGGTAGAGCACTGATCAGGGCAGTACTGCTGCCAACTATCAGCTGACTCTCTTCTTCCAGAAGGCTATTACATGAAGTGGGTACGTAATTGCCCACCACAACACTACCCTGGAGCTGAGGTTCATTGAACCTTGATGCAATTTCAGGGAGGTCGCCAAAATCTTCATTGTCTTCTCTCTCCACAGGGGCACACAGAGAATTAAGGAGGGAGAAAGGACTTGATGACCTAGCAGGAGTTGAGGCTCGCATCAGTTCATTGGAGCAGCCTCGACAGTCCGTCACCATTTCGTGACAGCGGCACGGGTTGCAATGGCAGATGTCTGCTTTGGCAGTGATGTCTTTCAGCCTGTTAGCATCAACACTGTGGACACAAAAAAAAAAAAAATGGATTAAAAGTGGAGAATAATTTTGATTCAGAAATCATTGCAAAAATTCTATATTTTAATGAGCTATAGTACAAAAAATCAATGACTAGCAATAATCTAAAATGCTAAATATATAATTTGATAACTTCCATAAATAGTAGCATTAGATAACATTATACTGTAGTTTGTTTAAACATAGGATTGTATGTAATAAAGTATCTTGAATATAAAAAAGTCACATTCAACTCATAAAAAGAATGAAAGATTAAAAAATAATAATAATAATAATAACAACATTGATTAAGAGTTCTTGGATCATATTTGGTAAATAATGTACATACTGTTAGCTATAAACAGGCCGATATTGAATACATCCCATTTGATTCAATTTAATTCAAATTTTAGTGTAGTAAATTATAAAATAAATATTTTCTAATATTTGTGTCATAAATATCCCGGAGACTATTTTTTGAAAACAAATAAATATTAATAAATCATTTCCAGCTTAGGTGTTATGATTGTTTTGAATTAATTTTTTTTAATATTGCTGTGTTTTGCAGATTATCATTATGAAAAACAAAACAAATTATTCTACACCAAAATTTGACAAAATTTCATCACAAGGGTAGAGCCTCACCTCTCCTGCAAACTGCTGTCTGCCACGCCTGCTGTGCTCTGCTGGTCCGCCTCCATCGCCCACTCAGTGCCCAGCACTTCCTCCGCCATGCCCTTGGTCTGAGCAGGAGTCTCATGCAACTGGCTTTCACTATTTTTCAGCTGCAACCACACATGCAATGAAATTTAATTTCTTTGCATGACACATCAAGTTTCATGAGGACTTATAAATAAAGATATTGATATTTCAAATGTTTCAATTACCAGTACCATATTATACTCAAAATAAAGAGGACAAAATTATATTATTCTGAACCTTGAATGTTTTTTTAAATTGTTTAAAATAAACTTTATATCTACTCTGATCTGTTTTGTACCATCAAACTCTAACTTAACATTTTAGTGATTTTACACTTAATTAATAATATTTTCAAGAAGCACAAACCTGGAGTAGAATTTTGGAAGCAGTCGATGAGTTGGCGTGCTGCACGTCATTGCCTGTCAAGAAGCCCTCGACTGCCATTGTGCCATGCGAGGAAATGGCTGCGATGTTTCGCTCCGTCAGGGGTATGATGGCATAAGCTGCAAGCACATTCATTGTAGAAAAGGAAGAATTTAGCACACATTTAGTGAGATCAACGATGAAGATTAATTCATTGTTAATATTAGATTAAAAATGGAGAGCATATTCCCCTAAAATATAATACCAACAGAAATGCGGTCAATTTTGATTACCTTGGATTGAGCCATCTTCAGACTGAATGCTAGACACATTGATGTGATTCCTGCGAGCTTCAGAGAATCTACCGGTGTGCTCTATTTCCTCCTCTGAACCAGACCCCTGGTGCTGCAACAATGTAAAAGCTCTCTATTTATATCAATTGTGGTTAAAACCATTTGTTCTATGCAGTATGAATTTCTATACTGTAGTTATGAGGCGGCATATAAATTTACTCACTTCTTGTGCTCGCTGCCGCTGTCTGATGGTGCCAGATGGTGGTTGGTGCCTCTTGGAATGGGACTTGAGGCTGTGTGGAGTGGAGAAGCTGCGTGCACAATCATCCTGGGGGCACGAGTATGGTCGCTCGCCTGTGTGTGTACGGCGGTGGGTCTTGAGGTGGTGGCTGGCAGTGAAGGACTTAGCACAGCCATCTTCTACGCACCTGTCAGTAATTTGGTTTGTTAAAATTGTTTCATATAAAATTCCCTTTTCTTCTTCTTCTTCAGAAAAGTAAAACATGAACTCTAGAAAATCTATAATACAGTAGTTCTAAAAGTATCCAGAAATTAAAAATCAATGTAAGTAATAAAATGCATTAAATTATTAAATAATGTACTGTATTTATTTAAAGAAAAAAACGCCAGCAAAAAAAAAAAAAAAAAAAAAAAAGTGCTGTATATTTTCAGTAAAGAGACAACTTACTTGAAGGGCTTTTCCTTTGTGTGTGTTCTGACATGTTTCTTGAGATCGCTATAAGTGGTAAAGTACTTCAGGCAGCCTTGCTGGATACAGTTAAATGTGTTTCCACTGTGCAGACGTTGGTGGGCACGCAGTCTAAACACAACAACACTTACTTCACATCCATTTTATACACAAAATTCAAGTCTTACCTGTAGAGTGTATTGAATGCCTTCTCACACCCCTCGTGCTTGCACTCAAATGGCTTAATTTTTGTGTGCACACGGATGTGAATTTTGAGGCTGTACGAAGTAAGAAACGCCTTCCCACATCCTGGCTCTGAGCATTTAAATCGATATTCACCTGCAATATCGTAACACCTATTTATAACTTGAAGCAATAGAGAGCAAATCAAATTAATTGTATCACTTAAGTATTTATATTTTAAAGTACAGGGTGGACACATGAAAAGTAACAATTTAAAACTTACTACAGTATGTACAGAATTGAAGTTAATTGAAATAAGTACTATACAATTGAAGGAAAATAATTTTTGTCAACAATGACATGCACATCAAATTAAAGCTTAAGGATTAAAGTGTTTTTACACGTAACTGAAAATTTTGTTTTTGTGCCATGTTTGAACATGTGGATAAATGGCGTTTAAACCTATTTTTCGCTTCTGCGATTTTAACAATGATTTTAGACATTCAAAATGTGCTAAACATTATGCAAAACAAATTTTTCAAATTCAATGTTGTGTTTTGGTACCATGTTTCTCATAATTTGCCACTGGTAGCGGAAACAGAGCCCTTTCTAGTTGCAAAGTTACACATTAAATTTTTGCATGTTCAGCAGAGACAATTTTGCAAATCTTGTCATTTTAATCAATCAATTTTAATCATTCTTCTCGTATGAAAACTGAAAGTCGGGGAACTGGAACCGGAGAAGGGAAAGGGGTTTAGGTGCTGGGGGAATTTGATATTTGGTTCACCGAGATCTTATCAACGTCCAGGCCCTCTATGAAGTGAAATCTGCCAAGATAGTTTTGTCCAAGACCCCCAAAATGCAAAATGCCAGAAAAGAGCTGCTGTAAAAAGCATTTCTTCGAGTTGCCAGTGGTAACATGATGGAGAACAGACTGGAATGGGTACTTGACATCATCAGTACTGTACACTCCATTCGAATAAAAAAACAAATGTTCTGAATTTTTTTTAGCACATTCAAATTTTCAAAAACGCTTCTAAAATCTCAGATACAGTATTTCCTTATGGTGAGAGCAAAAAATGAGTTCGAACACAATTTCTCAACGTACATATTGAAGTATGACAAAAAAGAAATTTTTAAGTTCAATCTAAAAACAACATCTTGAAATCCTAAGCTTTAATTTGACGTGCATATTATTGTTGACAAAATTGACAAAATTGATTTTTCTTTGATTATAGAGCTTTAAATTGCTACTTTCATGTTTCCATAGCAAATTTCAAGAACTTTCTTGAAAAAATTGCATTAATTAGGATCATCACAGATGCAGATAATGCATGGCTATTTTCCAAATATATTTTTTTACAAAAAAAATATATTAGGTGAGGCTGAAAATGACCTACAGTAAACATGTTTAAATTAGGATACTGTACTGTACATAACTTTTAAAGATTTTTTACCTTATTTAATAAATTATGTATACAAATTTGAGTTATTTTACAGGAAAAAAAAAAAAAAAACACACACACAAACAAACCAAAAATCTGATTTTTGTATAACATCTAGTTTTGCTAGATTTATCTATGGATGCGCCAGTAAACAAATTTAATTCTGCTGTATTGTACGTTAAAAAAAAAAAAAAAAAAAAAAAATGCTTTAAAGAACCCTCGTTATTGTATATTATACTGTGCCTACAATATATGTACATGTACAGTGCACAGCCCAGTTTTGGATTTTAGCCCTGTTTTGGTTCCGACCTGCTTTTAGGCACCTTATAGGCAAAAAAAGTAAAAAAAGAAAATTGTAACTGATTAATCAAACCTTCCCTTCCATGAAAATAACAACTGCAATACCTTGATAATTTTTTTACAGGTTCAAAAAAATAAAAAACGAATAAAAACAGGGTTTTTAACAAATAATTCGTTTTTATTTTTTCTTAACTATGTAGTAAAAAAAATATCACGGTATTGCAGTTGTTATTTTTATGAAAAGGCTGGTTTGGTTAATGGGTTAAAAATTTATTTTTTTACTTTTTTGGCTATAAGGAGTCCAAAAGCAGGTCTGGACCAAAACCGGAACATTTTTTTTTTCATGTCCCTCCAAACAAAAATTTTTTTTACTCAAAGAGATGCTCTGCTGATATGGAACTGAAATTATGATAAACTCAATTGCTATATTCCATTGAACATGTTAATATTTTTTTCAAAATTTTAAGAACCCTGAATATGGCAGATAAAAATGTTAAAAGTGAAAAATGTAATAAGGGGGTCCGTTACCGGGCTGCGTGGTGTATACATAATATATAATATATATTACAGAATTAGTTGATCCTATGTTTTTACAGCTATTGTGCCTACTATCTATTATATTAGACAGAATGGACAATTTGCATCAACTTTTTTTAGTAGCTCAATCGGAAGAGGAGGTCGAAAAATACACCTGTGAATTTTATGAGATTTTTATTCGTACTGCATCATGGCTAAAAGAGAGGTCACGTGACCTGGAGGCGTCGCCCGCGTCGCCTATGACGTCATTGAACTGTTTGGTCAAACAAACGATCGACTTTATAACGCTTGTAAACAACCACGTTGCTATGGAAACAAGCAACAATTAATTTATTATTTACAAGCGTTATATAGCCGATCGTTTGCTTGACCAGACAGTTTAATGACGTCATTGGCGACACGGGCGCCGCCTCCAGGTCACGTGACCTCTTTACATCCCTATTTTAGCCGTGATGCAGTAAGAATAAAAATCTCATAAAATTCATGTGTATTTTTCGACCTCCTTTTTCGATTGAACTACTAAAAAAAGTTGATGCAAATTGTCCATTATGCAAGCACGTCTTGATTTTGGCAAAGAAAATTCACCTTTATGTGTTTTCATGTGTGTTCTCAAGTTGCCAGCAGTGCTGTAGGTTCGTTCGCAGCCGTCAAACTCACAGCGATACCTCTTGATTTCTCGTAAGTTTGTGTTTGGGTCTCGTGACTCAATAGTGAGAGTGACATGAGATGGATCTTCAGGCATTGGCGAGTTGCCCGGATGAATCCGCATGTAAATCTCATCAGGACTCACCGTGTGATGTACATACCTATGATTAGAGGTGAAGTTGCTGTGATTACTATGCATATAGCTTAACGAAGGCACAAATAAAAAGAAAGAGGAACCTCTATCCCAGTATTATTTAAAATTCAACAGTATGCATATGTTTGATGTACGCGTTGTCATACAGTACAAAGTATTGCACACTGTAAGCATGGCAATATGTATGCATACACTACTGCATGCAGTATGAATATAATATATTGCAATGAAATCGATATAACGTATAAAAAATTTAAAAGTTCATAAATTAGGTACTGTATGTATATATATACATACCCTGCATTTTCATCTTGCTCATCTCCACTGTTTAATTTTCCTGCCTCAGCAAGTCTTGAATAAACTGGCACGTGAAGCTGATCAAAAACTTTGCCAAATGAGGCTAAATCAAGGCTACTATCATCAAGACAATCCTGCAAGTCTGGAGTAATTACATCAAAATTTATTGAACCTGTAGTCGATCCATCCACCGAGGATATGCGGCCCGACATTGTGTTAAAAACTTAAAATTAATCGGGATATAATATGTATCTTTCAATATTCCGCAAAAGGGGCGGTGTGCGCTGAGCTGAACTATCGTCGATCCAGTATGCATCCACTGAAAAACAATCACTTTACACTTCTTTAGTAATGAAATCACTATGTTTTATCTATGATTCGATCAAAGAGTTAATCTTTGAACTTTTGAAAAGATATAAAAACTTGATATTCTCATGATAATATGTAAAAAAAAAAATGTAATGAACTGTAGAACTTTTACAAGCCTTGTTGACTTTTCTTGATTGCGTAAGATGATCTTCAATTTAAAATCACGAGGGGTGGTATTTAAAAATGTCTGCCATCAGCTGTTCCCCGCTTATCAATTTAAATTGTGAATTTACGGGCAATGACTGCTTGGTCCTTATAGACCCGAAGTCAATACATCAATCAATTCAATTCAATTTAAATTGTGAGACCGGCGCTGCACCCCGTGAAAATCTTATCAGTGGTTTTAACCGTTTAACTTCAATTTATAACTAGATATTTTCTATCAGCTAACATGAATACAGGTAATATATTATTATTAATGACATTTTAGTACTTTTTTTTACCAGAGATAAAGAAATGAAATATTTTTCTTTTTTTACAAAAACTTTGACAATTAATGCAGACTGCCCTAGCTGCATGCTTTTGGTCATCTAAAACGAGAGCCGGTCAAAATTCACTGCACAATATGCTGAACCTTCATTAAGAGGCGAGCTTTTTGTTTCTGCTTACAACTTAATTGTAGTACGGTGTTCTGAATGACCAGTTAGTTGGGCCATATATTATATATATGCCCACAAAACCGCCCCTTATAATATACTTTCTTTACATACCCTAGCTGGCCACAGGTTTAAAAAGTTGCAATTGGTGACTTTTAGGCTGCTTGGGCGCAAAACAAAAGCTCGTATTTAGTCTTTCATATATGATATACCTTCGGTCATGGCAACTGGAGTGGCTCATCACAGCATTGCATGGCCCGTGCATATGGCCATAAAGGTGCTTTCACATATTCGAAAATCGCTACGGAAACGCTCCGTAGCTACGTTGTTGATTTTGCTGCGGCGCACCGTAGCACCTCGCGGCACGTTCTACGGAACTCCGTAGCAAAATCAAGATGAGTTTGATTTTGCTGCGGCATTCACATGATTTTCAGCCACAGCTGCCGCAGACGAACAAGAATATAGAAAACTTCCCCACTTCACTCCTGCTGTCCACGTACTCCAACTTCCACTAATGGTCCCTTCTGCCTGCTCTTACTGCCACCTCACTCATCTTCTCCCATCCCCTTTCTCCTCTTACTATTTTAAATATTGTGTTCAGCCTGACATCTCTCCTACTATCCTCGAGCGCCTTCCACCCCAACTTCTTAATCATCTCAGTTACACTGTCTCTTTCTATAATATATTATTACCTTATAGCAACAAATCTCACCCCAGTCCTTCCTAGCACCCTTCTTTGTATCTTCTCCATTTCTTTTTTCCCATTCTGTTTGCAGTTTTACTGTATTTCATACTTATTTAATAAGAAACTTCCCCGCATGACTTTTATTCTTCACCCCTCCCCCCCCCCCCTGGATGCATAATATACATATCATATATAGAATTATTATTATAATCCAGAGCTTCTCAGAACAGCTAGCATATATAATGTCATGCAGACTTAAATTTTACATTGCTCTGTTTGCACTAATTATTACGCAGTCTAATTAATGTGTGTGACATGTGTGTATATGTGGAGGCCGGTGTAGCGCGCTGCAGCAAATCATGCAGCCAGGTTATATAATTAAGTTTGTATTATCACAATAATGTATAAGCTTATTTCTCTTACTTTTGTAATCTTGCTCATTTGTTATTCAACATTTCAACACTCGATAGAACTAAATGATGAAATGACAATTTATTTAATTTATAATAGATTTATTTAGATATTAGTATGTGACAAGATCTATGTTTGTATTGTGGTTTTATAATCACTGTATACTGCCAAATTATCAAATAAATATTTCTAATTTCTGGACTTTTACACTATTAATTATTGGTAAATAAATTATACCCTATTAATATCACCTCAAGTACTCAAGTAGCTGCACTGGCCATCATGATTTCTCTATTATATGACAGTTCCAGTTCTATTGCTGAAGTCAGGTGCCTTATTCACACAACTTGGCTGTCAGCGCAGCGTGGCAAGCTTCAGCAAGATCTCTGAATGGTACCAAAACTTCTGGCAGCCACCACCACCCAAACCTCCCTACCAGCACATCTGTCAGATTGGAGATCCAGTTTTGAGACAAAAAGCCAATGCCATTGAGCCGGAGCAAATCACGAATGCATATGTTCAGGGAGTAAGTAATACAGGCAATCAGAATTGCAATGGAAATTGTTTAGAATTTGAAAGGCAGGGATTCATTATACTAACATAAAAAAACTAACATGAGATCATCCCAAATCAGTTCAGAAACAGAGATACTGTAGGTCTTAAAACATTAATTTCAATCTAATTTTTTTTTAAATTCCCAGGTCATCAAGAAAATGAAAAAGGTTATGAAAGGATATGATGCAGTGGGACTTGCAGCTCCACAAATTGGAGTTCCTCTTCGTATTATCACCATAGAGTTCTCTGCTGCAAGACGGAAGGAATTTGATGAAAAAACATATAAAGGAAGAGAAATGCAGACTATTCCATTCAGAGTAAGCATTTTAAGACAACTACTACAGTATTTACTGACCAATTAATATTTAAATTAATTGTTAATTCATGGCATGTCACCGAAAAATTATGACAGCTAGGAAACATTTAGCTATAACTCATAATTACATCATGTATAATCTCTATTTTAATAGGTATTCATAAAC
Organism: Siphlonurus alternatus; assembly: GCA_949825025.1. NCBI lineage: Eukaryota > Metazoa > Arthropoda > Insecta > Ephemeroptera > Siphlonuridae > Siphlonurus > Siphlonurus alternatus. The sequence goes on from OX463780.1 coordinate 21,892,695, forward strand.
CCTGAACTAAGAATAACTAGTGGAGAAAAAGTTAAATTTCCGGAATCATGTGAAAGTATCAAGGGTTTTTCAGCTGTGGTACCTCGCTACAGCTCTGTGACAATATCAGGTAAGTGACTAAATTTTAGGTGAACAACCTAGAGTCTCCAGAACTCTTGCACTTGGGGCAGTTTGGATCAAAAACCTTGGTATTTTGTTTCTAGGACTGGATCACAAGGGAGAGAAGGTGGAGTGGAAAGCCTCTGGCTGGGCTGCTCGGATTGTTCAGCATGAAATGGACCATCTGGAGGGAAAGTTCTACACAGATCACATGGATCGCAGCTCCTTCAACTGTGCCTACTGGCACTCCGTCAATGTTAGATCTGGACGCTTCAGCCTCGGCTTTGGACCTTTTAGAAAATGGTAGTGATTCTAAATTTTTATAATAAATATCTCTAGACAGAATACAGAGCACTAAAGTTATTCTTCTTTCTTGTCCCCTATATAAATTTATTTCCTTTAATAATTCTGATTTAAGAATTTTAATCATAAAGATGTTACCATGACAAAATTTTTATAAACATAATACTGTTAGTTATGTACCGTACTACATTGAAATTGCAGAAAGCAATACTATATTTATTGCTTTGTTCAAATAATATGAAAACAACAAATTTATACACATTTAAAATGCAGTTTTTACTGTAAAATAAACTGAACGCAGAAAATGTAACAACATTTTATGTCATTACAACATAACATTTTTATAGAATAAGTGTTATGATATTAATTAATTACAGCATCACGTATTAATTATTATATAGATCAAACAGTAAATATAGATTGTGTTGTGCCATGTACAAGTGACAGAATTGCTTGATTAGTTCTAAGATAGAGAATTTGTGTGTAGAAAAATATAGCATGAATGAAGTAGCTCAATCAAATCATATTTTTCCTTTTCACAATGTTGCCATAAAAATTGGTGTACTAATTTTTTTAAGAGTTAAGAGTATCTAGTAGAGGTATTGCTTCCTATTTTGTTTTCTCTTGCCAATCCAAGAATCCACCTGCATAGTGTCTTGAGCTAAAAGCAATAGATTCGTTAGTTTGTTGTTTTACTGTTAGTGACTGAAGGCTAAGGTTACTCACTTTTTGAAACCCAGTTCCGTGGCAGCAACTAGAGCCTTGTGACTGCGCATTCCACTGCGGCACGAGAACACCAATTCGGCATCCTTGCCAGGGGCAGCACAGCCATACTTGGCCTGAAAATCTTCAGCGGAGCTCTGCAATGCTGCGGGCAGCTCACCCACTGTAAGTGTACCAATACTTAAAAATCTTAGAATCGAGGCTTCAAGTGTTCCCCGGCGGGAAAATTTTCTCCATAAGCCACCATGCTAGAATATTTGAATTTTTTCTCAGCAACTGTTAAAGCAATCAATTTGAAAAAATCTCCTCCCCCCCCTTCGTTTAGGATTCTTGTGATGATGAATCAAGAAGTCATTTTTCCCTAAAAAATACAAAAAAAAAAAAAAAAAAAAAGCAATTTCAAGTTTTTTTTTACATAGGTTTAGATAGGACGGTGGGAACACCACGAAATCAACTTACTTCAAACCTCCATTGTATGACATTCCATGATATATTGCACTAATTGTAAAACTCATTCTCATGAGGGACATGTAAGTCGAATGTACAGTACATTTGTGACATACGTAATGATGATTTAAAAATACTCTACTCAATTTTACAAATCTCCATTGTCAGTCACTACGTTCATATGAAGGATGAATGTGTTTAATATGTATCCATTGACAACACCTCATAATAACGTTTTTCATCGTCAACGGATCCGTATTAAACCCCGTCATGTGAACGTTGTGAATAAACTACGTATATGAATAAATAATAGAGTACCGTATTTCAATTCAGGATTTGTCATAAATAAAAATGGACAATTTGTTTTTAAAACTTCCATTTACAAATTTTCTCCCCCCCTCCCTTAAGGTAGAGATAATACGGATCAGCTGGCCCAATGCTAAAAAAAAACCATTCATAAAAATTATGAAAAAAATTTAAAATGTTCTCCTTTACATCCCCTATCAGTAGGTAAAATTTCAGGTATACAAAAACGAGCTAGTTTTTGATTTATCAATTTTTAAAGTTCTCTAATTTAACATGGAGAAATGGAAAATGGAACTTCCATACTAAATTAGTCAACTTTAAAAATTAATAACTCGAAAACTAGCTCGTTTTTGTATACCTGATATTTTACCTACTGATAGGGGATGTAGAGGAGAACATTTTAAATTTTTTTCATAATTTTATGAATGGGATTTTTTTAGCGTTGGGCCAGCTGATCCGTGTTATCTCTACCTTAATTCGCTTTGTGTATTTCTGGATCAGATCTTCAGATCTTGACTGCACTCAAATAGTTTGTGACTTACATGGAATATGGATGCTACCAGGCAGCTTCCCTGTCTCCTGAATTTCGTTGTTCTCACGTACATCAACAAGAGTGATTTCTTTCTTGGCACTCAAGGCCACGATCTCCTCGTAGCTGAGGTCAACATTGCGATCAGCAGACATGGCTCGAATGGGTAAGATATATGCTGTAACATCATTAAAGATGAAATTAACATGACATTTGGCTACAGAAATAAGCTGCCAAATAGTTCACAACACAAGCAGTGCAAATGACGTTATTAATCAGAACTATAAAATTATCAGTAAAATAAAATGTCCCATGTTTAACAATGAAAAAGGCTTCATGTGACAGACGTTATAAACAATGGTTTGTTACAACAATTGTGAGTAGACGACTTTGGATAGCTAAATATACTGTATAATAATAATAAATATGTAACAACTCTGACGTGATCTATGCTGTAAAGCCAACGATCGAAATAAAATTATTATTATTATTATGTATTTTTTAAATATTTTTGTCACATACTGCATAGTCACCGAGTGCTCAGTATTTAGTCAGGGGTAAGAAAAGGCATTTTCGCCTTACCCTCCCCACATAAGTCGAATAAAAAAAATACCTATACAGTATGAAATATTTTCGGAACCTGCAAGAAGGTAATTTTTTAGTATCCTACTGGTACTGTGGTTTAAAAGATAAAGAATGTATAATTGATAATATAGCATTAAATACAGTATTATACATAATATATAAGTACTGTATGCCTAATTACTGCAGTAGCAGCTATGATTAAATTAATTAAGCAAATCACAATTTAAAAGTTGTAGAGGAATTGAAGCACGTAAGCCACTTGTTAACCTTGAATAAAACGGCAAGCTTGAGATTTTTTTGTACGAACCTTATACTTATTTGTATTCATGAGCATAAAACCTATTGGTCATAAACACTGATGTCATGCAAATATGGTTGGAATTCCAGACAAAAATATCATTATGACCTTGTTTGTCAAATATGGTCATGAACCATTCAGGTTTGGTAAGGTCGTTAAAGGTAGTAAGTTCATTGTAATAATAATAATAATAAAATTAACGCGGCAAATGTGGCTACGCCACGGTGGCTCGCGAAGGGTTTGCTTGTCTCAAAACCCTCTTAAACAACCCATAACTCTCCGCTTCAACAACTTCTGCCTTCAGCAAATTCCACTCTCTTACAGTCCTGTTAGGCTGAAACTACGAGCTTTCTGTTTTGCGCCTAAATAGAAGTCGCAACTCCAAAGTCGCAACTTTTAACCCTGGCAGAGCCAGGCTAAGTAAGTGGAGGGGGTTTGGCTCAGTGACGTCACGGCCAATCAGAGAGGGCGTTACTGGTTTCGCGACTTTTAGAAAAAGCTCGTAGTTTAGGTTTTTAAAGACTAACAGGTAGATACTAGATATGCCTCTTTCTGCTTGTCAACGACTCATATTATACCCAACAAAATTAATATTTGCTTTATAATTTAGTATTTAATGCATCCATGATGTCGTCATAGAAACAAAAATTTACAAATTTACAAATTGTTTTTCTCTTGGTTACAGTGGGTGTAAGAATACTGTTTATTTACAAAATGACTCTATAGCCTCATTTTTGTAGCTTATTGCATGGAAAGGATATAATTTCCATTGGTTTCTGCTTCCGATTGCAGCTACCCACACTAAAATATAGCTGACTTTGGTTGCTTTTTCTCTAGAATTTTAACTCATTCAAACTCTGAGCAGAATATTCTCCAAGCTTGATTTTTATGCATAACATATTCAAATTCATTATAACTAAAACAGTTGGAGGACAATTTTTTAACTCTCTACAACTTGAATCGTACAACTCATTACAACGCAATGTATCTCAGATTAACGAAAATAAAAATAACTCATTGTAACCAATTATAAATGTACTTTCCCACAATGGAAATTAACATAATATATCCCATATTAACTTTGAAGCATCCAACATAATTAAACTTTGACAAACAAAGCATTTTTCTAACTTACAGCAACTCGATTCAATAGAAAAATGGCATTTAAAAATCAATTCAAAGCAACTTCAATTAACTTAACTTCTGAGTCCTCTTCTTCAAAGGATTTTATCTTCTTCTAACTGCAGATTTAAATTTAAAAACAATATAACCCAATGCATGTCAACCAAAGTGTTGAATAGAGAAATGCAATGTAATATAACAGAATTCAACAAAGGTAGGGCCATATTTGTCTCAACAAAAGGCAACACTCTTGCAACAAAACTTAACTATAAATTGTAGCAATAGGAGACCATGTCATTGCCAACAAAAAACAACCCTTTTACAACAACACTTAACTAAAAATTCACCAAAGCCACAGCAATGATGGGATCTATTAATTCCAACAAAAAGCAACTCTTTTGCAACAACGCTCAACTAAAAAATCGCCAAAACCACAGCAATGATGGATTATTTTAGTTACAACAAAAAGCAACTCTTTTGCAACAACACTCAACTAAAAATTCGCCAAAACCACAGCAATGATGGATTATTTTAGTTACAACAAAAAGCAACTCTTTTGCAACAACACTCAACTAAAAATTTGCTAAAACCACAGCAATGATGGACTGGTTTACTTCCAACATAAAAAACTCTTTTGCATCAATACTCAACTAAAAATTCGCCACAACCACAGCAATGATCGATGGGTTGTTTTTATATTACAGTTCCAGCTAAAAGAAACCCTTATGAAAAAAAAAACTTTACAAGAAATTTAGCAATGAGAATGAGAGAGACAATTTACTCCTTTAAATTGTGGTAATTAAAGTAGAGTGAGCGATTTAATTTTTTGGAATATTTTATTTTCTTAAAATAGTTTAACCTGCCTTCTATTGAGAAAATGAAAACCAAAAAATTCCATCTCAAAAAGCTTCACCACAAAAAATTCCCAAAGTTGGTGTTTCGGAGGCCTTAAACATGCATCCTTATAGAACAGAAAACAGCGTTTTACTCCAACTTCGTCTGAACTATGGAACCAATTAAAAAATACGTACGTAATCTATGATGAATTCTTTAATGGATTTCCATGTAAAAAAAAAAATTTACATTGCCGTTTTTCCGAAACAAAATATTGAAATTTTTGCGGGTTAATTCCCATAAAGATTTTCAAGATTTTTTCCGGAAAAACCACTCCGAATTTTTTTTTTTATTATTTGAAAATCCATTAAAGAATTTAGCATTGATTACGTACGTATTTTTTAATTGGTACCATAGTTCAGACGAAGTTGGAGTAAAAAGCGGCTTTCTGTTCCATAAGGATGCATGTTAAAGGCCTCCGAAACACCAACTTTGGGATTTTTTTGTGGTGAAGCTATTTGAGATGGAATTTTTTGGTTTTCATTTCTCAACAGAGGACAAGTTAAACTATAGTTTAACTATAGTTTAGTTTTTGGTTCTTGTAAACCAAAAACTATAGTTTAACTTGTCCTCTGTTGAGAAAAATAAAATATTCAAAAAAATGAAATCGCTCACTCTACTTTAATAACTGTTTAAATTCACTATATATAATAGATATGTAACAATTTGCAAATAATTAAGATATGCTAAAAATAAAAAATATATAATATATATTTTATATGCAACGGCAGACAGATGGGAAAAAAAATAGTGTTTTATACATATACCCAGGGACCGCATGGGTATCCCCGCGACACAGCCGAGCGAACGTTCCGCGAGAAATGCCCCGTGAATATCTGGAATTGCTTTACGTAGGATGTAGGAGAGACATATAGGAGACAAAATCACAATGGAGTATCGACCTCAATTTTTTTATTGCAGAGAGGGTTCCCTGATTTTTTACAGACCGGGAACTATTTTTAAAAAATTATTAAAAGTCCTTTTCGTGACGTCACGAGACGCCGCTCCTTAAAAAAAAATAGGACTTGCCACCTCGTGACGTCAAAAAAAGGACATTCAATAATTTTTAAAAAATAGTTCCTGCGGTCTCTAGAAAATCTGAAAAAAATCAGAGGAGCAACCCTCTATCCATTTCTCCAATAAAAAAAATTGAGGTCGATACTCCATTTTATTGAACTTTTATATCAAATGTCCCTTACGTGTCTTGCAGGGATACATTAGGGAGTATCCCATGTATGCCCCGCAGGTGCACTCATGGGACATTAGTATTTTTTTTTAATATGGTTAAATTATGTTATTTTAAAACATTTAATTTAATCCTGAATAAAAATAAATTAATTTGTTATATATCATTGAATATCCCGCATGCAGGTGTCTCTGGAGGACACACACACGGGGCATTGTCGGAAATTGTAAATATTTATATGTCATCATATATATATATATATATATATATATATATATATATATATTGATTAAGCATGAGTCTATTGACTTTTTGAGCACAATTGAGGTTAATTTTTATTATAATTATCCCGATAATCCGAATGTCCTGTAACTGCACCTGGGGGTTAATTATTCTCATGGGACATAAAATTTCTTCTCATGAAATGATATATATTTTAAGCTACTAAAGATATTCTTTTAATATAATATACAATAATGGTTGGATTTTTTTATTTCATAATTACAAAAATTTATACATAAAATTATGCTTTGCTGATTTTTTTCAGATTTTTGGAGTACAGGAACTATATAATTTAAAAAAATATATATTTAATAAATCTGAATTAGGGTGGTACAACCTGATGGGACAACCATGATGTCATCAATAGCCAATCACAACAGCAACCGTATACAATAATTATTCTAATTAGCATTCACTATTCTAAAATTAGTTAACTTTAAATACACGCCGCTTATATGATGTCCAGACAAAATTTAAAACCATTTTCTTTGAAATTAAATATACAGTATCATAATATTATAAATACCTAAAATGGGGTATCGACCTCAATTTTTTTATTGCAGAAATGGATAGAGGGTGCAAAGTTATGCTACCCTGATTTTTTTTTGATTTTTTAGAGCCCGGGATGTATTTTTAACAAATTATTGAAAGTCCTTTTTGTGACGTCACGCGGCGACAAGTCCTATCTTTTTCTTAAGGAGCCGCGTCTAGTCACGTCACGAAAACAACTGTCAACAATTTTTTAAAAATAGTTCCCGGACTCTAAAAAATCTGAAAATATCAAGGTAGCATAAATTTGCACGCTAGCTTTATCCATTTTTGCAATAAAAAAAATTGTGGTCAATACTACATTGTGTCCCTTCATCATCATATTAATTATTTCATATAGCATATTAATTAGCATGGCACAATAAAACTTATTATATAATATATTATTAGTATCTAGTATAGAAAGTTATAACTTTCAATTAGCTTGAAGTAGAGTATGAGCGATTTCATTTTTTGGAATTATTTTTTTTTTTTCTAAAAATAGTTTAACCTGCCTTCTATTGAGAAATATGAAAACCAAAAAATTCCATCTCAAATAGCTTCACCACAAAAAATTCCCAAAGTTGGTGTTTCGGAGGCCGTTGACATATTATATATGCATCCCTTATGGAACAAAAAACAGCTTTTTACTCCAACTTCGTCTACTATATGGTATCAACCAAAAAATGCGTACGTAATCTATTATGAATTCTTTAATGGATTTACAAATAATTTTATTTATTTACGGGGCCGTTTTTCCGAAAAGATATATTAAAATTTATGCGAGTTAATTATTCCCATAAGGATTTTCAGGATTTTTTTCCGGAAAAACGGCTCCATAAAAAATTGTTTTATTTGAAAATCCATTAAAGAATTCATCAAAGATTCTATATGTACGGATTTTTTAATTGGCACCATATTTCAGACGGTATATGTTGTAGTAAAAAGCTCTTCCATAAGCTAGGATGCATGTTAAAGGCCTCCGAAACACTAACTTTTGGAATTTTTTGTGGTGAGGCTTATTTGAGATGGAATTTTTTGGTTTTTATTTCTCAATAGAGGGCGAGTTAAATTTTTAGAAAATGAAATAAAAAAAAAAAAAAATGAAATCGCCTAATTAAGGTGGATCCACATGGCGATTTCCAACCTGCGACGCGAAGCGAATAATGCGCACTTGCTGTAAAATCCATTGGCGGCCGGCCATATTTGGGGATTAAAAAAAAAAGTATAAAAATTAATGCGATATATTCGCCGCCGCAATGTCGAATTCGCTTCCGCATAGGATTTCACAGCTTGTGTGACAAAATCGCGTCGCATAGCCCCGCGTTGTCACCATCTGAATTCGCCTTTACTCTACTTTAAGCTTCATCCCTCTCTAAAACGAATTATAAATATATATGTAAAAAAAAAATTTTTTCTTTAAATTTATTTTCTACTGATATCATTGCATGTTCATTGTAATCTATCGTATTTAAATAATATAAATTATAAAGATATATTATAATTATAAATTATGTCACCTTTTTTAAATTTGTCGTTAATGAAAATTATAAGCGCAGGTGTGGATCAGTTATAGGGAGAGGGCAGGGCTATTCTTCTATTGGTGGAGGGGAGCTGCCCCCCCCATTTTTGGATTTAACACACATGTGCAACATATATATAATATTCAGTATAATAATATATATTATATAAAATCATTTTTCCCATTCCAATTTTTTTTAACATTGATCTTATGCGGAGGCAGCCCCCCCCCCCCCACAGATTTTTTTTTCTGAATCCATGCCTATTTAAGCGTGTGCGTAGGGATTAGAGTAATTAAAATATGGAATTAATTTATGCATGCTATTCTTGGGTGGGATCTATCATATACAGAGTGAACCACAATTCGCGTGCCAACTTTTTTCGTAAATTTGGTATTGCAAAAATTTTCGCACAAACTTCAAACTTGGTACACTTGTAGCTGAGGGTTGTAAAAATTAGTTCAGGGTGTTAAAATTTTTATTGGACACCAATAACACCCCTTTCAGGGGTGGTTTTTAAAAAAATTATTTTCGCCTTATGGGAATTCAATGTTAAATACAACTTTTTTTGAAATCATTAGAATTTTGCGGAAAAAGTTTCTAGCATAGGGTAATCGACCCTCCTAAACTCGGAAATAATTTTAGATTTTTTCCCCGACGCACCCCTGAGGGTGGAGACCTACCCCTAAAATCCATTTTCCTTAAAAATTGTGCTAAAATTATGAAATTAATTTTGAAGGGGTAATCGACCCTCTTGAACTCGGAAATAATTTTAGATTTTTTCCCCGAAGCACCCCTGAGGGTGGAGACCTACCCCTAAAATCCATTTTCCTTAAAAATTGTGCTAAAATTATGAAATTAATTTTCAAGGGGTAATCGACCCTCCTAAACTCGGAAATAATTTTAGATTTTTTCCCCGACCCACCCCTGAGGGTGGAGAACTACCCCTAAAATCCATTTTCCTTAAAAATTGTGCTAAAATTATGAAATTAATTTTCAAGGAGTAATCGACCCTCCTGAACTCGGAAATAATTTTAGATTTTTTTCCCTGACGCACCCCTGAGGGTGGAGACCTACCCCTAAAATCCATTTTTCTTAAAAATTGTGCTAAAATTATGAAATTAATTTTCAAGGAGGAATCGACCCTCTTGAACTCGGAAATAATTTTAAATTTTTTCCCTGACGCACCCCTGAGGGTGGAGACCTACCCCTAAAATCCATTTTCCTTAAAAATTGTGAAATTAATTTCCTAGGTGTAATTGACCCTCCTGAACTCGGAAATAATTTTAGATTTTTTTCCCCGATGCAACTCTGAGGGGAAACTAGCTGCTACCCACCATATCCTTCTTTCTTAATTATCGAGTAGAAATTGCGAATTAATTTTTTTTCAGGATGTATCGAAATTTTTCAGAGAAAAAATATCCCAGACTGACCCCTTCACTTGCAGCATGACAGTGGTTTCACTCAATGTGCCAACCGTTAATTGGCGTGATGGCACATGTTGGTCCGCTCAACGTGGCTATGTGTGTAGGTGCATAGCCTCTAACATCTGAGGTGTGACGGTGTGACTAATTCCATGCAACGTATGATCTCCACTTTCTGTTTGTCAATTTGTCTCAAATCTCCTCTTGTGAACATTTTTCTTCAGAAAGAGATTTGAGACCATTGACGAGCTAAAAGTGACAGACGTTATGTGGAATTGGTTACATCTCAGTTGTTAAAGGCACACAGAGCCTCGTTGTGCAGACCAACATGTGCCTTCACGCCATGCAATTAACGGTGGACACATCCATCGTCATGCTGCAAGTGAAGAGGTGAGTCTGTGATTTCTTTTTATGAAAGATTTTGATAAATTCCGAAAAAAATTTAATTCACAATTTCTACTCGATTATTAAGGAGAAAAGGTATGGTGGGTAGCCGTTGACCCTCAGGGTTGCGTTAGGGAAAAAATCTAAAATTATTTCCGAGTTCAGAAGGGTAGAGTACACCTTGAAAATTAATTTTACAATTTTATCACAATTTTTAAGGAAAATGGATTTTAGGGGTAGTTCTCCACCCTCAGGAGTGCGTCGGGGAAAAAATCTAAAATGATTTCCGAGTTCAGGAGGGTCGATTACACCTTGAAAATTAATTTCATAATTTTAGCACAATTTTTAAGAAAAATGGATTTTAGGGGTAGTTCTCCACCCTCAGGACTGCGTCGGGGAAAAAATCTAAAATTATTTTCGAGTTCAGGAGGGTCGATTACACCTTGAAAATTAATTTCATAATTTTAGCACAGTTTTTAAGAAAAATGGATTTTAGGGGTAGGTCTCCACCCTCAGGGGTGCGTCGGGGAAAAAATCTAAAATTATTTCCGAGTTCAAGAGGGTCGATTACCCCTTCAAAATTAATTTCATAATTTTAGCACAATTTTTAAGGAAAATGGATTTTAGGGGTAGGTCTCCACCCTCAGGGGTGCGTCGGGGAAAAAATCTAAAATTATTTCTGAGTTCAGGACGGTCGATTACCCTATGCTAGAAACTTTTTCCGCAAAATTCCAATGATTTCAAAAAAAGTTGTATTTAACATTGAATTTCCATAAGGCGAAAATAATTTTTTTAAAAACCACCCCTGAAAGGGGTGTTATTGGTGTCCAATAAAAATTTTAACACCCTGAACTAATTTTTACAACCCTCAGCTACAAGTGTACCAAATTTGAAGTTTGTACAAAAATTTTTGCAACACCAAATTTACGAAAAAAGTTGGCACGCGAATTGTGGTTCACTCTGTATATATAATTTTATGAGGTGATCGATCGAGTCCCATGATGTATAATATATATTTAAACAATAAAGTGCACTAAATGAACTCTTATTAAACAATTATAATAAACTTTTTCCACCATAAAACACTATGAATATCACTTGAAAGGTGAAATGATTTCATTTCGTTTAAATTATGCAATTAAAGAATTAAACTATTTTCTGACATAACTTTTTCAAACATTCCGTGCGCCTTGTAAAAAATATTTCTTATCGTTTCTGATTGGACAAGTTCAAAATTGTAAGCCAATCAAAATTTAGCACCGACCGTTGATCGATAACGATCGATAATCGATATGATTTTTTTATTTTCTAATGGCGGCGAAGAAGAAGTGATGTCGGTGCCAAATTTTCGTTAATAACTGCAATTAAATCTGTGTTACGATGTTTTGTATGATATATTTAATGAAAATACATAACGAACTGTGAGAATAAGGTATGTTTTAGTGTATGTATATTGCGTCCTTGGTTAAAATTGTGTTTTTCTGATCCACGATTTGTTTTGTTTATGTCTGACATCTGCAAACGAGTGGACCTCGAGTGGACTATCTGTTCTGTAAGTTTCTTAAAATTGAATTTCCAATCGTCAGCATCATTCTATATGGAAATACCGGGTATGTATAATACAATATTGTTTATATAGCAAAGTTCCCAAGCGTATATTAACGAGAAAATTACAGTAATGATGTTTGAAAATAAATTAAATTTTTCCTTCTATGCATAGGTGTCGTTGACTGATTTCAAGTTTTTCAGTTCCCATTTAGCTTAAGGTAGAGATAACGCCGAACAGCTGATTGACGTAATGCCCTTTGATTAACATGTAAACCTTGGCAAATTGACAAAAATTCTGAAATTTTTTTGACAGTAAGATGCCATGGCCTAAAAGCCATAGCAAAAGTTTCCAAAACATTTAACGAGCCGATTTTTTTAAATTAATTTTTTAGATTGGCTCTCCATGGGAAAGCCCTATGCTGAAAATTAAAAAAATTAATTAAAAAAAATCGGCTCGTTAAATCGTGTTGAAATTTTTTCTATGGCTTTTAGGCACTAATATCTGCCTCTCAAAAAAAATTCAGAATTTTTGTCAATTTGCCAAGGTTTACATGTTAATCAAAGGGCATTACGTCGATCAGCTGTTCGGCGTTATCTCTACCTTAATGTGCATACAATAATTTTTATCATAAATAAATAGTCTATTACAATTATTTTAACACTATATTATAGCAGTATGCACACGGTATGCCATACTGTACAGTACAGTATCTAAAATAAGCATGCATACATAATATAATATATGCTGTATGCATATCATATTTATAAATATGCTGATGAACGATACAATGGTTTCAAGGTTCTTCTTCTACCTGCATATAATGCAATCCCTATGCCTAGACAGTACATTTGCCTTGGATTGTAAAGGTGCTGTCACATATGGTCGAAAATTACTACCGGAATCATGCCGTAGCAGCCGCAGATAAACGATAATGTACGAAAGCTTGCTGTATACGGCATGCCATGGCATAAATAATATTTCTGTTGTTTGAAAGCTCTTAAACTTGCCACTAACCTATAAGTGTCATATAAACCCACCTATTTTTAAACTTAAATTATTTATTGTGTTCAATGATGTGCTGATTCCGTCTTGTGCAGTGTCAACAGGTAATGTGAGTGACAATCTCGAGGCGGTGTCTCAGGCAGCGTCCAATCTCAGTGACGTCCTCGCTTGATGAAGGAAGGAGGAGAAGCGGACCCACCAGACAATCTCTCTGCCAACGTATCTGGCCGCTGCACTCCCAGCATATCAGGCAGGGACGCACCTCCAGTCAGGTGACGGACAACACAGATGCAGCCAATGGACACTAGGGACAACCATGGTGAGTCCTCGGCCTGTAGTTTTCTATGTACGTTATCCTTCAATAAGTGATTTATAGGTCAACTAAAAATAATGATTGTGATTTATTTTTATTTATTTTTTTACTTTGAGGGCTATACTAGATACAGTATTTTTATAATTGGGAAATTAATTTTGTTGGTTGCAATACTAATTTATGTTTCATACTTTACTCAATGTGAAAGTGTCTCGGAGGCAGATTCTTTGTTACGTAGTGACTAGTCTCTATTAAATTTAGACAAGATGGCTGCCATTTAGCGGAAACTTCAACTAGACACAAACTCACTTGCATTTCAGTCGTTATGATGGCAAAGTGTCTCGGAGGCAGATTCTTTGCTACGTAGTGACTAGTCGCTATTAATTTTAGACAAGATGGCTGCCATTTAGCGGCACCTTCAACTAGACACAAACTCACTTGCATTTCAGTACGTTATGATGGCAAAGTGTCTCGGAGGCAGTTTCTTTGTTACGTACTGACTAATCGTTATTAAATTTAGACAAGATGGCTGCCATTTAGCGGAACCTTCAACTAGACACAAACTCACTTGCATTTCAGTACGTTATGATGACAAAGTGTCTTGGAGGCAGTTTCTTTGTTACGTACTGACTAGTCTCTATTAAATTTAGACAAGATGGCTGCCATTTAGCGGAACCTTCAACTAGACACAAACTCTCTTGCATTTCAGTACGTTATGATGGCAATGTGTCTCGGAGGCAGATTCTTTGTTAAGTACTGACTAGTCTCTATTAAATTTAGACAAGATGGCTGCCATTTAGCGGAACCTTCAACTAGACACAAACTCACTTGCATTTCAGTCGTTATGATGGCAAAGTGTCTCGGAGGCAGTTCCTTTGTTACGTACTGACTAGTCGCTATTAAATTTAGACAAGATGGCTGCCATTTAGCGGAACCTTCAACTAGACACAAACTCTCTTGCATTTCAGTACGTTATGATGGCAATGTGTCTCGGAGGCAGATTCTTTGTTAAGTACTGACTAGTCTCTATTAAATTTAGACAAGATGGCTGCCATTTAGCGGAACCTTCAACTAGACACAAACTCACTTGCATTTCAGTCGTTATGATGGCAAAGTGTCTCGGAGGCAGTTCCTTTGTTACGTACTGACTAGTCGCTATTAAATTTAGACAAGATGGCTGCCATTTAGCGGAACCTTCAACTAGACACAAACTCACTTGCATTTCAGTACGTTATGATGACAAAATGTCTCGAAGGCAGTTTCTTTGTTACGTACTGACTAGTCGCTATTAAATTTAGACAAGATGGCTGCCATTTAGCGGAACCTTCAACTAGACACATACTCACTTGCATTTCAGTCGTTATGATGGCAAAGTGTCTCGGAGGCAGATTCTTTGTTACGTAGTGACTAGTCGCTATTAAATTTAGACAAGATGGCTGCCATTTAGCGGAACCTTCAACTAGACACAAACTCACTTGCATTTCAGTACGTTATGATGGCAAAGTGTCTCGGAGGCAGTTTCTTTGTTACGTACTGACTAGTCTCTATTAAATTTAGACAAGATGGCTGCCATTTAGCGGAACCTTCAACTAGACACAAACTCACTTGCATTTCAGTACGTTATGATGGCAAAGTGTCTCGGAGGCAAATTCTTTGTTACGTACTGACTAGTCGCTATTAAATTTAGACAAGATGGCTGCCATTTAGCGGAACCTTCAACTAGACACAAACTCACTTGCATTTCAGTACGTTATGATGGCAAAGTGTCTCGGAGGCAGTTTCTTTGTTACGTACTGACTAATCGCTATTAAATTTAGACAAGATGGCTGCCATTTAGCGGAACCTTCAACTAGACACAAACTCACTTGCATTTCAGTACCTTATGATGACAAAGTGTCTTGGAGGCAGTTTCTTTGTTACGTACTGACTAGTCTCTATTAAATTTAGACAAGATGGCTGCCATTTAGCGGAACCTTCAACTAGATACAAACTCACTTGCATTTTAATACGTTATGATAGCAAAGTGTTTCGTAGGCAGTTTCTTTGTTACGTACTGACTATTATAGTCTCTATTAAATTTAGACAAGATGGCTGCCATTTAGCGGAACCTTCAACTAGACACAAACCCACTTGCATTTCAGTACGTTATGATGGCAAAGTGTTTCGGAGGCTCCTACTTCGTCATTACTGACGCTACGTGATGGAACCAAGATGGCGCCTATTTGACAGGACCTGCTGCCAGTGACAAAGTAACCTCATGTTTTCAGAAATTAAATTAGTAACAGCGTCAACCTGCATCATGTTACCAACTTACTGACTTTTCCTTCCAGCATTGATATTAAATTCTAAATATCAGCCATTTTTTCAAACTTGAAACCAAAATATCATTTAAAATGAACAATCTAAAGCTGTGTGATACTCAAGGATTTTGTATTTATAGATAGGTTATCTCTATACCAATAGAATTAGAGCTACTGAGGCAAATCTCCAACGTAAGATGGTGACCGAGCTTAACCATCTGCAATGTAAACTATATGGAAGTTCCCCAACGTAAGATGGCAGTCATCCCATTGGTTACTGTTGTAACCGCCACCCACTTCCTCACCGACGGCAGTACCATCACCTATCCATACCAACGTTCCTTTATACAGGTTAAGCCACCGATTGGACCAATGTTAAAGGGCTTAGCCAATCACGTTCAAGTATTTTTGGCCACATCGTGCCGCGAAACTTTGAATGCGCCCATCATGCAATGCTATTTTTGAAATTTCGCGGTACAATGGGGCCTGAAAATTTAACGAAATTGACGCACGAAATACGTGCGTGTCTTAACCTGTATAAAGGAACCTTGATCCATACATACAAAATCCTTGGTGATACTCATATAATGACCATATATTGCAGTGGCTTTTAAACTGTGGCTTGCATACTGACTTTTGTTGTTCCAGCATGTTATGGAGCCTGATAAAATAATTCTACTGGTTCCTTCAAACACCTAGACATTTGTATAATTTACTTATACGACTATTGTTTACATCGTGAGTGTCTAAATTTTGATAAATTTCAACAGGGCATCATGATCACTGCCAACAAGCCTCCTACCTGATGATGAAAAGTCTGCCAACAGTGCCAAGAAATCAAGAATTTTAACGTTTATCCCCGACGTCTTTGGCCCAAGTAATTCCAAACAGCAGTTTCAAATACTTGGGTAATAGAGGGGAGAACTCGTCAAAGTGAATAGTAGAAAATTTACTTGTTATTTATTTGAGGAGATATGGGTCAGATGGGGGAGGGCCCAATATTGATTCTGGCAGAAAGCTAGTTGGGTTTCATTGTAATTTTTTTGGAAGGAGTTGGGTTACATGGTGGAGAGTCCGGTATTGATTCTGCCAAAAAGCTAGTTGAATTTCGTTGTAAAGAGTTGTTTAGAGTTGGGTCAGATGGGGGAAGGACCAGTATTGATTCTGCCAGAAAGTTCGTTGGATTTCGTTGTAAAGAGTTGTTGAGAGTTGGGTCAGATGGGGGAAGAACCGGTATTGATTCTGGCAGAAAGTTTGTTGGATTTCGTTATAATTTTGTTGAAATGAGTTAGGTCAAATAAGGGATAACCCAGTATTGATTCTGCCAGAAAGTTCGTTGCATTTCATTGTAATTTTGTTGGAATGAGTTGGGTCACATTGGGGAGGATCCAGGAATGATTCTGCCAGAAAGCTAGTTGGATTTCGTTGTAATTTGGTTGCAATGAGTTGAGTCAGATTGGGCAACCCCTGGTTCGGCAGGGGGAAACTTTTAGTTGTATTTCATTGTAATCAGTTGTATAAATGTCTGTTGAAATTTGTTAATGCCAGCTGTATTTTATTGAATAATGTCTTGTTAATAAAGGTTGAAATTTGTTGTGATTAATCAGTTGTATAATGTTTATTTTCATTGTAATCCTTGAGTTACACTATGTTGTGTAGTGTTATCCTTATCCAGTTATATTTAGTTGCTTTTTGCGCAAGTTTATCTTGGTTAGCAGGAGTTAAAACAATATCTGTTGCCTTCAGTTATTCAAAGTTACAGGGCCGCAACTAAAACGAACCCTAAAAGCGGCAAAATCATAGTTGTATTGAGTTGTATAGTTAGTTTTTAGTTGGAGCAAGATTTTGTTCAACAAAATTTAAGTGTGGGTAGGCTATACATTATAGCTATATGTATATAATATGTATGCATACCAGAGCAAAAGTAAAAATGAGACAAAATTACATAATTCCCGGGCAAAACACTAACATGTAAAAGGCTTGACGGCACGTACAGCATAATTATCAATTTCTCTCTGAATATACTTATGTATTTTTTTGATTGATTAAATTTTGATTGGCGTTAGGACAATTTTTCCTTGCAGCCAGAAGAAGTATATAACTGGATTAAATAAACAAATTATTTGAAATTTTGCTCTGTGTTATATATTTAGTCTCAGATCACCTGTGGAAAAGAGCGGTTGACTCTCGAAACGTATGCATAGTAGTATGTGTAGTGTGCATACATGCAAGTGTTATGTAGTGAAGTGCACAAACACCAAGTGACCATCGCAACATATGTACATACTACTGTACATATGTACACTGTACAGAAGGATTACAGTACATCGAACACCGGCAATGGTAAAAGTCTAAAAAGTTAAATAGAAACCTCAACAATATTACAGTATATGATATGCATATATGCATACCTAATAGCTGCATGATATGCATAATTAATAATAAATGCAACATCGTCAACCAAGCCAAACTACAAACTTACCTGTCGTCGGACAAATAACGCTTTTGATGCTGTCGATGCTGATGCGGCAGCGGAAGCTTTGACAGGTGGTTTTGTAATAAGCCGATGGAGGGGTAAGAACAACGCGAAGGGGAAGTGAAGCGAGAGAGAAAATAAACCTTTTCATTTATTTACTTTGCTGCTGACCTCTTGCGTGACGCTGGATATCGAGCGTGGAGTATGTATACGTGGTGGAATTATGAACACGTTTTTCAGTTTTCGTTTATTGATCTGCTGATCACTGAATAAAATAAATTTGTTGAAATTTAAGGAACAAGAAAGAGGTAACTAATTTCGAAGAAATCAAGGAAGAAATGTAAACAAAAACTCTTCACTCTTCACAGCGGCTTCACAGCTGTTGTTACGTTTTTTTTTTATTTTTTTTTAGCGTTGAGGCGGGAGTAGCAATAACAATTTAAAACCTGCGCTAGGGATGCATGCAGAGATAATGCATGCAGCCAGTTAGTATTAACTCTATGCCATGGTTAGCTGCTATATAATTATTAGACTTTATCAGAGACACTATATAATATACATATAGTACGTGTCTCTGAGACTTTATATACTATATAATATATATTATATAAATACATAATAAATTACAATTAACTCAATTAAGGATATATATATACATGCATGAGCTTGCATGGAGCTCAAGGCGGGCCGGGTATAATTAATGGTCGGGTTATAATACGGCCGGATATACCATATATATAATATATATTTTATATGAATCGATACAGGGATTATTATTAGGGATATAATTAAGGGAGGGATTAAAGCAAGATTAAAGGATATGATCTATGGCCACAATACGACCTGTAACGACGCATCCCAGCATTCACTGAGGTTCGAGACGGCATATATGTGCTGAGGAAATCGTGGAAAACCTCAGTCGATCAGGACGGGCCACATGCAAACATGCAAGTATAATATACATTAATTGATCACTGCACTGGGAGGAAAAGTGAGGCGAATTTGCCCCGTCAGAGAGCGAGCAACTTTAATTTTTACTTGAAACGGTCACTCATCTCGTGTTTTGTGCATGGCTAGAAAATTACACAAACACATTATTATTTGAAGTGTATAATTTAAAGTTTCGAGATTCCTGGATGGCCAGCCTATTATAATAATATGTAATATATAGAGCTCGATACCTACATGCAACATATATGGTGTCATGCATATATTATGTGTCTTAATTTTTTAGAGGGACCGGTGATATATATTATATTCAAGAGGAAATATTTATTTGAATATAAAAATATGTACTTATATTTATAATTATACAATATTAATATATTATTATATTATTATATTATAATATATAATTATATATATTATATTATAATATATAATTATATATATTATATTTTAATAAAAAGAGTGCAGTGTCAGTGCACACACATATATATGATGCTAAATTATAGGCATAAAAGTATAGTATTTAGACTATTAAGTTATAGTATAAGTATTAAATTAAAGCTTAAAAACAAACAATTAAGGACAAGAAATTGTTTATATATAATTTTATTTAAGTGTTACATGCCAGAATATAATTTATGACAGTATATGTTTTAACAAGTATGACGCATATCGAATATATTATAATATATATATATATATATATATATATATATATATATATATATATATATATATATATATATATATATATATATATATATATATTGTATAGATAGGCAGCACGTACTTTTGAAAGATCGAGTGGTGTTCGTGTTTGCAGTTCAAGAAATTAACTCTGCATATATGTTATAATTGTAATTATGAACTTCTATCATAAGAACGAAATTGCAATATAAATCATTGTATATATACATACATGAGTTAAACATCACAGATACTGTTAGATACATGAATATTAAATTGTGACATTATATATTACTTTTGAATGGAATGGAGTATATAAATTGAAAACTTAATGTATCACAAAAAGATAACCAATAAATACAAAGAACAAAAATTAAATCAAATATGTAATTTATAAACCAAAAAAATTAATAAAATGCACTATTTATACATAATAAATTCTTACCTAGATTTAGGCAAAGAAAAAATGTTTTGTTGGTGTTGACGAAACACGTACCCATTATAATTATATTCTCGATACATGATTCTAAACATTAAAAATTAAATGCCCATAATGATAAATGTTTAAATATTTTCTCCTTGTGTATCCCAGTATAAAATCAAAACTTATATATATGTTAATTGATTTAACATTTACAGAAAAAGTGCACATTTCACCTCTGATATTAAAATTGCTGTCAAATGACATAATATGATCTGATCGATACACCATTCATGCAGTCGGTACAGGTAGTATATACATACTTATGATAACAATTTAATTAGCTTAAATCTGTAACAACAAACGTAATCCTCGATAAGTTAAGCTTTTGCACTTCTCAATAAAATGTCTTACTGAAGCATGTAATAATAATATAAAGATTTTAACGTTCGATTTGATGGTGTTTTTATTATTAATTTTAGATTATAAACTCTTGTGCAACCAAGTCGAGATTTTTGATATAATAAAAAGTATTATAAAGCAACGTTGCATGTGACGATGGTCAAAATTAAGTTGGATTTCCATACATTCCGTTTACATTTTATTGAGTGGGATCAGTGCACTGATACAATTAATACGTTCAATATAATATGCCCATTTGTCCATCTTAATTGCTTATGACTTATTATCTCACCGTGAGGGTATAAAAATATATGCAAATTAATTAATCTTAATTAGCTTTGAGGCTTGATTTAGTCCTCTTAATTAATTGCCCCTATTCTGTATAATCGTACACGGATAAAAATTTTTAATAGGAAAGGTCGGTAAAAGCGCCATTTACCAGCACGTTTGTAATATTTTACCGACATTGTTACAATGTATTCTGTAAAAACTGAAGACAAAGGATTGTAAAATAGTTTTTAAAGAGTGCTGGTAAAAGTTTAACATTTTTGCTTTGCAATGCCATTTTTACCAACCTAAATCTGCGATTTTAGCACGCTTCCTTTTTGCAACTTCAAACGTTGCAAATATAGCCCATTACGTTCTTAAAATTTACCAACTTGTTTAAAGAGTGTTGGTAAAAGTTTAACATTTTTGCTTTGCAAATGCCATTTTTACCAACCTAAATCTGCGATTTTAGCACGCTTCCTTTTTGCAACTTCAAACTTTGCAAATATAGCCCATTACGTTCTTAAAATTTACCAACTTGGTTGTTTTATTCAAAAACGTCCGTTACATTTGAGCAAACTTCCTCACATTTTTGACGCGTCCTTTGTGAGTGAGGTTGTGCTGAAAGTTGGGCTACCGTGTTTAATACGTTTAATTTAAATAGTTCTTCAATACAATTAAGTAACGTCAAGATTTTTCGTCATTACTTCATCACCGTGAATATCATATTAAGGTAAGCATAAAATCATTGTGTCAGTAACTCATATGATTATTTGATTATATTTATATCCTCGATTTCTCTTTCTGTGTCTCTCTGTCAGTATTTATTTTCTTAAATACATGTATCCTCTAGTGACTATAGAGGATAATATTATGCATTTAAGAAAATAAATCCTAGTGCGAAGTGTTTTCGATTACTGTAAATATGGCACTATGCAAATTATTAATATATTTTCTAAAAAATCATTCATGAATACCCTGCACCATTTAACATATATATAAATTTACCGAATCAATTCATACTAATTTGCCGTATATTAATTATAATTATAAATAAATACATGGTATACGTGTTAAAAGAGGTTTAAACATTGGTTTATTAATTTTTCGCTTCAGTTGCTTTTAAATTAAGTAACATATTATATATTGTATTTCGAGTATTTTCTCATGAATATTGCTTGTACCTTGTTAGCTCTAATAACGAATATTTACAGCAATGACGCGCCTACCGAAGGTGTCTGGGTGCTGCAATGGACGATCGACTCATCATCGTGATGCATCCGCGATGCATCTCTGCATTATCACACCACGATTGGAAAAGTTATTCCTCAAACCCCTGCAGCTACTTCAACGAAAGGGAAGCCTCTTCACCCCAAAGGATTGGACTATCAACGGTCTGTGTACTGTAGCAATTTGACATTCATTCTCGGTGTTCGACTTAAAAGTTGAAAGTGATTCATAAAACTGAAGTGACTTTTATACAACTATTAACTGCTATTTTTAATTTTCATTCAAATCTCTTGATACTTGCTTTTTTCTCTCTTGAAAAAAAAAAATATATATATATATATTATTACCTAATTTGTATGCTGTCGTAAATAAATAAAATGTGTTACATAATGTGAAACAAAATTAATGATACTTTTTTATTTATCAACAATCTTATATTCCATGATGACGTACTTAAGTTTATTTGAGTTAAATAGTGTAATAAAATATAATTAATTCTGGTATAGATCGAGAGTGATGTGTGAAATAATTTCACAAAGTAATTTTTATATATTAATTTATAAATTTTATATGCATTGTAATTTTTTTGTAATAATACTAATATTTTCTATCAATGTTACAGTGTATAATGTCATTTCATATTCATTATATTTCAATGTAAGCAAATTATTAAACGTAAAATTTACAAGTTTGAAAATAGTAATAGCTACAAATAAGGGAGGCAAAATTTGACCCAATTAAAGAGTTAACTTTAGAGGATACAAGACAGTAAAACTTGGGACATTAGGTCAGTAAAAAATACAAATAGCAAAATCAAGTCGGTAAAATTTTACACGTCTGAGTAGAATAGTTTTACTATTCGAAATCTTTAATATTTTACCGACTTAATGTGTAGTTTCGTGTTAACTCATTAAGATTGTAGTTTTTACCGACCTGTTAGTATGATTTGAATTACAATGTTGGATCAGGTGTTTTTACCGACTTACTTGGTTCATGGGTTTTAGCTCGAGCTAAGTCGGTAAAATTCTACCACCTCTTTGTGAGAATTTATTTCCGTGTACAACTACAACCAGCTCCATTTGGATGCTGATAAACAAGATGCCTATAACCTCAAGGTAAATATAATAATGTTTTAGCGGGCAAGATAGATATGCAGGGCACTTTCTAAATCATTATTTTTTTGAGTGTACAGTATATTATTAATGTCATATTTATCCACTCAATTCACAGCAAGAAATAACACGATCTTCCCAAAATTTAACAGCCAAATTTGAAAGAAAACTCATTGAATTAATTCATCGCTGCATTATACGTAAAGAAAAAAACGTACTGGACTCTGCGCCTGGATTTATTGAATTTTTAAAATAAATGAGTATTCCAACACTGCAAGGAAAAAAAAAAAAAATAAATAAAAAAAAAATGCCATTCTTCCTATAACTGTATATATACTTCTGGGCTTTGTTGTTTCTTTGGCTCGGGAGACTATAATATTAAGCAGGCAGGTATATATATCCAGATCCAGGAAGGAAAGGGAGATTTTTTGTGTGTTAATTTACCCATTAAAATTTGAATTTAAATAGAATGGATATTTCAATTTCCAATTTCATCCGATGGACTTCTCGACGCTCCTTTCTTCGATTTTTCACTGAATCTACAGTATACATTAATTAATTGAATTTTCACTACGTTTACATGACGGTGTTTAATGCGTATTCGTTGACGACGGATAATGTTATTCTTATGAAGCGTCGTCAACGAATACGCATTAAACACCGTCATGTAAACGTAGTGATTGTTTTTTATATACATAATACGTTGTATATATTATAAATTTAGCAATATAATTATCAATTACACTACACCAACATCAGTATAGCAGTGAAAAACAGTAACGTAACACTTAATTTAAGTTTGAGTGGTACGATTGTTAATACAGAGAGTATAGATAATAAGAAATTTTTATTGAAGGGACGTGACTATAATCTTTTTTACAGTCTTGACTATATTGTGTGTACTATTTCTTGAATAAATTTACAGTTCATAAGAACTGTTCATTCACTTTTATTCGGTTTATAAACATATGGCATAATATATTATATATTTTTTATATTATATTAAAAATATCGTGGATTGAAGCAACAAGCTAGATCAATTTTTGTGCACACGAGTCTTGACTGTGGTGACATGACTTTAATTCTGTAGCATAATTATGTGAGGCATCAATAAAGATATATTATGTTATACTCGTGTATTTTTGAGCTAATTTAATTAAAATATTAATTTATTTTCTCTTTAATGAGTTTAACACAATATTAATTGCTTTTTTATTATTATTTTTCAAACATGATAGACTGACTTTCAGTCAAACTGCATGAGTTTTAATATTTTGTGCAATATATAACAATTAAAATTATATATATTAAATTTGTTGTCTTCAAAACACGACACCATCTATTCTAAATTATTTTAATTGTCAGCTTTTAGCAACATTATGTTTCATCAGCAGACTTTATATGAAATTAATTTCGATTAATTTATGACGTATTATTTTTATAAACACACAGAAAAGAACTACTATAGTAATCTAACATCGAGTCTGTATATTTATAACAATATCATATATGATATCAGCAACATCTATATACAAAATAATTTTGCCAAGATTTATTCTGCAACTACAACAATTGGTCAACTGTAGGTGGATGTGACATCAATTTTGTAAAAAATTGCATTTTAATTGGTCGGCTAAGAAAGGAATATTGTTCCAGTCAGTCAAATATTATACTATAGTGTGAGCTTGCAAAGTTTTGCTACTACTTACATTTTCTTCATTAGTTTCTTAAATATATAAAACTTATAAATTCTATGAATTAGATTACGATAAAGCCGAGACAGTTAATTTTTTGAGAAAACTATTATAATATTTCCAATGATTAAAATTTAGAGAAGATGAAATCGTTTACGAAATCGCAAAGTGTGCTCAAAAATTCTTTTTTTTTCTTTTCTTTTCTTTTTACAAGAATTACAATACTTTCCAAATGAGTTTATGATAGTATTAGAATTACAGCAGAGTGATTTTTGCAAATAGTGTATTTTATGGGGAGGGGAGGGGACTTTAACCACAAAGAGATATCATGATCAAATCTAATATTTTTTTTCCCCCCTACAAAGCACAAATAAGTGAAACCAAATAACTTATACTATAATATTTACTCCGGTGATTTTAATATTTATGTACACTATAATAGGTTATACAATGAATTAGAACAACCTTAAAATGCAGCGAGTAGAATTTTAATTTTTATACATTGACTATCTCATGCGCTTGTAATTTACTATAATATAAATTAGCTGTTTTATGTGACAATGTTTAGCTTCTGACCTCCTTTTTTATTTAGTGAACTCTGTGCCAAGTTTTTTTTTTGTTTTTATTTTTTATCACTTTAAATAATAAAAACATTCCCATACGTCATAGTACCCGAAAAAATCTGTCTAATACATTTATTCCAGAAATCTGGCAAGGTATATACAAAAGTTGGTTTAAAAGAGCAAAGTTCGATTAATTTACTTTTATTAGTTAAAAATAAAAAAAAATCTTATTGAATTTAAGTTTCTATATAACAAGTTAAGTACAAATATCATGAAAAAAAAAAAAATAGAAAACCCACAAAACTTTTGAATCAGTGGCAAGTATATATCCCCCCGTTCCCTCCCCAATTACCATATTGAGTGTGATGAATCTCTTCACAATAGCAAAGTCTTGTACTTGTAAAATATTTGCACTGAATTAGAATTCTAATTATTTTCAATTAATATGTCATGTGTTATAGTGTTTTTATGTTACGCATGCATGTAAATAAATTTAACTTAATAAGATTAACAATTTTGAAATATCGAATTTGCAATGACTAATTGAAGTAATGAGTGTAGAATAATAGATTATATAATATATAGCCTCTCTGCTGCTGTGAATAATTAATAAACAAATAGTAGCATTTTCACGATAATATACACATCACATCAAATACCCGGTTAATGAGACCCTGCTTTTATCTATAAGAACATTCTCAGGTGATGTAGTATACATTCCGTATCATTCAGTATATCTTGGTCCAGCTCACGTCATTCTCTCTGAAACACTCAAACAATCATGAAGTGTCCATTTACAGCTCTGTTAAAATCTTCATACCTTCTGATGGGTGTATGTGCAATCAATTGTAAATAATTATATTAAATATATAGATGTGGATATATAATATAATCATATTAATTAATGGTTAAATGCCCAGGTGAAAATTACGTACGCCCATCATCGTTGTTATGGAATAGGTTGCATTAATGCATGCCAACAATTTGCCGTGATTAAAAACAAAAAACACTTAATGATAGTTAGAGTGTATATTGAAACTAATAAAAATATCCTTCATCTTTCTCTCCTGAAATATTTACATGGAGATTTCAATGCTTGAAGATGGATATTTTATTTGGTTTTATTTCTTGTACATCAGCGCCAAGGTGGCGTTTACACGGTGATGTAGTACTCGTGACGCTTGCGACACTTCTCTCTCATGATGACACACAGGGCGAGTGTGATGAGAAGTGCGATGGTGATCCCCATGCCAATACTGACCCAGATGATCTCTTCGTTGATCCCACTGTAGCTCCGTCCTGCGAAAGTTGAGGTGACGGAGTGATCGACTGTTCGACCATCTTGTAAATTAATAAAATATTTTTGAATTCATATCGTCACTTAGAATTGAAGAGTTGTTATTTAAATATATTAAAAAAAATAATAATAATTTCTATCAAACTTCGAATTTATACAACAATTTATTAACTTAAACATTGAAGGGTCAAACTATATGCCATATAGATTATACCCAAATTCAATTCTGAGGTGACGATATAATTCAGGCGGACCTTTCTTTAGGCTAGCTAGAATAATTTCCGAGTAAGTTATTTCATTAAAAATTAATTGATGTTAAAATAAGAAGACTATCAAATGAAGCAATTATAAAAATAAAAAATGGAGCCTAAAGAGTACTATATTACAGAATAAAAATGCTTAAAATATTTTCTATATTCACTAAAAAGATTAATTATTTATTATGTACAGGCATCAAAATCTCAGTTTTAAGGAAATGGAATAACTTAATTATTTTAATTAAAAATAAAGTCGCACGAGTGTTTTCATCCAATACAGTATTAAGTATCAGTCAAAATATTATATTGCGTATACTGTTCATGTAAAACAAAACAAATTTATAAACGTATAATAATTTATATGTGTAATTCAATTGCAAGTAATTTCCTACCTTTTAGTGACTTTATGGGGTGATCAAAATTAGATACAAGGTTACATCGCATCTGTCGGTTTATTGTTATTTGATTTTATTATAACATAACAGTCTATGTGCAATTAAGCTTTGTGTGTAAAGGTATATAATGGGTAACATTAATCTTCATCGAATTAAATTCAACTCATCAAATTAAAATACTTTTGTGCAATTACAGCAAAAAAAGAAAAGTTCAATCGTAAAGTAAAGTGCAGCAAACTGTAATTACGAATTAAAATGTCATATTATCTTGATTAGTTTGTCCTTATAACACTGTAGCTTCAATTACTTAATAATTACCTACTCTAACACATGCAATATTTTTCGCTCACAATAGCAAAATAATGATCAAAACAATCTGTTTTAAACTAATAATTAATTTTACGGTGGATGAAAAATAGGGCAAACTTTGACGATATATATGTTCGAAAAACAAAAGTGTAATCCTCATAAAACGGAAAATACTTTAAGAATGAATCAAGTCTTTTAGAAACGAAAACTTAAGATTTTTTTTTCTGTCAATAACAAGATATATGAGACATATTTCATCAAGATTCTTGACATTTAGGATCGAAGTTAGACCAATTTCATTTCGTTTGGTCAATACTAGGCACTCTACACAGTCAATAGTGGCAAAGTTTTGTGGCTAGAGTCTCACCATTGTAGTTGTTGGAGTAGATGCCGACTTTGCCGGCTACCCGGCCGCCGACTGGCATGTTCCCAGCGCCAGCGTCACCTCAGCGTGCCAAGCAGCCTGCAGACAAGAGACCCATAAGAGAGCTTGTATCATAAGTACGGTTGTTGAACAACCCCTGTGAATATAAGCAATAAAATTGCTTGCATTTTGCAATTCAAGTATGATGATGTGATATAGCTTTCATATATTATACTGCGAGAGATTGAGCCTGCCAGAAGAAAATAATTCAATTTTTAATTTCTGATAAGAACTATAATCCTTTGTTATTTATAGTAAATGTCAATTAATTGATAGATTCATGGGTCTATCCCCATGAACATAACAGAAAATAACTACTCAGTTTATGGACTTCAAAACATCTTTTCATTGCTTTTTTCCTATACAAAACACCACAAGAAAAGTTTGAAATTTTATTTTAATTAAAATGATAAAAATAATATCAGTCGTACATATTATATCATATATTATAAATGTGTGTACAGTCGTCGCATTGGAAAATTTCCCTTTGCGGCCTTGTTGCTCTGTAAGAATAACACAGGGCATGGTGATTAACAAGGGTGTAAGTGGGAAATTTTTCAAGACAACGACGATGACTGTAGAGTGTCTTCAACGTGAATAGTAACATCAATGGCCAGATTTTCAAGAGGTTAGACGGGTTAAATATTTACACGACAAAAAGCAACAATCGTTCTAGGGGGAGCGATTTTCTTCTGCGCTGTTCGATGCTGAGCAAGTTGCCTACCTCTACGGCGAGAGAATAATCAGATAATAAAAGGCTTTTATTCATAAAACACATTAAAGTAGTCACGTAGAAATAAATTACATGATCACTAAAAGTAAGATGCTCCTTGTTTTTTTACTGTACATAATAGTGATAAACTATTATTAGTTACACTTTTCCAATAATTTAGGAATTTTGCAGTTCCATTGTGAACGAGAAAAATGGGTATTCATTTAAATGTTAATTTAAAATGCACGTTCACACAAAAACTGTAGACATTTACTTTTCAACCTGTATTATAACTATAATATATTAAAAAAAAATGCATTGCCTTGTTTTATTTCGTCTTCTTTAAGACCGACTTAATCGGTGCAATTTACGAATCAGTTAGCCAGGTTTCTAACCACGTTTAGCGTAACCACGTTTAAATATACCTTTTTTACTTGTTAAACCACCTAGTTAAACGTGGTTAAGCGAAACTTAGTTAGAAACTTGGCTAACTGATTCTTGAATCGCACCCATTATACAGATGAAAAGCTAGCTTACATTATTAAAATTTCCAAATTCCAAAATACTATTTAATGAGCTACAGAAGCATTATTATTGATTTAATAGTGGATTGTGACATGGCATGATCATTTATAAACTCTGTATGTTATAGTTATAGAAATTTAAATTACGCTATTTACAGCCATCTGTAAATCAATCATGCGAGTGAGTACGAAGAGAGTTAATTACAGCGAAGCGAGAGCCGAGGGCGTGAAAAGTTTGTGAACTTTAAATTGAGAGAACTGAATATCATAATTTCATACTTTTTTGGAGGTTGGATGGAAGAGTAGGCCATTTTGGCCTAAATCCCACCTTCATAATAAAGACGAATTTATTATTATATATTATAATTTTTAAGTCGTATCATTTTCCTTATTCTCTTCTGATTCAGTTCATCATATGGCAAGTGGCAAGTAAACGAACTTTCTCACTCTTTCTCGTTTACGTTATATATAGGGATATCAGCAATGACATTAACACAAACTTTGTTTTTAACATTTGATTTTTTTTTTCGTTCTTTTAACTATCATAATATATATAACGATTTATTATTTCATTATTATTGCTGATGAGATTCAACTGTATTTACCAATATTTACTACGGCATAAATTTCATGATGGCAATAACGCCTATCTATGCCAGTGGATTTTATTATTGTAATGAACGGTTATCATTAACTCACTAAAATTTATTGACACATAACAATTTTCTCCCTTTAAATTTATAGCCTAGTAAAAATATTGGAACATTGACATTGACAATCTGGAAAGTAACTTAGTTTTATGTCTGTCGTGAGCTGCATATTTGTATGAACTACACCGCGCGCAGGGTTCAGTCTTTTACTTTATATCTTAAATAATATAAAAAATTATAATATATTTGCGGTTGTATATTTTATAAATAAAATGGCAAGAAAATAAAGTTTTATAATATATATATATATATATATATATATATATATATATATATATATATATATATATATATATATATATATATATATATATATATATATATATATATATATATATATACTGTGTATATTACTGTAAATAAGCAGCTAAGCAGCAGCTAGGAATTAGCGCAATACGAAGATAGAACGGAGTGCTTTTTTTTTATTTATTTTTTTATTATACATTATTATCAAGTATAAATTAAAAGTCAAAAGAACTGTTAAAAAAAATCATTTATTACGTCATGGCTGTATTTTATTTAATAAAATAAATGCTTTTTGTTAATAAGTTTCGCTTGTTAGGCAAAATATAAAAAATAAACTATTATAATATATATATATATATATATATATATATATATATATATATATATATATATATATATATATATATATATATATATATATATATATATATATATATATATATATATATATATATATATATATATATATATATATATATATATATATATATATATAACGATGAAAAAATCTTGTTAGCATTTATTATTTATTCTTAACTTCTGAAGTCAAGTGTCACGATCAAGACTGTGTTTATCATCCATTTCCAAAAGCCGAGCAGCAGCAACCAATCACTAATAACTCTAATAAGTAATGATAGGAGATGAAAAATTAAAGAGTTGGCAACGCTAAAGCTTTATCTATTTAATCACAAGTATCATCTTTCTTTTGTGCAGCCAAGTAAAGCATTTCATACTGCACTATATCAATAAACTGTAAGTTTTACGATGCTCTGTGCCCTGTGGTATATATTTATATTTTTTTCGTAATTCATATCGGCGTACATATTAACTAACAATAATTCATATTTTACCTGGTTCGATTATCCTGCCGTGAGGCTAGGCAACTTGTACAGCATTAACTCCATTAAACAGGGAGCAGGGAGTATTTATTATAGTTACATCTAAATATTCAACAAGAACATTAGCATATATTCAAATAGTTATTTTATTACAATAGCTGAGATATTATCAAATAATAGCTGTTCACACAAAATACTACAAACAAAGCAATGCTAGCTGTATCATAAATTTGCAGTAATTTATAATCCTCTAATTTTAATTAAAGTTTGTTAATGGATTGCGCTAATTACAATGCAGTACAAAGTTGAATATATTTTTCATTATGTTATTGCATTATAACTATACGAAAAAAATATTTTTAATACAGAATTTTCAAATGTATGCCATCAGTAAAATTTAATAATCGTGCAACGAAATTGCTTTTAGAACTGTAACATAATTATAGTGATCAATATTAAAACCTTAGTAAGTTGAAGCTTGAACAATAATAATTATTCAGTTTTGTATAACACATCCTCTTTTTATATGCAAACTAATATATTAATCTCAACCTGAAAAGAAGCATCAATTAATGCTATTATATAATACCATTAATATTAAACAAAACATAAAAATCTCAACTATATATAATATTATTATATTATGTAATTTTTTTTTATTCAAAATTTTCTTTTTAAATTGTGTGAAAAATGTTTAAATAATTAAAATTAAATTAAAATCAAAATTTTATAAATCTAAAATAAAAATGTTATGAAATTAGAACTCACTCGATCAACATTTATTTTGTTTCTGTATTTTTTGAATTTTTTAATTGAATAAACAATTGAAATAGTGACTTTATTTATGTATATAGTTTGTATATAAATTTAGACTTCACTTAATAACGTGTCTGGATCGACTAACATAAATAATATCAATAACATAAAAACATGCACAATTGTTACGAAACAAATATTCATAATAAAACAAAATCAATTACATGTTTAATGCAGTCATAATATTGAAACAAAACAACTATATTGTAGTATCATGTCATACATTTTAAATCTTCTACATTAAACAAGCTTGTGTCAGCGTTAAAAGACTTTTATATATTTGCTTACACCTATAAAGCAAGGGTTAGTACACGATGTCATCACGTACAGTGTGTGCAGTCTGGATTGGTAGCAGACACGGAGAGAGCAGTCAGCAGCAGCAAGCAGTCTGTTGATGCAGCCTCGCTCAGCGGGCGTCACCCAGCGACTGTCAGTTCTCACCCTGGTACACTGGTGCTGCTGCTGCTGCTGCTGGTGATCTTGCTGGCTGGGGCTGGGGCGGGCACCAAGGCGCAGCATCCCTTCGTTCTGCTCCCCGCGTACCACCAGAATCGATCGCCACTTCTACTACGTGTTGCTGCTCTCTCTCTCTCTCTCTCTCTCTCTCTCTCTCTCTCTCTCTCTCTCTCTGTCGTTGTCAATTTTTCACATACCCACCTTTCCTCTCTTTTCTCCGTACTCTCTTTCTACATGATGGAATGTTTACTCGATTCACTTCAAACTTTTCATCGTCTCTAACTTCAATAAAATAACAAAAATCATGTTGGTATGTACACCAAGTCTTGTACACACTTGTCTTACTTTTATGAAAGCTTTTTCTCTCTCTCTCTCTCTCTCTCTCTTCAAACTGAAAATAAGAACCAAAATAAAATATACGCATTGATATGCATAAAATTTGATTTCTTCAAGCATTGAATCGTATGGACTTGTTTCTTGAACTTCGTCAAAAAATATTTATTATTTTTCGTGTGTTCAAGATATTGAATTTCATTTGCTTCAAAATATGTATTTGTTTTTCCTTATATTTTCTTTATAAAAGACATTTGTTTTCCAATACTTTATGGGATACAAAAAAATATAAAGCATATTGAAATAATTCAAACAATAAATTACAAAACTCTTTAAGAAAAAGGGAAGGAAGAAAACCCCAACGGGCATCACTAAGTTTGTTCCGTTTCTATATAAGCAACTTCTTTTATTTTTGTAGAAACTAGACAGACTTACTTTACTTCTTGTTTTTGTTCTTCGTCAGCTGATTCGACTGAATAGAGACGAAATGTTTTGTAAGTACTTACAAGCAATTGATTGTGTGTCCACTTACAATGATTATTTTAGACAACTTTTTCAGCATGAAAACTGAGCCTCAATGGCTAGAGGTCAATTTGCACGCTCTGCTGCAGCATAATTATTTAACCATGCAGCTTCTTTTGAATGGCTCAATAAGTTACTAAAAGGCTACGTGGTGACATTTATTAATTAGTTGAATACTTCAAAAGTTTGAATCAAGGTTATTCTTCTATTGATATAGGGGTATAAATATTTGAGTATAGTGATGGTAATTAATTTAGTAGTTAGCGCCATAAGCCAGACAGGGGCGCTTATAATTCTTATACCCCCTCTTATAGGAGAATATATCCTGGTTTGAATGTCGTAGCCACAAACTTGTGCGGCCTGACATGCAGAATCTCAATATATTAATTAACTTAGCATGCATGCATGGTGTTGTTCAGCCCATGAAAGGTGCTCATGTTTTTTGTGCAAGTTAAAGAAATATTTAATTTTATAAGGAACACAGAAAAGTGCATACGTAGTTCATAAAAAATAAAATAAAATATAACTTGACCATAATTATGTAACATTAATTGATTTAAAATGATTAATTACCTCGATCTATACAAAATAATATCATACATTCTCTCTTTTAAAAGTAACTGATACTATTTATATTATTGAATCTCTATAAGCATTTATCAACAAAAAATTAATATAAAATATATGATTAGAGTGACCGTTTACAATATTTTATTTTTTATTTTGGAACTTCTTTTTGGCTGTACATGACAAACATATGTTCACGTCAAAATTGGACAATCACAAAAACACAATACATAAAATATAAACATATTTATAAAAGTTGCATAATACTATCAAACATATATCACTGATAATAATACAGAAAAAAAAAACAACTAAAAGTCACCGTAAATACTGATAATTTTTATTATTATATATTCAATTTTTAAATTCCAGAAAATAAATAATAAGAATTATAGGCATTGTAAAAATTATGGTATGAAAATATAATACGTCAACGAGCGAAGAAGAATGGGAATATTGAACCGTGATAGCGTGGTGCTGCAATAATCCGAGCTATAGTCTGAGTACTTATCTGGGAGCCGCAGCGAACTGCGACTGAGTAATGGAGTGGTACGTATCTCCACTCGAGTAATATAGTTATGCAGTTGAATGTTGTAGGGATTTAACTACGTTGTTAGTTCAGCTCAATCTCAATCAACTTTGCTTGCTGAAATACTGAGGCGTAAAATTTAAAGTTCTATTAATATTTGCTTGACTTTCAAGCTTTCAAGCCTTATAACTTTTATATGTAACCATAAAAGATATGTCATGAGAATTTATATGGAATTTATGTAGCTGTTGTTGGGTGTACAAAATTATATATATTATTTACAACAAAATAAATAAATTAATTACTTTTGAGGAACTTTGAGATACATTTTATGTATGTTATTCTCTAACTCTTTGTAAATACAGTTTACTTAATGAGTTGATGTTAATTTGTGTCAAACGCTCTTTGATCTTTCAATGTAAAAATATCTTTCCTTATTATTTGTAAAGAACACAACTTCAAATGATTCTTCAAAAATCGATCTTTACAGATGTGTATTTATCATCTATGTAGTGGAAACATTTCTTCATTAAAATTCAATAGGATACAAGCAAGTGTTTGTATTTTTGGAATATAGAATAAATCGTAAATATTAAAATGAGGATTACTATTACGAAAGCGTATACATAAGGTTAATAATATTATTTACTAAGCAGATTTGCATTCCCCCCCCCCCCCGATTCATAATTTAACAGTCTTAACTCCATTATATTAAAATTAATATTATATCGTATAATATTACAAATATTGCCTTACGCTTCTAGCTAAATTACGTAGCAAAATTATTTTTCCACTTATATTATAATGTAAAGCAAATTATTTTGTAATCTCTCGTTGAACGTAATTTCCTGTTCGCGTATTATCGAGGTAACCTCTCTAGCTTGCAATCCTGGTACAAAATCGTTGTTAGCAGTTCAGCTCTACACCGCTAATGCTGCACTTGAAAATTGCTTCTAGCCAAGAAAGCAGACTAATAGCAAAAACTTTTCAGCACGTAACAAAAGAGTTGATAAAAAAAAAAAAAAAAAATCATTATATAGTGTTGAACCATAACATCTATAGAAACATTATAATTTCCTTTTTTTTTTTTTTTTTTTTTTTACCATTATATGTTATATTAAATTCTCATGCATCAATATTATAGTTACAGAAACTCCCTTTAAATTACATTCTCTACTTATAAATAACTGATTTTATTTTAAACAATTTTTATTATTATTTTATAATTAAAATCTGCCACTTAAGAGAAAAATTGACTCATTGTCAGATGATTATTTAATAGAGTTTTCCTTGAGATTTTTATCTTAATTTGCAAGCCTATTAAATCCCAAACCATGCAGAATGAAATTGATGCTGTTAACTTGGCAATATATTATATACTGAATAGGTCTCTTGCGTAATAAAAGTCTAGTTTAATAGCACAACAACACTTAAAGTTCTCTACGTATAGAGCAGTTCAAATGACATAAATTTACACAGTTGCAGCATATTAATTTGCTGTTGTATTATAACATAAATACATATGCATTTAATTTAACACAATCAAAAAACAAGAAAATTAAAATGGAAGGTAAAAGTGATTGGAAATTGAAATTCATTCTTTATTCAAATTAGTATTGCAAAATTGCTTTGCAACAACCTGCATTGCTCAAATATTTTATAGTTAACTAGTGTATTATAATGCAGGAAAATTAAAGTTTTACATGTTATCTGAGCTTTATTGATGTTAATTTTTCTTTGGCTTTATTATAATAACTAGAGATTTTAAACACTATATCACCATATAAAGCAATGGTCTTGCCTTATCTTTGGATTTTTATTGGATTTTTAGTCTACAAACTTTTTTATTTCTTTTATGGCTGAGTTTTTTGCTTGAGGGTGCGTGAGGGACGCAAGATAAAGGGGTGACTATGGGAATATCAACACGTGGGGAGGTTATGAAAGGATTCAAAGAATTGTTTCAGCTCTGTCACGCTCGAACAGATGAGCACGTGTACTCAAGACTCAAGTGGTGGTTATCATGGAGAGATGAAGATTGCATTATTGAGTATTGAGTTATCTTACTGTATCTTCAGTAGTGGAAGTCAAGAAGATTTCTTTAAAGACGAGAATAGGAAACGTAATGTCAGGAATGTGGAAAGACAGCTCAAGAACAATACATTTTCTATACACATTCTCTTCCTCTTTTCACTATTCGAAACATAGATACGAGTGATACGACGTGTTTATCTTAAAAAATTTCAAGAATTAACTTGAATGATTCGGTCGATGGCGAAAAAAAAATTAAATATGATATGGATCATTAGGGGACGAAGAGGATGTAATAATATTATATACAAAAAAAAAATGTAGAGACCATAGAGAGTAGCACTCTCATTGTATTAGTATATATGCTGAATTCGGAGTAAACAGGAGGGCTGAATCTCAAAACCACCCCCATGTCTACGCTACTGATGCGGGTTGACATGTAGTGTAAACCAGCAATAAATGTAAGGGCCCTCCCGCTCACAACTAAAGTGTGTTTCATGGCATATATAGTATCACATCATCTTATATATAAGAGTTGCGCTTGTCTGAAATTTCAAGTACGATACAGATAATGTTAACTTGGTAATATGTGCATATATAATACACAACTAGAACCTTGCAGCATGATAAACGGCTTGTTTAATGGTATTATACAACATTTTACACTCGTGCAGAGCAATTCAAATGCCATGATGTTCATTAAATTTTATTAACACGTTTACATGCAAAATTTTACATCTATATAGCCTTACAGGCAATTAATTTAAACCTTGATAGTAATCAAATAACCATAATTTTACTAAATCCAAGGGACATATTAACCGAATCAAAATAGCGTTTTTTTTTTTTTTTTTAAAACTTCACTTTGATATTTATTATTTAACCCCTGAAAGGTGTCAATCAGCAAATCTCAGAGGTTAAAAAAGTTACGTATCTATGTTACATTAAAAAATAAAAAAAATTGAGTAACAAACAATTAAGCTCAGTGTAGTTGACCTAGACACAGAAATGCATACTTAATTGAGTATATAATATACTTAAATTTATTGTTCATTTGTGTATAGTTGCATGTATACTGTTTATATTTCTTTCTACTAATTAAGCTATTAAGAAAAAATAAACAAATAAGGTTCTTTCTGTTCTTTCTTTTTTTCCACAGTGCATACAAAGATTATAATACGGTCGAATTAAGTTTTTTTATTGATTCCTCCAATTCACTGCTGCCATTTGTTCATGGATGGATATTTTAGAACTGAGTTTTGGTGAGATATATTTTCAAGTGTTCTTTTATGTGCCTGCCATCTCTATCACGATTCAATGGCTCTTGTCTATACTCGTTAATAATAGCTTTACACTCGGCAAGCCGGCCTCCAGTGCGTTTGCATGATCACTTTGCATTGAAAATGTATGTTAACCGAAATGACGAAGTTGCTCTCCAACAATAAATTATTGTGTCCACCACCTGATCAAGGATATTTGGCAAATTGTTCAACATCTATCAAGACAGAAAATTAAATGTTATTTTCTCTTGCTGCATATGCAATTCATTTCATTCATGTTAGACAAGTTGCCTAGTCTCAAGGAAAAATGATAAGTCAACTTGGGTATAATTCAATTAATAATTGAGTTTTGAACAATGTGCTAGAACTTCATAAATTTTGCATTATATTACACAGTTAAAATTAATTTTGGTGCTATGGTATTTGTCATAATTATATTTTATGAACATAATTTTGTTTTAATTAGCTATTAATTAATTTAATTATTATTATTATTACAAATTTGCATATAACAAGATATAAGTTATGGAATGGAATTATAGTATAGCAAATGTTAAGTCGATCTTGATATTTGCTTGATCCACAGTTGTTCAATTAACCGGCAGCGTTTTTCAAACTTTTTGACTCGAGTCCCAGATAATATTCAATTCAAAGATGATGTCCCATTGTTTCTTTCCCGCTGCTTTCTTATTTCCCTACCTTATTAACCATGTAGCCTTAGTCACCATTACCCGATTTTCATGAAGTCCCAGACGAAAAATTTCACTGTCTCAAATTTAGGACGCGTCCCAAAACCGCTGAATTAACGTAAACAGTATAATAGTGATGCTGTATAGTGTACTGACCTAGAAGCTGCTGTGTTTACACGATGAAACATCATGCACGTTACATATAGTATGCATATTTTTCCCTTTATTATGTTTCTTAATTATTGTTTAAAATTTTAAATTTGTTGTATTTTGTTTACGATGCATAATTTTGTTTTAACTTAATTTTTATACACTAAAAATTAACGATTATTAATAAGTAAACTTTTTCAAATTCCAATTTCAAAGCTAAAATTTTACAAATTTTAGAATAGCATGAAACTAAGGCACAAAAATGTATTTTTTTAAAAAAAGAACTTAAAATGTTATTAAATTTAATGATTATGTGAGTCTACACTTCCTATAGCCTCAGGAGTATAGACTTAATTTGGTTGCTCTATAGAGTCTATTGTACAGTGTATATAATAGTATATTCTATTGCTTTTAAACATGCTTATAAAAACATACACTTATTTCTAAAGTTTGTCTTAATTGTTGAGAGGGGTAGATGTGAATATTATGCAAAGCAGAGTAGCAAAGCATAATTGAGGTGGGAAACAATTATGGTGTGGTATAGAAAATGAGATTAGTCGTACTGTAATGCGAAGTAAACATATTTCGTCTCTTACTTTTGCATGTTTTTACATATTAGTTAATATTTTCGCATTTAAAAAGCCAAGGATATGAGAAAATAGTTTTGTAACTCAGCTAACAATAACATTAAAAGTATAGTGTAAACAATATATATATTGTTATATAGTTAGTCCAACAAATAGCTGCTGAAATTGTTACTTAGTAATAGGTATTCGTGATGAAACATTACCTGTTATTGGTATAAGAAGTTTTACAATTAATTTACAACGTATACCTCGTTCGCCTCATTTGTCCGAACCTGCTAAGTTTATGAAAACGTTCTATAAATACCAGCATGGCATGAAGTGTAGGTAGGTATCTCCTTCATTAAAATTTAAGGCTGAAACTTTGCTGATAGTAAATATATCGAACCCCTAGGCATAATTTAAAACCACTCCCAAATTCTCGGAAGTTTACACTTACTACTTCATGATAAATAGCTATAACTTTTGGATGTTTACTTGAAACGTTGGAACCTAGATTTGACTAAAATATAATTAAAACTATGTATTAGTAATAAGTAATAATGATTTCTTTACAAAATGTAATTGAATATAATATTGTAACTTGAAATTACAACTAGCTTATAGGTGCAATTCATATTAATGAAAGGTAATTTTTCCACTAGCACCAAAAGCATGCAGACTTCCCTTCCCCTATAACGGGTTAATGCAGAGAGGACTATATATTATATGGAGAAAAAAAATCTAGGTAAATATTTAAAATATTTAACTTAATGTGCAATTCTTCAGTTTTGGTGTTGCATCACTTGCATGAATTTAGTTCCGTGAAATAAACTGTATTGAAAAGCTTATTTCTTATTTATTTTTAGCTAATTTTTGGTTGTTATCTGCGTAAATGGGGTAAGAAACTGACCTTTTTGTTTACTGCATTGACCTTTAACGCTATATAATATAAATCCTGAACAGTTTTAAATTATATCATAAAACACTCAGTTTATTTTAGATTGATACATTTAACTTTTAGTAGAACCTTCCAATAAAAATAATTAAATATTAACGTTACACTTTTACAACTCGCACATGAAAAATTTACCCATCCCCCTGATTTTTAATTTGATGTTTAGAAAAAAAAAAGTGTTCGATCTCTATGTGAAGAAAGTTCATTTTCGCATCTAGAATTCAAACAAAAGTTTTTGAGTCATCGATCTCAACTAGGAAAATAACTTACATAGAGTTGTTTCTTAAAATCCGAACAAAGTTCAAGTTTCAAGTAGTTTGACAAATTGATGCATGGGTTTTATTCACTATTAAATTATATTTAACTTTTTCAAATATATTCGAGACACTAAATGTTAAATTATTTCTGAAGTGTGTACTTGTGAAGTATCTTAAAATTCAGCTGTATTTGCGAAGCACGGCATAAAGCCAATGAATAAATAATAATAATAATACAATAATCCAAACCTGTATATATATATATATAATATTATATTTCAGCGAACGAAAAAATTCAAGATTGTTTATATTTTGTCTCAAGTGAGCAAATAACAGGACGAGAGAAATAAAGAAATTTGCTATGATACGTATTACGCTGTGTATAAAATTGCGCAATAACAAACGAGAATGTAATGATACTTTTTTTCACTTCTATTTATTTTCATTCTTGGTTCTCGCGTTTCTAAGCTACTTTACTGTGGATTTCCTTTTGGAAAAAAACAACAAGAACAAACAAAATAAAAACAAGTTAAACATTTTCTGTAAAAATAAAATGATAAAATGAAAGAGAAAAATGTATTAAAAAGTGAGAGATATGAGAGAGAGAGAGAGAGAGAGAGAGAGAGAGAGAGAGAGAGAGAGAGAGAGAGAGAGAGAGAGAGAGAGAGAGAGAGAGAGAGAGAAAGTTATCACCCCAAGAGGCATAAAATATGGTGGCCAGCACTGCCATAGTGTATACAGACTATACACTCCATATACTCCATAAATATATATATATTGTGGGTGCAAAAGTTGTTTTATTTGAAGCTATTCATTTACGACAGCAATTCCATGCACCCCCTTGACCAGCTATATAGATATTGTGTTGATGTGAGATGGATCGAGACTGTAAAAGTAAGAAAACTTCAACTGCACAATGCAGCTGCACATGTCCTTGGTGCACACAATAAATAGAGCAGCTGAGGTATTGTATTGTGTAACTAGAGCTCGAGTCGCTGACAGATCAATAGGAGATTGACTCGACCAATTAAAAACAAAATATTTGCTTACCAATTTTATTACCACAATAATTTGCACAGCAAATTCCGACATTAAAATTTAAAAGCGAAAAAATAACTAGGTCACACTAAGTATAATTTTTTTAGATTACAGAGCATGCATGTGTTTCTAAAGATAAAATAATTATACAGTGCTGATGAGGAAACAGCATAATGTATAAATTTATTGATGCATATACGATGTAGTATAATATATATAGCATAAATATCTTTAAATTTATACACTGCAGTATGATTATAATTAATAATTTTGTACTATCTATCGAAACTGCATATATGCAAAATAAAAACAAGATATTGCACTTTCTAAATAAAGCTTTTTTTATATCTATATAAAACTGGTGATTTTTTAAAACTAAATTTGTCCTGTTTGCATTTGTAGTGTCTCCTTATTCAATTAGAAAATATTTAGAGGTTTGATTGCTTTTCATCTTGATAATTTTCTTTCATTGCTAAAAAGGATTTAGTTGTTAAAAAAAAATCCCAGTCGTTTAGGAAAACGTTATGTGACAGTAAAAAATATCATCATGAACTTCATTTAACGAGTATTTATTTAGTTAATAGACTAATAATTATGATACATTTGCGGGTAATTACTGTCATGAGATTGTAGTTATTTCTGTGAGTAGCCGGGGCGGGGCGCTGCGATCAAAAGGAGCGGCTGGCTGGATCTCTCTTCTCTCAGTCGCTCTCTCCTCTCGCGACCAGACCAGCAGCCTCTCTGACACTGCAATCGCCGGGCGGCCACAACAGGCTGCACAGCTAATTCCTCACTCGCAGGTACGTTCATTGATACACAAGGGAGTGCAAATTAAATTAGGCAGAATGGGAAAAAATTGTGATTTATTAAGCTTTTTTTTTTTTTAAAAATTGCTAAAATTTACATATTTTTAATTTATATAATTATATTTAGTCCAAAATTTAAATAAAAAAATATCAATATTTTGCTTTTAAATGTATATATTTTTCTTTAGCTAATTTATTTACGCATTAGTTGTATTTTTTAAAACAAAAATACATTTTTGATTATTTAAATAATAATAATTATAAATTTGATTAATTAATTACAATGATTTTACATAATATTAAAAGAGTGAAGCAATTTAAAAATTATAGATTTTTTGACACCTATGTATTATAAAAAAAAGTACTACAAATTATGTTCACATCTATAATTTAGATTTGTGTTATATATAAATTTAATATATTTCAATAAAAAAGTTATCAAATTTGTTTCAAATAAATTGTTGTAAGAATTTAGCTACTTTTAAATTAATCGTTAATA
Source organism: Siphlonurus alternatus (assembly GCA_949825025.1). Taxonomy (NCBI): domain Eukaryota; kingdom Metazoa; phylum Arthropoda; class Insecta; order Ephemeroptera; family Siphlonuridae; genus Siphlonurus; species Siphlonurus alternatus. Next base: position 21,935,493 of record OX463780.1, read on the forward strand.
TTTTGTACATGAGTGTATTTTTATATTTTAATTACGTAAATTTCTTTATTTGTATGTTTGACCTTTTCAGAGACAGCTACAATATCATCCTCAGACCACGAATACTAAATATGTTTGGATAGCCTAACCTGTGTGAAATGTCGTTCTTGTAAAGTCCCTCACGCCCAAGCTATTTGAGATAACATTCAAATTACATTAATTCAGATTGCAGAATGTACACCTCGGGACAGCATGAACTTTCCACCTGCCTCACTTGCTTGAATTGCAGCTCCAAAAGGTGTAGATTTTTGCAATTTCAGGGGAGGTATGATGAGCATCACGTTTATCAATATCAAAGAGTTTTTGTTTCACCACATTTCCATATTCCGCGTGGAAACGCCAACAAAAAAAGCAGGAGTAAAGTTCGTGGTGTCGCGAGGTGTACGTACACTATGATGCAGGTTTACATATAAACAAAATGGAAATTTTATTAAAAAAAAAAAAATTGACAAGCTGAAATGAAAAATCAAAACTCATTTAAAGCTGACCAAATTTGTATTTTCGATTTCATTATTTTTTGACGAACATTGACAATTGGATTCAAATTAAGTTTACAGACTGTTTTGTATAAAAAAATATTATAATTATTTTAATGTAATAAATAAATTTATAACGATAAAGATTCAGTACTATATTATAATAATTAACCTACTATATATACAGTTAACCAGTAGATGCAGTTTCAGTTTCCTAAATATCGCGTTTTAAATTATAGACTAAAATATATAATAATACATTTCTAAAAAAATATATACCATTTTAGCATTGTTTTTATTTTTTTAACATGAATAATAATGTCACCAAAAGTATGTATGCAATGGAGTACCGACCTCAATTTTTTTATTGCAGAAATGGATAGAGGGTGCAAAGTTATGCTAACCTGATTTTTTTCAGATTTTTTTGAGACCGGGAACTATTTTTAAAAAATTATTGAAAGTTCAGAAAAAGTGCTGCCTCTTGCCGCCTCTCTTAATAAAAGATAGGACCCAAAAGGAACGTGGATTCGAACCCGACCTCGCCAAAACTTTTTAGCTTCCCGGTCCCTAAAAAATCTGAAAAAAATCAGAGTAACATAACTTTTCATCCTCTATCCATTTCTGATATAAAAATTTTTGAGGTTGATACTCCATTGGAATGGTATCATTAAAAAAAACACATGAATTTTACTGTCACTTGCCTATTATTTATAACTTGTAATAGGATAGCTTTTTGGTATTTGATATCAATTTGACATCTCAAGTTGATACATAATAACATATCGAGTTGTATAACAGATACTGTTTTTTGTGTCAACTTCCCGTGGGTTGGCGACAAATCGTTTGAAGCTCTACAGAACACAAAGGACTGAAACTCTGCCATCAAACCGACGTAACTGCTTTACACAGTTGACTACAATGGAGTGCCGGACACTGAACATTATTATGTGTTGAACTACCTCTTCTTGTTCTTGATAAATGTAATGTTTTACTCTATAGTGATATAAATAACAAACAAAATAGTAGGGGGGAAATGACAGGTATATATATATATATATATATATATATATATATATATATATATATATATATATATTTAAAAAAAAAAAAAGCTTTTGCATATTTGTGTAAAACTGTTTTTAATGTGAAGTGTGTATAACAATTTTCATGTGGGAATTTTAACATATGTATAATTTATAAATATTACATGCTTTAAGTTACGTGATGCAAACTTTGTTAAATATGACTTTAATTACCTTTCTCATTTATAATTTTACCTCCTGTAGGAAACAATTTTAAATAGAAATTTAAAAATGTTTAACAGAAGCTATCACGAGATCTCACATTCTTAGAATACAATCGACCAAAATATATCTATGAAGAAAATCGAAGAAATGAGCTATGATATTTACATAAATTAATAAATATAAAAAGATCGGATATTATTTTTTCCCCACATTTATCAAAGATTGAAAACTACTTTTTGTTTAATAAAAAACATTGGAAGTTCATGCAATCTTAACATCACCGCAAGAGTGACTCCTGAAGACGCCTGTTAGGTATTTTAATTATATATAATTATATTTTAAAAATATCTGACAATGTATTTTCACATCAATCACTTCAGCTATACATTGAAACAGGCAAAGACCTTCTATGTATCAATCAAAACTAGTAATTTTGTAACCTTTTTTACGGGTTGAAGCAGAATATATTGGAAAGTGTGCTCTTTTCATCTTGTAAAGTAATTAAATTGTGGAATTATGACTACCGTCCATTATCATTTATCATCTTATAGAGCTTTCCCGCTTTAAAAGATCAAGATAAAATAAAATTCTAATTATATTTTATTTATGAAGCCATGACAATGACATGTATGAATTTCTTTTAATGTAAAATAGGACCCAGCAGATTTTAAATTAATTAAGTAAGTGATTTTAATTCCTTTCTTCTAATTCGTTAAACCTTTAACATTTTTACAATTAAGGTGACCCTGTGACGTGATATATATGAGACACTAAGATTTTCTTAGCTAAATTGTTAAAATATCTTGATTCAACAACATCTTAAGATATATTATCCGTGAAATATTTGACACAAAAAAGAAATTATTTTTAAGTACACATCCATTCATGTTCAGATATAATAAATAAAGAAGTATCACTCCATATTAATCGAGATAAAAGTAATGGAGATAAAATAAATTACTTCTCTACGTGTTAGTAATTCATTGTAAACAGATTAAAATATATAGAGAACTTTTATATTAGTGAGAAAAGTCTGTTTAATTACCGTAGGGAACAGAGTGAAGAGTAAGAAAAGATATTTTATGTATGCTACGTTGAGCGCCTAATAGAGACTACTTCTCCGGTTTCACTCTATGCCAATGTTTTTTTTTTTTTTTTTTCTTTTGATTCCGTCATGTCCGTTTGTTTGACGCAAAAGGAATTGAAGGTTGCTGCGAGGCAGGTGGCTCATCAGAGCGAGAGTTAGCTGCGGGGTCACGCGGACTTGCCTGATGCTATTCCACTCGGTGCCCACGACAGCGAACAAAAATCGAAACTCGACAAAAACGTGATGTGACTACTACCTTCATTTGATGGTAAAATTATAATAAATAAAAAAACATTGTTTTCAATTTAAATCTAACGATGAAAGTTTGTCAGTATAACCTGTATTTACTAATCTATATTTTTAACGATTTTGTTATATACATTTAAGTATAAACAAGAAGTTACAGTTTCTTTTCTTTTTACTCCCATTACTGTTCAGTTCAGACCTAGTTAAAAAAAAAGTTGAAAAGATATTTAAACTGTAGACACAAAGGAAATAAATATAAGAAACTTTGATTTGAAGAATTCATTAATTTTGGCTCAGTTTTTCTCAAGTGCTTTCAAAGTTTGATATCAAACTCCATTTCCTTCATTGATATATTGTCATTTTTTTATAAGATTTCCTTTACAAGAGGTCCGGTGTTCGCTGCCAGAAGTAGTAAAACTATCTTACATTGAGAAAAAAAAGTCCAATTTGCCCCCGTACCCCTCCTCCCTCTCCGCAAAAAAAGTACGCAAGATTAAAGAAAAAAAATGACATGCTTTTTAACAAATGAGACAATGTGAAAAGACGCGACAACGCTTCTGTTTCCTCAAACTCGTATTGTACACTCATTATGCCGAGAGATAAAAGTTCTGGCGTATTTTTTGTGATTTTTTTCCCGAATTCAAATTAAAGATCTGCATGCCTAATAATTAAAACAAATACATTCATATTCATTACTCTTTTGTAGGCAACGTATGTGTTTTGTTGATTTAAGTAATAGATAATTTAAATTTACACAATATTCTGTATCAAGGTTAAAAATATACTAATATTGAGAATTAAAAGGATATTTATACACTTTGATAAAAATTATTTCACTAAAAAATAATAAAATGAAAAAAAAAAAAGTTTCAAAGTACATAATTTTTACTGCATATAAAACATAAACAATTTTTTTTTGTATGTATTTATCTCTTTAAGAAGATTATGGTTAGTATAATAATAATGATAATACCAACGAAATTTAGTGATTTTGTGGTGTATGATGTTACGGTATATGACGAACATAGTATAGTTGAATTAGAAGCAGTGAGATCAAAGTAAGCTTAATGTCTGTGTGGTGGAGGGTAGGCTCTACTGCGGTCTATGAAGCCAGATGTGACACACAATACGAAGTAACAGAGCCAGCAGCCAAGTAAGGTTTGGCGAAAGCTGCTGAAGCTATACACGGCAGGTGTCTACTGTGAGCATTAGGCCAAGTGCCTATAGAAAGTTATACTAAAAGAGTCTAAATTAATATTATTTTTAAATTTAAATATAAAAATAAAAAATATTTTCATGTTGATATAAAATAAAAGTTTTAGTAACACAAGGAATATTTTAAAACTCTAACTGGATGGAAAATATAAATATACAATGCATTAAAAGTATCGCTGTTTTGAAATTTTAAACTTTCTTCATCTTTTTTTTTTTTTTTAGGTCGGAGAAGCATTATAAAGGTAGAATGTATTTCAAAATGTAACTTTTTAATCTAACAAAACGAGCAAGTGGAGGTCCATTATAGCTCCAACCGCAGAACCCCCATACAAGTATCTTCTCTCCAGTCATGCCGCCACGTAAATGTAAGCGTGGGCCCCAAGCTATACAGAGTGCGGACCTAATACAAAATACGTGTCCAGAAAGCTTTCAGCATCGGTACATCGAAACTCTTGATTGAACCATGAAATTTCGGATCTAGATCGATGGATTCTGGACCGTCATATAAAATGCAACAAAAATATTTTTTAGCTTCATATAGTTTTATTTCAATTTTAAGATATTGTAGAAGTGAAATATTATTTGTTAATTAATTAATTAAAGTAGTTATTATGCCTTGACGTATACATAAAAATCAACATATTAATTAATTGCTGAAGCGTGGCGACACGAAACATGAAATATTTATGTAATGTTTTTATAATAAAATTGTACAATCGGGGAAGCAAAAATACATATAAAATAACATATCGTGCGCATTCTTTAATAATTCTGTTATTTACTGATGTATTTCGTTCATATAACAAACTAAGGAAACAAAATTGATCAATGCATTTTATAATGTTATTGAGGCGTGAATCCAGGGGGTAAGGAGCGGCTCCCCATCCTTAAATTTTTAATCAAACTTGAGCACAATTAATTTTATTTTTTAACATTGACCTTTCTTATTATTATTATTATTATTATTAAATTCATGCTTGTTGTCATGGACACTTTAGAGAGGAGTAATGACTTTTGTTTTCTCTCGTTGAGGTAATTGTCACAAGATTGTGGATGAATCATTTCAACTTTATTGAAGTGAGCAATTAATACATTTTCTTGGTATTTACTCATGCACGTAATTTTGTCACTGGAAATTGGAAAGTTTGGAACGTTGAGAGTTGCTCTCTTGAAGTAATATTTTTTGAAAACTATAAATTAAATGAGAATATTATTAACCATAAAGAGTATGATATTATTGTAAAATTTAACTGGAAAATTGATGATAAAAAATAAGTTTCTACCAGACATTATCCTATTTTGTTAGTCTTAATAAAAAAAATTGCATGGTGTAATTTAAGATTAACTATATTATATTGGTTTTTATATCTTTGTAAAGTACGGATTTATTCTTACGTCATAGCATAACATTATTTCTGAAACTCTCTGCTGTTTTGATAAAGTTGCGGCAACGCTGGCACTAGACTCAACAAAAAAAGTTTCGATTCTTATTTGCGAGAGAGCGCAAAGCGAGTCTTCCAGTGGGGAAAAAAACTATATATATATATACATACGCATTACATGTGGAAATATCACAGCCCCCAGCTGTTAGCAAAAAATTCTGCTAAACCTTTTTTATGTGCATATGACATGCATATTATCAAAATAATTCACTTTTGGAGGCTACGTTATTATAAATAAGAAAAAAATGTCATAAATTTCCCTCAGGGGTTGCTTTTTTTTTTAAACAAAATATCATAGAGCCATAGAGTTTACAGAAAAAAAATCCTGTCTCAAATTAAAAATTTAACTATATATTATTATACTACGTCATTATTAAACATACAATACAATTAATTATATAATGTAATAATAAATTTCAAATGAACAGTATTCACGTATATTTATTTTTTCATTCTCAGTTGATTAACAAAAAATATGAATAATTAATGTACTTCACTCACGGAGTGACGTACTTCGACAGCGTGCCGCAGTACAGGCTCCGTATATGTACGTACTATTTGAGACAGCATGAACTTTACCTTTGCTCAACCTTGTCCTTTGTCCTGCAGTCTATAGGCAGGGTAAGCTTCTTTTTTTAGGGGGATGGGGAATTCTTACCCTCTTTCAAATTTTAACTTTTGATTCTTAGAGCTGTAAATTCAAGAGTACGTTCGTGCTGTTTTGGAGTGTACAGGCACTGTACAAAAAATGGGAATTATTGCACCACATGCAGCTTTATATATTAGGTAAAAGATTTTTTTTAGCATTGTATTACATATGTTTCTAAAAAAAAAAAAGGAGTATTCATTTTGCTCGTAGTAGTAAGTTATCAATATTCGGTAATTATTAAATGTTTACAAGTATTATTACTATTTTTACAGTACCTTAAAAACATAACATTTCTTGCATACCTACAACCTATACTATTTTTAACATTTATTAATAACATATATTATAAAATTATATATTTTTAGATGTAATAGTAATAGTTAATGTAATTGTATAAAAAAATGTTATGTTTTCAATTTATATATTTCTCCTGGGAATTGCTAGAGAACATTACCATATATTGTAAAATACCTGACATATATACATGCAATATTCAGTTTTAAAAAAATGGCTGTAGCTTTTTCTCGTTGCTGTTCACTATTGTATGGAACGTTATAATATGTCAAAAAAATTTATGGCATATTTAAAACAAAAAAATATTCAAATTATTCAAGAAGAGAAGACTTTTTCAAATTTTAGTAAAATGCTCATCAAACTCATGCATATTGATTTTAAAATTTATTATTTTTCAATTCAACCTAGTTATGAAAAAAGCATTGTCACTGTTTTATGATCTGAAATATGTAATAGTCAAATTAATTTGTTATTACTGTAAAAAAGTAGGAGGAAGTGTGATTTCAGTGTTTTGAAACGTTTTTGTGTATATTATCAGAATACTGAATAAACAGGAAGTAAATAACCTTATAATACAAATTTATACGCACTAGAATTAGCAACTAATTTTACTGTCCCTACCCGAGGTGATTTCTTTAATTAAATGGTCACCAATAAAAGCCACACCACTTCTAAATTTTAAAATTTAAATGCAACCCGCACGACAAAAATGTTCAACAATTTGCCTACATGCAAGGGGCTTTTTTTTTTCTTAGACTTAACGAGCGCGATTCACGAAGCAGTTAGCCAGATTTCTAACCACGTTTAGCTTAACCACGTTTAGCTTAACCACGTTTAGCTTAAATCCAAAATTGTATTATAATATTCAAATATTGTAATAGTTTTTTTTTAATAAATCCTGTTAGAATTGAATTGAAAAATATAAAATGTTGAATTATTTTAAAATAAAGTATAATAAATAGTACATAAAGTTTGTATTTTTTTCATCTACTTGATTATACATGCGTTGGAATTCTTCAACAATAAGCACACAAAGAAAATTTAAGACTTCTCCAAGCGACGATGAAGAAACTTTTCATTGCAAAACTTTTAACTTCCCGTCAAGAAAACACAAGAAAGATTTTATAATTATTTATAGTTGCATTAAAATAAAAAGCTTTTAGGAATTGAATCAGAATAAGCAAATGAAGCTTGAGAGTGGAGTAAAGAACTAATGAGTCTTTTACTCCTTACTAAAAGAAAAATGAACTATCAAGTTCGTTTGTCTGTCTCGGTATAAAAATATCCATTCTTCATATTTTGTATAATTGGCTACGCTTTGCGAAGTTTTTATTCTTATAATACAGTCCTAATTATAAAATATTTCAGCCAAAAGTAGCCGGAATAAAGGAATAAATCAAGAAATTGAGAAATATTCATTATGATATACTTTTTACAGGTTGGAAATTGCGATGAATAAAACCTTACAATTTATTTCAGCTACTTCCGGTAGAGATTTTTTGCTGTTGAAACTATATAAGTACGCTATTATTTAACATTTAAATAAAATGGAAAATTGTGAAAGCCATATCAAACAGGCTGTTAGCTATATTACATATTCAATAATTGTAATAAGTATCACCTTCTTTTTTTTTTTTTTTTTTTTTTTTAGTTCCTTGTTTTGAATAAGACATTAGTTTTTATTTATTTAAATTTAAACACATATAATATATATAATAAAAATAAATAAAAGCTAATAAAATTAACTTCTACATGATCATTAAGAAAATTCATTGAAACTTAAATCTTCCACTTCAATAACAATTTTCTTTGAATAATCCTCTTTTTTTAAAAAAAATGAAGTTTTAAAAAAAATATCTTAAATTAGACAACACGTATTTTCTCTGATTTGTTTTTGTATTGTTTTCCCTCTCACGTTCAAGAAGTATATACTTTCAAAGGATAACAAGCCTAGAACTCATCCAGTGCTAGCCATTTGCTTAAATTATATATTGTGAAGGCTTTGCCATGCGCACTCTACAATTCTTTTCACTCCACTTGAAATATCTCGACTGCGTTAAAAAAAAAAAAAAAAAACCTTCATAACAAGCTACATACATAGCCATTGTTAAACAGGCAGTGAGCTGTGTTGAAAATTTTACAGTGAAATGTATCAAAATTAATGTAAAACAACAACATGTATTATTATAATAATATGCTTTATTTGACATTCAGATCAGATATGAGAGATATTATGTTGTAAAAAAATATATTTTTTATAAGCACATTTTGTAAATAAGAAAATAAGTATTAGATTTTTTTAATTAGCTTTAATTTTAATTAAATTTAATATGATAATGTCTACACTCAATCCTCTTGCATCAGGATTAATATTATGTCGTTTATTTAATATTATTTGTAAATGACTGACTATTAGATTAAAAACACTATAACATTATAATTAAGCACCCAATTTTGATTTGGTCAAAATTTAAGTGCAATAAATACCATGAGATTTTGATCTGTTTTATATATTTATTTTTTATGAAAACCTATATTGGTGTATAGGGCACAATTTTATATTCTGAGGTGATACTTTAGGTACGATTTATGATTCATCGTTTTACCTATACCCCCCCCCCCCCCCGCCCACATATACTTGCAAATTGCTTGTTTACGAGTGTAAAACACGTCTTAATTGTGCTTTCCTTCCGAATTGGAAAGCACCACGTCCCTACGTGACCGTGAGTTGCACGCTCGGGTTCAGTGAGTACCGAGCGACGTTCAGCTTGAGCTACCTCGCTACTTTGCTGCTGCCTGCTACCGCCTGCCACTACTGCCTTGCGATCAATAGGCTAGAGCTAGCCTGCGAACGTGTGTCAACGTGCCTTCACCTCACGTGGTCCACATTCCTCCATGTTATAATAAGTAATTAACAAACAAAGACGTGGCTAATCCTCAACAAAGGCCTTGCTTCCAAATGAAATCCCCCGTCACTCAAATGTTAGCTGGATTAATTTTACAAGCTTAAACGTACCTGATTAAATTAATTTTTTATTTCATTAATATTTTAATAAATTAGATATCTTTTAAAAATGTTCCATGGCTTAATTTGATGATTAATATTTTATGTAAAGAGAATGTTAAACTGTGTCTGAGAAGTACTGCATGTTCTACATGATGTGTCATGATAAATCTTTTTTCAGGTATGATTTGGCAGTATCTGTTTATTATTTATTTTAGACCGAAAATGCCATTTTATTAAACATTGTTGCAGCAAACAAATAAATAAACTTTTTGCTATTTTATGTCAAATTATTTATTTGATCTAATTCCATTTATAAGTTAATGGAACATACAGCTTATTTGTTGTATCATGTTTAGGTATCGCACGTCATTTGGAAATAACAAACATTTCTACACCATAAAAACGCGATTATTGAGGAACAATTTTAATGTTTTTGAACTTCGAAATATTGACGATCCACAGTAGACAAGTTATGTTATTCACAGTCTTTTTTTTATTATTTAACAATTGTATACTCAATATAACCAATTTTAAGCAGGCCAAAATGTAGCAAAATAATTTTTTTATTCGAAACACAGTCCATGTATCTAGTAAAATTTAGTGAATTGATAACTTTACCTATTTTTAATTTAATTTTTCACTTTTTTCATGATAAAAGAAGATGACAATCATTGCACACAATCAATTAATTATAACAATGCTATGTTTGATTTTAGGAGTATACCTCACAATTAAGGATTTCATCGCAAATGTCGAATTATTGAAAATAAAATTGACACGATGAGATTGATTTTATTTTTTATTTTCTAATTGATAATCCAGACACCAATTTATAAATTGTTGATTTTGCTTAAAATCAATGTCAAATAATGATTAGATTGCAAAAATAAAAAACGACTTTGTTTACCCGAACACTTTCACATAAATACAATGTTCATGCGAACGCAAACACTCTGGTCACAGTCTAGAAGATAAAATAATATTATGTGGGAAGAAGACGAAGCCGAGGGATTGCGTGCGGGAGCCTCAAAATCCTGACGCAAATCCAGCCATCATCACATCTCACTCTGTTTCCACGATTCGCTTCCCTTCTCTCTCTCTTCCTATCTCTCTCTCCCTCTGCTCATCTCCTCCCAGGAGAGAGGATCTATTTCTCTCCTATGCTAAAAAACAGTAATCTTTACCCAAAGTAAGCCTAAGCTCGTTAGTATTCGTCTCTTTTTTTCCATTTTTGTGTTCTGTAACTAATTTTCTTTCTTTTTTTATGACATTTTGGGACTTTGCGCCAAGGATTATGTACAGTCGTCGCCTTGGAAAATTTCCCTTTCCGGCCTTGTTAATCACCATTACCCGTAAGAATAACACAGGGCATGGTTATTAACAGGGCTGCAAATAGAAATTTTCCAAAGCGACAGATGTACATTGGCAGTACTCAGTTTTTTTAAAAATTTACAATAACATGATTTACATATCACTCATAACTGATATATTTTGAGTTATAAATGTAATTAAAATTCAACATTATTACATTTATTTATTGGGCGCGTGATTCACGAAGCAGTTATCCAGGTTTCTAACCACGTTTAGCTTAACCACGTTTAACTATACCTGTTTTACGTGTTAAACCACTTACTTAGTTAAGCTAAACGTGGTTAAGAAACCTGGTTAACTGCTTCGTGAATCGCGCCATATTGAATCCAATACAGTATAGTATTTCCATAAGTTTGGATACATTATGTAGTACAACTCCAGCCTATTATAACATAAAACAATTTTCAACAGATAGGGTTTAAATAAACACACAATTAATTATAATCATTACGCATATATACAGTATATTACACATGAATTGTTATACGTATATGTTTATTAGCGCATTGGATATCGTATTAAATTATTCTGTTATTGTTATTATTCAATATCTCTTTTGCTATAAAAAAAAAATCTCATGATATTACAGTTTTCAATTGCTTATAATTTAGATGAATATATCCAAGTTAAATAGAATAGTTTTTTCTATACTAATAATATGATAAATATTTTTTATGAATATGAACTTAAATGTTACACACCTTTCTCGTTAAATTTTTTGATTGCATATCAAATTAAATATGAAAATCATAGGTTCTATGTATTGTTTCAAAATTAATAAATGATTTTTTTTTTATAAGTTATTATTTATATAGAAGGTTAACTGTAATTTGTTAACGTTATGAGTAGAAGAAATCACAAATTCAGTCATTTGTGTCATGTCATTTACATTTTACTCAATGCAAACAACAAGACAGTTTATACAATTTATTATTTATTTAATGAGAAACATTTATTGGTACTACAAGTCCCGAAAGCAAGAAGATCTTGATTTTGTAGATTTTGTTGATCTACAAAATGTCTGCATGGTCACACATAATTATTATATCATCATATTTTGTTCACAAGAATCATAAAAGTCCGACTGCAGTCCTTTAGCCGCTCGATCGGTTTGTTGTAGTCCGCCTATATTACATAAGGAGCATAGCAAGATTTTATTGTTTTCTGAATCACATATCGAAAAATCCTATTTCCTAACCACACATTTACAGCACATTTTGTTTTAAACAAATCCCACGCTCAATTTTCAACGTCTTTTACAACTTACGCTATCCTTTTCCATCCCGTTTTAAACATATAGACTTGTATAGAAGTTATCTCACAAGTATTTCTATTCAAATTTTGATCTAAAAAAGAAAGAACATCATAGAAGGAAAGCTTGGCTTCTTTCCCCTCCTGGGGAACACGTGTGTGCAATTTTACTCTCCTCCCTATCTTTTCCAACAAAGTGTCGTCCTTCTACTTTATTTTATGTTGTTTAATTTCCAGCATCCCCCACACAATGTCCCTGCTTGCTATTTTTCCTTCAAGCTATACTAAAACTAAAAGTAGTTTTGCTTTCATAAATGTTTAAAAAAACATTGTCACTGTAAACGTTTTTTTAGAGTCACTTCAAGAGCAGACCACTTGAGGCAACGCGCCACTCGAGAGCTCTTCCGGACTAACAAAGCGTCGTTAATTATCTTTTTGTACCCTGATGAGCCCTCGGAGAGACTTCGTTCTTTTCTCACCCTCCTCTCAAACTTTTCACACGATTTCCTAACAGCACTTCATTTACACCGCAATGCACTCTTTTATGTAATATTTTATACTATCTCTCTCTCTCTCTCTCTCTCTCTCTCTCTCTCTCTCTCTCTCTCTCTCTCTCTCTCTCTCTCTCCCTCTCTCTCTCTCTCTCTCTCTGTCTATTACTCTTTTTTATCTCATTCATTCAATGCACGCGCGTTTGGTGTTCTTTACAAATTAAAGTGCTTTACTTCTATTGTGTTTATGCGTTTACAAAAGACTACAATTGAGAATGACTTGTGTGTAGAAATAAAAACTGACAAAACTCTTGGTGTACTGTCTATTCAGCGTTGAATAAAAAAGTCTGCAAAATGTCAACTCTTTTTTTTCTTTTTTTTTTGAAAAGGTTCTCAAATTAATGTTCTAAAAATTCTAAAGAACTGCAGATTTCCTAAAACCACTACAAACAGTCACCTTGATGGAGTCCATGAAGGAAAGGAGTTACGCGTCTCCACATCGTCTTTCAATTTGTTGATGTTGACTGATACTTTTTGTAAGTACTATACATAGTATGTATTTAGAACCCATGATAGTTTTGATATATTTACTCTCTCTCTCTCTCTCTCTCTCTCTCTCTCTCTCTCTCTCTCTCTCTCTCTCTCTCTCTCTGATATTCTTACACACAGTTACACACTGCACATGTACGCGCACCCTCTTCACCACTCAATATGGTAAAATTTTCAACAAATTCAACTGAGCACTGTCTTTATATTTCTAGTGGATTATAAAGCGCTCTTTAAATTATAATACTGTATTTTGTGTGTAAATTACAATATTTTTAGAGGCTAGAATTTAAATTAATGTATAATTTTTACCTCTAGGAGGTTCAATAGCATCATGACTGTATACTTATTCATTCGTAGTTACAGAAACATACAAAATTAATTAATATTTTGACATATTTCACACGGGGGATTAGAAAATGCATTTATATATAAAATACTTTTCCTCCTTATTTGAGAATTTGTTTCGAATAACTCCCCACAAAAAAAAGAGGAATTCATAAATCTTAATTCTTATAATTATTATTATTGTTTAGTTATTCTAAACATTTGAGCATAAAATTATTCTCACTGTAATATATACGAAAGCTGAAGTGTTAATTGATGAAATAAATATTTTGTGGAATGCAAACACAATAACTTTTTTGGGTTCATGTTGGCAAGCTAAATTATTGCTTCCATACTGTTTTTTTTTTTTATTATTATTTATGTTATTATTTTTTTTTGTATTTTGTATTATATTGAATCTTTAAAAATGAAGACTGCAATTTAAACTATAATGCAAAGGGGATTGCAAAGGATATAATAAAACAAAGGCTATATTGTTAAATCCTTATTATCCTATACATATATTTAAGTATATCTTGAAATGATCACTTACCAACTTGCATATCAAGCTACTTCACCTTTTGAAGTGGCTTATTAAAGTACTTGTTCCCTTTCAGTTGCACTGATTAAAGAGCTTTGATCTCAAGATGAAGCTACATTATACCAAGACTGCATGTGAATGTTTCATGTGACTCTCCCCCTCCTACTAACAGTAAAGTTATTATGTGTGTCCCTGAACGAGCCATAAATTATAATTCTTGAAACTTCCACACCAGCAGCAGTGATGAACACAGTGGCCTAAAATTTTAACATCATTGAAGTCAAAAAGTTTTGCTCTTAACATTTATGTAAATGGAATAAATTCACACCTTTTTAATACCAACTGAGAACTGAAATATAATAGCAAACATTTCCTAAAACGTTATAATAATAAAATAGCATATATATATATAGGTTTCAATGTTAATGCTGATATTATCAATAAGTATGACATATATACAATATATAAGAGAAATTTAACACCATATTGCAATGTATATTATACCAGCAATTCTCAACTAAAGCAAAAGTTGAAATGAAATGTCTCAATAAAATTAAAACAGAAGGAAGTTTTTAAAGATCATTATTATTAATTACAATAGTTATGTAAATTAAAAGAAGCATTAATTAACACTTTCATATTAAACATGCCATGTATATAAATTTTAATTATATAATTAATTTATTAACCGTTTAATGATATTACTCTGCTGAAAATTACCATCAGCTAAAATAATTTAATATATGATGGATTACATGATATTATATTAATTTACATACCAAAAGGAGTGGCATAAAGGTCACATATTACATTCATAACATGGTTCATTAAATCGATATTAACCTCCATCTTTGTTCCTGAGCGGCGTCGCAGCAACAAGTCCGTACAGTTACGCCATTATATTCATCGAGAGGAGGAGTATGCAAACTTTTCTCATGCATGCAGCCAAAACTAAAATATATAGCCCTCATATCGTTACCCTTAAAGCTGACTCACACATTAAACCCTCAATTTATTCAAGTTTATGTACAAAAACAAGCTAGTTGAGTACTACCATAAATAAGTTATGAACCCTTTGTTATATTAAATAATTAAATACAAGTTATGCTTAAAACTTTTATATATTGTATATATTTTTTTATGTTCTTTATACTGTATAAAATAACAATTTGTAATTAATATTGTTGCAAATCAAATTATATTAATTAAAATGTTATTTACAATCAAAATAATGAGCGAGCTAATGAGGGTATTAATTATTTGTTATTAATATGAATTTTAATTATACTTACAAAAAGTTTAGAACAGTTTTCAATTCAATTTAAAAAGTTTGAAAGCTCTAACTTTTTGGTTACCGTATTTACACAGACAGGTGGGTATATATAATGATTTTTTGTATTATAAATAAAAAAACAACGTCACTTTATAATTATTCAACGAGCAATAACTGTATAGCACTTATAAATATTTGTTATAAAATATGTGTAGAGTACGTATTGCGTATAATTATAAATATGAGTTATAAAGTAACATTTGGTATATAATATATCGTTAAAAGTTCAATATTTGTATATAATATCATTTTATAAAACAGTATAAAAATTTTGCGCAGCACTCTCGTCATTAATATTTTGTACTACATTAATTCCCAGTATATATATTACTGACAGTCTGTAAAATACATGTTTGTATTGATTTATAAAAGTAGAATATTAATTAATATTTTCATTATATTATAATAATAAATAATAACTTAATAATTAAATATACAAAGGACACAACATATAAATGAGATATAAAATTCATTTGTATTACAGCTCTATTATATTTAAAATTAGAGTATACAAATGAGATAATTAATTTCTTATGACCCATTTTTTTTTTCCTCTCGAGTTTTATCTATACGAGGCAGCAGGCGGTAGACCTCAGCACCAAGAGCGAATTCCTCACGGCTGCTGTGAGCGCTGGCTTTGTCCGATAACAATACTGCTCGCTATCAGAACTTCTGTCCTACATGCTAATTACTTGACTAGAATAACTCCAAATTAATTAACCTGCTGTATAATGATTATTATACACTGTAACTTTTAGTTGACCTACTTAATCATCTTTATATAGTCGTATCATATGAAGTTTTTAGAGTGAAATTACTAACTATACTATCACCAATTAAGTACTGCACATAATTATATATATATAAACATATTAATATAGTTTCTTTTTATATTAATAATACATAGAGAAATGCATAGTATTATACAGTAGTTTAAGAGTTTAAGTAAATCATTCATGAAGCTTAAATTTATAATTATGTACGTGTTTTATTAAAATGAGTTATTAATATTATAATTAGAAATGCAATTTTAATTAAGTTAAATAATTCATATTCATTAAAATGTTTATCTAGTACATGTATTTTAACCAGTTGAGGACAATTTAATAATTTTCATTAAAATTACCAACATCAACATTGCAGGGGGAAAAACGGGAAAAATCATTACATAATTACATATAATATTTATTTCACTAATTACAATACAAAATAATTGTATATATTTAATTTATAATAATTAATAAAAATTAAACAATATATATACAATTCTTGAATACACAATTACACACGGTATCATATAATATTATATATTATTTGGACTTGCATGAGTATAAATAGATACTGTCTCAAAAGCAAAACTCGTGAAAAATGATTTCTTCAGTATAACTGTTTCATGTCATTAATAATATTAATTATGAAATATTTTTAAAAAACATCGATAACTTGTTTTATTATACGTAGTTATCAATTTCTATATAAGTATCAGAGATTCTTTTCAATCTTTTCTATTGTAAGATGGAATGAATGTTAACCTTTACCTACAGATTCGCTGATGTCATAATTTCACAATTTGATACAGAATGTATGTTTGCAGGTTAGCAGCCACTTAACTGGTGATAAGGTGCTTTAGTGCCTTGCTTGCTACCCTCACCCATTATTTTTGTTGATATGAGTGTATCTTGGGTGAAATAAATAAATAAATAAATTCATAGAAATTTGTAATATTTTCAGAAGCTTTTTCATATGCATATAATGTTAAACTTTGCCTCGTCTTCCTTGTAGTTTCGTGATAATGCGTGATAATGGCGTTCCGGCCATTTCCATACATTTGAACATTTTATAACCTATGCATGAACAGTAATTTGTGGACGGGGAAAAAAAATCTAAAAATAATCATACTAATGTATGAATAAATTCCAAACTGACTTCGTAACTACGTTATTACAACTGTATGAGAAACAGATTAAATCGGTATACATTATAGCAGTACCGTCACGTCTGTGCAAAAACTTACAAGTGATGTAGAACTCTTTCTTATGTCATTTATTGCCTTTGAATGAATTATATATATATTCTGTTATACCATACTAAATAAAGTATTCTTTCTTACATATTAAATAATATATAATATAAATATATAATAAAACATTCATGTGGTACATATATGTAAATTATTCTAGAGATTTACCGAGTCATATTTCATGAGAAATACTAATGTTATACAATAAGGTTGACCCATTTTCAATATTTTTGCATGCTTTACAATTGATGTGCATGGAACCGCGTTTGCTTGACTATGTGATACAATCAACATGCAGGGTAGCACAGCTTGTGAGCTGAATGCAGATGTGGACCATAGTCGCTCTGTATGATATGAGCACCACTGTGTAACATAATATATGTAAACTGACCAAGATAAAAACACTATAGATATATTCTGCTCAGTAGTACATATGCGCAAGTGGAGTAAATACGGGAGTTCTTCACGTGCAATAGGCAGCACATAAATTGCTGAAAAACATTGTTTTATTATTGACTTTCTCGTATGTCTAACCTCTCTACTCAGGAGTAGAAGAATATTTCATAATTAATAACAATGCAAAAAGGTACACTTATTATTATTTTACAATTTTTGTACATAATTTTTTACAAA
The DNA here is from genome assembly GCA_949825025.1 of Siphlonurus alternatus. NCBI lineage: Eukaryota > Metazoa > Arthropoda > Insecta > Ephemeroptera > Siphlonuridae > Siphlonurus > Siphlonurus alternatus. Next base: position 21,953,708 of record OX463780.1, read on the forward strand.
TTTGTTTTCGTTTCTTTTGTTTACATTGTACACTTTTCATAACAAGATTTGAAATATGAAAATGTTATTACCCTTCAAGAAAAAAATTTAATACACTTACTATCTATTTTATTATTATTTTTTTTTTAGAGTTTAAACAAAAGAACATAAAAGTCATAAAACTAACGTAATCTTAAAACAAGTTTATGACAGATTACCTTAGATTTATAATAAATATTAAAAAAAGAAATTTTAACTAAATAAATAGATAAAATGATTTAATACAATTTCAGGTACAAACAAAACAATCAATCAATCATGAATAAGAAATAACAATTTCATAAGACATATAGTCCGATACAAAAACATTGAAAGACACATATATAGATATAATACGATACATTATTTTCATTTAAAGTTTTTGAAAAAGACATTTGGTTTAACGTACAAGTCATTTGAGATTCAATATCTATCTACCATAAAACTTCATATACTACCACAGTATGACCATTCCCCATGCACTGTAATATATATATATATATATATATATATATATATATATATATATATATATATATATATATATATATATATATATATATATATATATATATATATATATATATATATATATATATATATATATTATATGTACGTATATGTGTATATAATATGTGTTTGTGTTGCACGATAAATCTTTACTACTTTTTTTTTTCTTTTTTACTGCCTGTGAGAGATCCTCCCTCCTATATACAGTTGCTACTTGTATGATGGCAATACACGTGTATATATATTATATAATGTTTGTGTATATAACTGTTGTCATAGAAGTGAATGATAAACCTTACGTATATCGAGAATGTGGATTTCAATATAATGCTTTGTGTACTATTCAGGAATATAGTCAAGTTGATAGACTTAAATGTATGCAAGTATTGTCACATGGCATGGATGCTGCATGCTCTAATTTGATTTGTTTATTGGATCCAATACGCAAATGCCATTTTATGGATACATGATATAGAACATCTCCAACAAGGAAACCATGATGTAAAAATCATGAAGGAAACATATACACTGCAAAAAACATTCTGTTCGCTCTACACCTGATGTGCCATGTGGGAAGTTAATAAATTTTCTTAACACTTGATCGGTACATTCCACAAAAAAACTATACCTGAATGTATTCACTTATTTAAAAAAAATGTGGAGAAATAAGTATATATAGTGACTGAACCAAAAATTAAAATTTACTTTGAAAATGCATGCAAATTATAATATTATAAATTAATAAAATATCTTACAGAGATTTTCATTTCATTTCGTTTATTTTAAAGTGTTCTTTTTCATCAAGCAATGAGCAAAATTAAACTATCATTGCATGAAGGAGTCGAATTTACCAAGTAATATAATATGGCAATCATACGTAGGAATGTGTTACGTGCTTCAGTAAAACTCTAGCGTAAACTGATTGAACTACTATATAGTAATTCTGTATAGAAATTTAAATTAGTTATACTTTATTATACTTATTGTTCATTTAAATATTGCATCTTCTAAATAAAAGGGAGTATTGACAAAAAAACTTAGCTACAAATTTTTGGCCAGTTTTAAAGTTCAAAGTGCTGATATCAAATATATATATATAAAATATATTTATGGGTTAAAGTTTAAAAAAAAAAAAAAAAAAAAAAAAAAAAAAAAAAACATGTTAAACGTTAAATTTTGGATACCTTTAGTCATATCATACTTGTGTTTAAAGAACGCTTTATATTATATACTAGATAATACAATGTTTATTATACAAATTTACTTTCAGTTTGGAACACAACAAAATGTTATGTTTGCATTGTCCTCCCAATCGATTGAATTTTCATTAGCTTACCATTACTGACACACAACGTGCCTTTATGGAGTCATTACGGCTAGATGTTGCTTGACTTCAAAACTTTCCACACGTAGACACTTTGTTGTACTAAAATTTTAGAAACCAGCTGAATCTTCGGTTTCCACGTATTATAGAGGATATTTATATAAAAATAGCATTTTAACTATCTCACGAGTCGTAAAATGTGTAATTTGAAGAATAAATTTTAAAAATATCCACTTAATTTCAATTTTATCAGATTTACTAAAGAAAAGTATTGATGGTTCAAACTACTATCAGTAGTATCTTTATTAATTTTTCTTGCAGTTATATTCACTTCGGTTGGTGCTTCCAGATATTTTAATAACACCTTGGGTGACAAATGTTTCTAAAATGTGACGTCAAAAGCATCTTATCACGTGACGTCAAAAGGTTCATACGTCATAAGTTTTTCACGTTGCTCGTCGTGTTTCAGAGCGGCTGGTGCGGCGGGATGCGAGGCGCGACGCCGTGGGTGGCGCCCGCGGGTCACGGCGCCACCGCCGCCGCTTTGCTTCTCCTACTCACAGTAAGAGGTAAGCAAGCAAAAGCACAGCTGGAAGATATAGTATGACGATTTGAAGGAGCACATGCCTCTTCGATCTTCTTCAATGCTTCAAGCTGTATATGTGTAGTTTATATTGAATGCATTCTATGTAGAAGCAAACAACTCGGTACGACGTAGGTACATAGGTTATCGCATTTAAAAGTAAGAAAAAAACAAATTCAAATCAAGTTCGACAGTGGAAAAAAAATGCGGGGGGGGGATATAACTTTTAGATTATGAGGTAAATGGTTATGACAGTAAAAATTTGTAGCAAAAATAGAGCAATGTGTTGTCCTATTTCGTTAATTATTTATTGCATTGGGTCATTGACATATATACACTATAATATACAGCTATTAAATAAGAAGTAATTAATTTACAAGAAAAAAACGCGGAGAACATTCTCAATCATCCTTAAGACAACAAATTTCAAGTTATTTGACAGAATTTTTTTCGTTGAGTAAATGTAAACATTAATTAAATATCACGATTGGCTTAACGTATGTTTCATCATTTCTGTAAAATAAATGTAAATAGATTACACATTTCAGTGCGTATATAGATAAAACGCCAATTGAAATTGATCGCGACAGATATCCGATCTGCCTGTCAAACACAGCATAGTCAGTGAAGTGGATCTGACTGAAAAGCTGGTAAAGTGGAAATGTTCGTTTCCAATAGGAAATATGATTACATTCAATTAATTAAAAACTGAAATATGGATAAAAGAACGTTATCGATCATATTGAGTGTATAATTGACAAATTGACAACAGATCTTCTCAGTAATAGAGTTCTGTTCAATGAAATTCAAGATACTTGTAAAAAAGCTGTAGCTTTCTTTTAACGGTAAAATGTTGAATAATGAACAAACTGAAAGAGAGGGAAAAACGCACAAATAATGTTAACATTGTAGTTTGATAGCTAGCTAGTATATATATTATATTTTTTGTCACTACTTGAAAAAGACACCCTGACATAAAATACAAGCTATGAAATAAAAGTTTTATTTATAATTCTCATAGTCTTAACTCATTTGGGAATATATAATATAAATGTTATAAATAAATTAAATGATGAATACTATGAGTATAGCATAAAAAGTATCGATAAAGGTAAAACAGAAAATAAAGTAATTGAACAGTTAAAAACATTAAGTGTTTTTACTTGTTCGCCATTTATATATTATATAATTATACCCAGCTTTGTTTTTACTAACTTACAATATTTGCTTATATTAAATAAATAAATTTAATTAAAGTGGAACAGAAACTAAGTTAAAAAGTAGACTTTTAAGCACACACATATATTCAAAGAACTGTGATTCTCCTGCTTCGCCTACATCTAAAATCTAATATGAAATGTTTAAGGTATAAACAAATGTTTTTAGCCTCCAAGTTAAAACATATATTTACATATAAGAGGGAATTTTGAAAGTTCAAGGTCGCGGTGTAGTTTTCTAAACAAGAAGAAGGTAAGTCACATGTTTTATTAACATTGGTGTCCCACGGCTCTGTTGTTCCGGCTTGAGTGGTAAATATTTCACGCGGAGCTGAATGTACTCATGAGACTTACTTGCTTGCTCTCTCTCTCTCTCTCTCTCTCTCTCTCTCTCTCTCTCTCTCTCTCTCTCTCTCTCTCTCGAATCTCGCTTGGTACTACACGTACGCATGCCGGGTCATTCGCGCCCACAACGATCGATCTCATCTCCACCTCACAACTTGTTGGTCAAAATAAGAGGGAGTTATACCGAGCTAGCAACCATGCAGCAGCAACCCTGGCACGCAGCAGCCTGCCAAACCAATATAAGCCTTGCCTGCCGAGCTATAAGATTCATGACATTTATAGCGTAATATTTTCAAATAAATTTTATTACAAAATACGTGTAAAATATTTATCAAGGTATAATATTATATACAACATTGCATAGTGAATTATAAAACTTTTATTTAAATCATTTATTTTTTTCCCCGGCTACATTCAAAATTTATTTAATTTCTCATTTCTCATTTGTAAGTCTTTTTGACAAAAGTTGTATTCAATGCCAGGGCTTTTATAGTCATATTTATGTGCAAATATGTAAATGTGTAATATTACACAATTTTCAACATTGTTTTACACGCAATAATTTAGGTTTTATTTCAGTTTATATTACTCCGATTTTGTTTAATATAATAATACGTGTATGTAGTTTAGATAAAAGTGATAAAACAAAAACAATAAACCCCCAAAAAGTTTTATTATATTATATATATAAAAAAAACTTGAATGACTGAATGTTGTTCAGAAATGTTTTATTTGCATCACATATAATATATTTTTCATGACTTTCATAAACCGTATACTGTAAAATATTTCACTACACAATATGTGAAACAGAGTGTATATTTTAAAATTATATCTTTGAGGTGTAGGGGGAGGGGTAGGAAGTGGGGGGATGAAGAGTCCATGCATGTGAAAAAATAGGCAATATACGTTTTGAGTTTCATGCAGAGAGAGATACCAACATCTTTTGTGTTGCCTCTGACTTGCTAACACATTTCCCAAATCCATCTGCCTTCTGCTTTTTTGACGTACCATCTTTTATGTATGCAAGAGCGACCATAAACTAGAGAGAAAAGTCAGTACAGTGTTGGAGGTCGAGCACCAACGCTCAATACACTTTCTTGAGAATTTACCTGGACTTCTTAGTTTACTACCACACTTCAGACGTGTAATAAAAATTCACTTGAACGTTCGGCTGCTATAATACAAACTTGGATGTTTATTTGCCACTTTTTATTTTTCTTCTTCTTCTTTGTTTTATAGTTTGCTTATATATATAGTTTGTTATATTTATACCGATAATGTAACGTAGTAAATTCTACAAAACTATATATACTATTTATTTGGCATATATTTATACAATGACAAACTAGTTTTTCTACAATCTTATATAATATATTAAAATATTAAGTATTAAATTGATCATTTTGATTGCTATGTCTTTTGAAACAAACTTAGGCATAAAAATATACATTAAATAGCTTTATTTTACGGTGACAAAAACAACATTACCATATTTATACAAAAATATTTACGGGTGTTTTGAACTGACAATTGCTGAAGTTTCAATATAAAAGAAGCTAAATATACCAATTTATTATGTAATAAGTCGTGTCTAATGTCTATTTTACTTGTGAAATTAATGAAAACATAATATCTACCTCAGAATTGCTTCAAATTAAAATAATTTTAACTTTCAACACAGGCATTGAAGGATCAAAACATATTTCAAATTTTAATATACAGATTTCAATTGAAAGGATGTCAAGGAAAATTATAATTACAATTAAGTTTAGCAAAGCTTATTATATTATATTAAAAAGTTTAACTCTCACATCCGTAACTAATTATAAAAAATCAAGATTATTTACAATTTCATTTTGCATGATGCTTTAGAATAACGGTGTGGCGTTGTTGCTGCAGTATGCCTGTGCCAGAACCAGCAGCAGCAGTTTCCCGCTCAGCAGGGTTCTGGGGGCGCGACCCTGGGCGCACCGCCCGCCCTCCCCGGGGGCCTTCCCCTGCCGGGGACGGGTGGTGAGGTGCGGCGCGGCAGGGGCTGGCGTGAGTGGCGGCGCGGAGACCCCACGCTGATCCACAACCTTTGGAAGAGCCGCACGCCGCTTGGTGAGCACCAACCCGCACCTAACAGAACTTGATTCCCATATGACACACGGTGAAATTTGTTTGAGTTTAGATATAATATATAACAGCCCCTCTTCACTTAATGGAATATTTTTAATATTTACTTCACTTGGGAATAGTAAACGTGTGTGGTTTTATAATAATCAATACTCCGATCGAACTGAATTTTTATAATTCATATGTATTAGAGTAGATATATTGCGCAGTTTTTCTTAATTTTTGTTACTAATATAACTTACCCAAAGCCAGTTGCTTAAGCAAGTATGCATTTATTACACTGACATACAAATATAATTCAAAATGTTCAGTTGTGTAGTTTCAAGAATTCCACTTTTCTTCTTTTTCCAGTCCTTATTACTTTTATATTTAATTTATATTTTGAGGAAGCATTCGAATTTTACTAAAAAAAAAAAAAAACAAACAAAACAAAATAACAATGCACAAGCATGCATTATGAGTAATTAACACCAATCAGCTAGGTATATTATGAATTCCGACTTGTTTTTTTTTTTTTTACCTAAAACTCAATTAAAAATATGATCAGTAATAGTAATCAGCTCTGTTTTTTTTTCATGCTGAAAAGCATTGCAGTCCATATATAATTGATGAGCCTATCCTAATATACTAGAAATTATGAATAAACCATAATGTCAATACCATATCTCACTATTCATGTAATTTCATATAAACTCCCAAAATTAAAATAAGGTGTCAACCGCCATTTTATTTAGAGCTCCTAAAAGTATGCAAATTTCCTAGCACCAAAGTGATTAGTGTTGCTGTGTCGTAAGGAGTTCGATTGAAGGAGAAGTCAACGAGAAGTCAACAGTAGAGTCAAATTTATATTACATTTCTACTGAATTAGTTGAAAGTGCAACGTTTCTGCCCTCTCTGTCTCTATTTTTTTTATCTCTTTAAAAGAGGTCAGCTGGAACTATGATGCATTTATGACTCTCACAACCACAGTATGTTGTTGAAAGGAAATTCAGAAACCTTTTACTTCTGGTGGGATGAGCAAATTAATTTAACATACATACATGTTAAATTATGTATTAAATTAATTAATTTAAATTTAATTTAATTAAATTAAATTATTATTATGTGAGAATATGAGCTGACATTACGGTTGGTTGAGACTTAAACGATTTAATTACCAATGAATTCATAACCAAGTATAACCCAAGTATAGATTCGTTTCAATGCAGAATATTTAAAATAAAAATTAATTTTAAAGTTTCAATTAATGAATTATAATTAAATAAAATTAATAATGCAGAGTTGATTTTAGTTCTAAATATCTCTATTCTATTTTACAAGAAATGTTTCCTTGACACATTAAATTTAATTTAAATTTTAGGAAGAATAAATTTTCATGTTTTATTATCCTTTTAATAACATGAATATTGTAATTAATATGACTTTTGTATCTTTTTCCCACATACAATTTTCTCACTTCCCTATGTGATGTGTTAGTACGTATAATGAAATTCAGCTCTACTCAATTAATTAATTAACACAAGCTTGAAGCGAAGGGTGACATCTACTTCAAGTATATACATAGCGAATTACATGAACTGTGTGATAAAATCGTTTCAAATACACGCACTACACTAAGGATGATATATGACTTAATTACTAACTAATTACAGTTTAACACACCTCTTTATTAACAGAGCAAGATTGCCTTCATAATATAATATACTCTAATATTATAATATTATTTATTTAATCTATCTTCTTATATTTTCTATGTAAATAATAAATAACAACCAACATTTATCACTTTTAACTAATGATGTAAAATATCTATTAAAGTTTTTGATGAATTTAAAGTTTACAGTAAAATCACATTTTCCATATCTGCGACAACAAATCACTGTAAATGCCATGATAATATTAATATTAAAAAAAAATCAAGTTTAAATGCTCACTGATAAAATGTGTTTATAATTATACTTACTTTTTCCGTTTTGTTTGGAATTAATTGTCACTGATTTAATCACATATGGGAGTTTTAATAATTAACTCAATAATAAGAACTTATTTCATAGCACTTGCTAAATTGATGTTTTAGTTTGCTTGAAAATACTTTTGAAAAGTTCAAAACTATAATACAGCCACAGCTTCTGCTGCTGATCTCGACAAGTAGAAAGTCTAAGTAAGAAAGGCTACAACCTTTGCTGATCCCGATTGCTTTGCTTCTTTCCCTTGAGACGACGGCTAAACTTACGACGCAAGAGAAACTGCAAAATGGAACGGCTTTAAATCCACAAGAATAAAAATGTCAATACGTTAAAGGCCAACTTGTATTACGTTTCTGTAATTGCAATATTTGATTGCAATTTCATACCAAGCTACAGCACACTAATTATCCCTATAAATAAATAAAGGTAGTCAATTTAATTATAATTTTCTATAGATTTAAATTATAAAACATATTTGTATTGATCATAAAACTTGTATGTTAAATTACGAAGAAGAGTAAACAGCTTCATTAACGTTAATATCGTCTCATTATTTATGTACTACTTCATCATCTTCCATAACATAAACACACATACTACATAATTAAGAAATTTATAATCATTATTTTGTGGTTTCACTCATAATCATTAATTATGTTTTATGCAACATCACTTATTATTTTAATACTACATTTTGTAATAATAATAATAAAACAAATACTGTATATAAAAAAGTCTGTATTATACATGCAATGTAAATAGAAATAATAAAATAAATACACACTCTAAATCACTTTGACTTTAATTTCTGATGCCATATTGCGCTATAAAATTATAAATTATACTTACTTTCAGTAAAATACATGAATAAATAAACATATTATATATATTTAAATAATAAAACTTGATAAAAAAAAAACATTGCAGTTTATGGCAATAAAATTATTATTATATGTTTTTGCTTAAAGGGATACACGCCTCAAATTACAAATTAGACAGACATTAATAAGTGTTGTTCGAGTTTATAATAAACATTCGTATTATTTTTACATGCGCACGGTGCGACTGTGCGAAGTCGCGCTACAAAGAAAGTCCTTGCTGACGTCACAACTCACAGCTAGCACCGATTAGCATTGAGTTGTGACGTCATCAAGGACTTCATGACGTCATCAAGGACTAAATTTCTTACTTAGAACTGCGACTTCGCACGGATGCATCACGCGTGGAAAAAAATGATGCGAATGTTGATTATTTACTCTAAACCCACTTGGTGACTATCTAATTTGTAATTTGAGGCCTGTATGCCTTTAACGCAATTAACTACAGTCTCAGTAATAACAGATGCTCATTAAAGAATAACTGGAAGTTCATAAAATTTCTTTTCATTTGCATTTCAATGTGACACTTCGTACAGAAATTGACCTCTCGAGGCTAGGATGGTCCACCTATCTGTTTTGGCGTTCTCCAATAATGTTATCAAATTACGGGGGCTTTATTTTGGAAGGAGAGCCAGGAAAGGGGGTTGATAGGCTTAATGCCTTTCGGAATCTTCGAGGTGTCTTTTGAGCGTAAACTTTTTGAGAAGTTTTAGAATTGAAAATGCAAAAGAAAAGCTACAAATCTTTCACTTTCGTCAATTTTCAGTGAATCTCTTGTTTGAGAGACTGCATTAACTCTTTACCGCAGAAACAACAAAGAAAATTCCATTTAAGTTAAATTAAGCTTTCATATATGATATAAAACTCCAAGGTTAGGTCGTGTAATTAAATTTGATCCTCTTTGTTTGACTAACAACGTTTTAAAAAATAACAAAGTAAATAAATCTTTTAAAATAAAGTGCGTCAGACTTTAATTATTTATAACAAATTTTAACACATATATAGGATCCAATATAATAATACTGTGCAAAATTTTACGAACAAAGCTACAGGCACATTACCATAATGTAGTTTTCTGTCTCTTTGTTATATTATATTTTAATTAAGAGAAATACTCATATATTAAAAACAAATTAAATTTGTTTAACAAATTAAATCCCTTTAAAAAACTTTTAATGTATGTTTCATTTTCATTATATTCTAATATATATATATATATATATATATATATATATATATATATATATATATATTACTTTTTTTTTTTACTTCTCTTAGTGAAACGAAGTGAAAAATGAACATAGTGGTAACAAGTAGGGACATATTAGCAGAACAAAATTTGCTGTAATTACCTCGGAAGAGTAAGGCAAAACTTTTTGTTTCCTTTGTATCAGGCAGCTCATTTACAATGCGGGTGGCGTTTTCTGCAAGAGAAAATCCATTCAATAAACTGTCAGACTCTATATACACCAAAGGTACATTACATTTTTTCCATTATTAAAAAAAAAAAAAAAGATATTAAAAACGTGCTAAGATTTATTTATGATACATGACCTGTCTCTTTACCTTAACACTCACGTAATGTGCTCTTGTTATTATTTTTTTTAATAAAAAACACATCATATTATAAGAATTATATATTATGAGAATATTTTCTATTATTTTATTTCTGTTCTATTTCTATTATTTATTTTATTATTTTAATAATATAAAATTGGCAAACTTACATGATTTTTATTTTATTTAATGGATGGAGAGTACAAACATGGCACTCGCATATTATCTTTGTTTCAGATTTTCCAAGTACGGGAAGTATTTAAAAAAAATGTTGTTGAAAGCGACTATCACTCCTCTTTATATTATTACATTATTAGATATTTTACTTATATTTATATTAATTATAATTAAATTCTTAAAATTAAAGACTCCGGAAAGGGGCCTGATCAATTTTATCTTGGTCTTAAATATGTTAAACAGAAAAAATTGAGCACCACTTATTTTTTTTAATTTTTTGAATATTTGTACGCGAATCTATATATTTTTTTATTTAATTAAATAGTTTGTTATTTGGCTGTAGCTGCCATTGTCAATCTTATGCAGCTTCTTTGTAAGAGACTGCGAGGTACGTATGTCTTGCAGGAAACGCCGAGGTGTACATCGTGCTGGCTCTTCTCATCGGCTTCGTCACCGTCGTCATCGGATGTTGGCTGAGCGACAACTGTTGGTCACCAGAGCCCGAGCATCGTCGCTTCGTGTCGCGGGCGTAGCGGCGGCGGCTGGCGGGCGGCCTGCTCCTCGTACCCCCTGGGCCGCCCCTCAGCCTGCCTCCACCACCCCCGCCCCCAACAGATCCGGACCCCCCCTCGGGATCCCCACCCCATAGTGTACTGCTTCACGTGTGACGTCACTCTACTGCATCGCTAATCAAAAACAGCTGATAATGACTCCAGTAACTTTAAATAGAAAATTAACATTTTATTCTGTATAATTATTCAGGATTTGTGTAATTTTGTATACACAAATCCTGATAATTATTATAAATGCTTTGATGTCAATATAATATAGAGGTCACAGAAGCTTCAACATACTATATTATAGACTATTATATCAAAAATATATTATTAACCAAGTTTTACCATGTAGTCCCTTGTAAAATATATAAACTTGCTCTCTTCTCGGCTCTTGCTGGGAACAAAAACAGTGACGTCACACTCCCCATGCTATTAAATATTTAGCAGTGGTAAGTACCTATATAGCTAGCCTAGACAGAGAGTATATACGAAACAAGAACTTTGTGTAATAATGAAGGCCTATTTTATCTATATTATAACCTACCTGCTGCTCATAATTTTTATATATGGCCGTAGGAAAAGAATTTTGATAAAACAACGAATTATATCACATCAACTGAAACATTAAACCACACGTATATTAATAAAAGTGACCAAAATGAAACAACCACATTGTGCGTCATATTTTCTATTGCTATGTAAAATATTATTCATTTCCCTTCAAGAAAAAATATAAAACTACTTTAATTATTGTATAAAGTATATAAAGTAGTTTGGCAAATAGAACATTTTTTAATTCTATGTATAAGTGTAATAATAATGGCATTTTACGTGTTAATTAACACAAAGCTTAAAATTTGCTAAAACACATACTTTATTAAGTTATTAATAAAATTAACAGATATATTTTTATTTTTACTGACCAAAAATTCTTATCGAATAAAAAAATATTTATATTTATATTAATCGTAGAAAAACTTTAAAGGCTCAAGATGCTATCTATGTAAATAATATCTCCTTGCTCAGGTTGTAATAAATTATTTGCTCATCGGAGACATGTTGAACGTATAGCTCCCTATATACTTGTACTTGTTGAGAGCCTCCATAGCTATTGCAGCTTGCACACCATTCAGGTTGCATCGCAAGTTTTGTGCAAAATAAGTCTACGAGGACTCGCCGACGAGCAAATTGCACTTTCGATCGTTCACAGCTTGCCTCTTTCAGAAGTTTCCTTGCAGCAGCGTCTCAGACGCTGAGATAATATTCATAAGTATTAAAATTGTAATAAAGTACATAAGTTCTCAGTGTCGTACGTAGCCTAGAGGACAGGGGTTTACAGTAAATTCCATAATTACATGCATGCATGGGCAGGGATTAGGTCAACATTTTTTTTTTCTTTTAAATTGCTACACCACACAGTATGTTTTCAAATTTCAAAGACCATGCTTTTATACATATTATGCATTCAAGCATTCAAATTAAGTTAATATATATTGTTTGCAAGATTGTTTGATGCGTTTATTAATACTTTAATGTTTTGGTGGACAGCTAAGAGGGGGGGGGGGGGGGGGGACAAAACTGCGTTTTAATCATGGTCAACCACAAGAAAGTTAATAAACTTAAAAAAGAGGAAGGCTAATGTAACTGTAAAATTTTCATTCTAATTCTATGAATTTACATGAATGAATTTACATCTTTATTTAATAACTACTATTCTTGGTAACAATATTTTTACTCACCACTGATGTATTATTATTCTTATGAGAACGTGGCGTAATGAACAACCCCATGCATAAAAAAAATATAAAAGTTATAAAAGCTTTTCTAATTTACTCACTTATTGTGATAATTTATTTGTAACAGCTGTATATTGCATATACACAAAAATTTAAAATTTCTTCTTAAATAGATAAATAATATATTGTTATAAATTCAGTAAATTAAATAATTGAGTATTGTTAATTAGACATAACAGCTATAATTATATATATGCTAAGTATTAAACAAGAAGGTGCAATTTTATCACTTTAATTTAATATATATGACATTAATAATTGCTTTAAAATATAATATTATATTTAGATCTAATATTTACATTTATTATAAATTATAATACTGGATAGGCCTATATTAAATTATATTATAATAATTAATGACTTAAAATCAAAATATTGTAATTATTTTATATATTTATAAAACTCTTATAATAAGTTTTATTATATATTATATTATATAAATAATAAAACTATATTATAGCTTAAAATATTGTGATTTCATTAAGCTAGACTTATTATAATTAACAAGTCATTTATAAGGCATAAATAATTGATAGCTCCGATGAGGGTTGTGGTCATGTAATAGAGTTAAGTATATTATATATACCATCATGTCCTATACATATCTGGAAGATGGATTATTTCTACATGTTACATGCTTGTGCTGCATGGATCTGGTTCAATGAAATCACCATTTTTGTAATTATAGCTAAATTAAGCTAGATTAATTAGAATTGCAATTGCTTCCAAGCTGTTAAGAAACCTTTTTATTATTGTGTCTTTAAAGTCTTCTATTTATATCTTTATAATCATGCTTTATTGATTAATTTATCATTTCAGTGTTGTTTAAAATAATGTAAAATATAGAGACGATAGTAAAAACTAAAAACCGATCGCAAGAAATACAATACTTTATTGTTAGATGAATATTTTCATACTCTTATGGAGGCTTCAAGAAATGTACTTTGCTATGTACTCGTCGCCTAGGAAAATTTCCCTTTTAGTCTAGTTAAACTCACCTTGTGCATGATATCTTAACGGGCATGCATGTATAGTGATTAACAAGGCTGCAATGTGATGATATGTTAATTCCGAGGTGACGAGTGGTACAGTACATAAAACATTTTAGGATGGCTGAAACGTTTACATTTTTTATTGCGCAGCCATACCAGAAAAAATAATATGCACATAAATAATTTGCAATTTTGGAGATGTCTATAAAATGCATTGGAAAGAATAAATGTTTAACACGCCAGACTTCGTATATAGATAGAGATATCGTGACAATATATAAAATTATGCTTTCAAAAGTTTCAAATGCGAGCATGCACAGATAACGTTCAGACCTGCTGTTCATAATCTTCAGGCGCGGATCCAGAAAAAAATTTCGGGGGGGGGGGGGGGGGGCTGCCTACATAAGGCCAATGCTAAAAAAAAAATTTGAGTGGGGGAAATGCCTATATTGCCCATGTTAAATCCAAAATTTCGGGGGGGCTGCAGCCCCCCCAGCCCCCCCCCCCCTGGATCCGCGCCTGATAATCTTGCTGATCGCGGAGAGGGGAACGAAGCTAGGTTATGCTGTTGCACGCATTACGCGCAACACAGAAAATTTCAAATTTAACACCCGTACTTTATGCCAGAGCGGTCTAAAAACGCTATGCTTATGTGCATATTTTAACATAGTATTGCAGAGTATATATATATATAGCCTCTTCTCCTAGTTTTGCATTCCGAATTTTTCATTTTGTTATGAAATTTATGATTTTATTCGGTCCTATACATTAACATTTACAATTTACAAGGAGTTAATTTTTAACCAACTGTGGGTTATTTTAACCTTTGATAATATATTATATATATATATATATATATATATTATATTTAATTTAAATATTTCTCTCCATTTTTAGACTTTTCAGTATTGTTATTTCAAGCTCTAAATTAATAACGTATTAAAAAGGTTTCTACAGCTTTGAACTACAGTATAGTAAATTTTTACAATTTTGAATTTTACTGATAATTATACTTAATATTATAGCCATTATATTTTATACATTTAATAGTATTATTATAGTTAATAGTGTAATAAGAGTTTAAAATTTAAATTTACACCCTCTATATACAAAGTATAATTGTAAAACATGTGCAACAATTAATTAAATATTTCTACTTGTATTAAGATCAAGAGGATGGGTTGTTATTACATTTTAATTATTTTCCTTTTTTTTTATTTTTTTTTTTTACTTGTGTACTATTTTTATTTCAGCATCTAGACTCCAGATCATGTCATGCACCTTATGGTAGTCAACATTGTCACGTAGAAGTAAAACTTCCATTTCTGCCAATGCAATTAACAATTAATTTACAAACGTAAATATCCATTGCTCCTGACGCATATGTAACTTCGTTTTTTTATGTTGAACAAGTTGCCTAACCTCAAGGCGAGATGATCTGGTCTTCTGGTCACTTTGATTGTCACCTGGTAAAACTAGACATTTATTGGCTTTGTTAGTAACCTGGTGAACTCATCTTATGTATAAAATATGTATGGAATGTTGAGAAATGGATTTTGATTCCAGGTTGATGTCTATTTTTTTATTCCCCCAGTGAGCATGCAACCAGTATTTCGATTTACATTCTTAACTATCATAGTTTAAATTGAAGAGTATTAGTATACCACAGACTATATACGCGATACATCCATCACTCTGTTTTGTAATATATGTATATTAAGTTTAAATAGCCAATAACCGTGTTCTATTTTTTTTTTCAATGACATTTAAACATCTTGTTTTTTTTTCTGGTATAATTAAACTGTATACGTATGGGAATTGAAAAGGGTATACTTCTCTACTATCTTGATCGTATCTATAGTTTTTTTTTCGGACGTTATTTAAAAAAGTACGATGTATATTAATTTTATGGACTCATAAAATCTAAGTATTTTATTTTTATTAAGTAATGCCAATTTAATTTAAGTATTAAGTTTTTGTTGTTTTCTAATTTATTCAAGTATTGTCCTTTACAACTTTACATTATATATATATATATATAATATGTATGATATAATACATATATACGACGTATGTTATTTATTGTGCCGTAGAGAAAAGGGCTTTTGCATTGTTCGCGTGAATGTTAAAATCGGATGTAGTTCTTTTTGTGCTCATGTTCTTAACTGTTAGATTGCCTTCTAGGCTCACTTCGGTGTCACATATCACTTATACATTACTCGACTTCTGTGCCTGCTGTCCTTGTTATAATAATCTTTGCGTGTGATTCATAGCAGCTAGATAGATTTGCATGCCCATCGATAGATTGGCGAGATAGTATCAGCGGATAATGTAAATGTAGCTTAAGTGAACGCGCGTTCAGAAAATATCAAAATTTCTAAATTATAATTTATAGCATATAACTATATTAATACATATACACAGTAAGTGATTCAGAACTTATATTTCAGAACTTATATTTCTACAGAGCATAAATATTTATCAAGCTTTATCTGAATTCACTTTATTGAATGATTATATATTCCTGAAAATAACATAGCTAGTATAGTGCATGTCGTCTGTCTGTGGATGTGAGTGGATGATGGTGCCACACACTCAAACCAGAGCGAACTTAAGTACGCTCTGCTCAAACACTCCAATTAATAGCGGGAGGGATACAAAAACACGTCTGATACATGTAGCTTCGACAAACTTTCTGGCTCAATCATCATACATTTTCCCACAGATAGATTTAACCCTTTTTTTATCGTCTGCCAATATCGTCCCACTCTGCATGCTCGCAGCAATTAAAGCTCCATGCCAGACAGGCGCGGATCCAGAATCAAATTTCGGAGGAAGGGGCAGTCTCCATAAGGACAGTGTTAAAAAAAATAGAATAGGGAAAATGCCTATATTGCCCATTTTAAATCCAAAATTAAATTTCGGGGGCTTCCTCTCTCCTCTCCCTTCCTCACTGAATCCACGCCTGGCTCCAGATACAACTTTGACTTTTCTGGTCTTAATATTCTCTGCAAAATATATAAACGTAAAGCTACAAACTACAAAAGCTCCAAAAATGGCAACAATTAAGTTTTCCTCGACATTAATTCAACTCTTTGAAAGTATAAAATAATGCAGTACACGTGATGAACACAGCTGGAGCTTACTTAAATGCCTGATTATGTACAGTCGATTGTCGCCTCGGAAAAATTTTCTTTTGCAGCTATAACCTTTTTTTAATCACCTTTTGTTCCGTAAGACTAACGCAGGACAGGGTAATTTAGCAAGGCTGTAAAAGGAAAAATATTTCAAGCCGACGAGTGTAAAATGTACAAACAATAAAGATTGAGTACACTGGCATAATTAATCAAAAAAATTTGTTTCGCTCTTTACAACATGTTTCATAAAATATAGATTTTATATTTTAATATATATATATCATTATTATATATTTAATTATTTATATGTCTAATAATAAAATATATATTTTTATTATATTATAATTATATTAGACTTTTTTAAAAAAAACATTATATTAAAACTATAAAATTAATCGTTTAATCGCGCATATCTTTATTTGGAATCAATTCAATGAAATTAATGAAAGAATAAAACAGATTCATTTACAGTGTCTCCGTCCGAAAAAGACGATTCAAAACAATGTCAATTAATGTGTTAAGCATATTAGTTATATCACATTAATTTATGGCATATAAAAATATACAGAATAATAATTATTTTCTTCTATAATATATATGGCATTAAAATATATACACAAAATATTTCTACAGATCGAATCTCTTTAATCTTTTGTAAATACATTTTGCGTAAATTTAAAGATATATGCGTGATTAATTATGTCAGTATGTTTTTTTAAAAATCTATATTTTGAGACACTGTAAAGAAAAACAAAAATTTATGATTACAATTATATACTAGCTGTATTATACACATGCACGCATGGCATGATGTGATGCATAAATTTTTCAATTTCTTTCCTGCTTTTTAATTTATATTATTAATATTTATTCTCATTTTTAATTATTTTAAAACTTACCAGCGTTTTGAATGAAATTAAATAGTAAGTTATTGTAACTATTAATTAAATAAAGCTTGTAAAATTTCATCGATGTTTCTCACCGATAAAATGTGGTTCGTGTACGTGTCTGTGAAAACACTAGCTAATGCGGACTACATAAATCGCCTCCCATACGAAGTTATATAATGTTAAAGTAGATGCTGCAACGACTTCGATAAATGTTATAACGATGCGTAAAATATTTTTTGGCTCGAATTTCTATCTACTCTCGCGTGGGCAGCTCGCCAATCTGTAAGATGTGAGTGCGAAAACTATAATTTCCTCTTTATTTGGGCCTTGCTGTGTATTATATATAATATAGGACTGAAATGGTAAAAATAATTACATAACCTTTAACATTTTGCCTTCATAGTATAAAAATAATACCAAGTCCTAAAAAAAAGTGATCAAATTAAAATATACATGTTGCTGTATAATTAGAACGAGGAAATGTTACATTAAAAAAAAAAAAAGATCGAAAATTTAACAAATATTTGTGAATATAATTATATTAATTAATAAACATTATTAATGATGTGCTATGATTTTGATAGTAGGTACTTTTGTTGGTGTTTAAATGCAACTATTTTCTCTGTCAATTATAAAAAGTGTGACTTAAATATTAAATAATGATAATTAATATAAATACAATCTGTCATTGATATGCAGACGCATGTATAAATTTTAAACGTTGCGGCCAAAAATTTTCCGCAAAATTATTTAGACAAATTTAAACTAAGAATTTAAAGAAGTGTTATAAAAAAATAAATAAATAAACTTTGTATATGTGCCTTGATTGGCTCTTAATTCTCTATAGCTTTGTTTTTCTTTTTTTTTTCCCTCTCAATCTGTTCATATATACTGTTTTCATATAGGCTACAGTTTATAAGTATAACTCCTCTCAGTATATTATTATACATCAGAGCTTTTATGAATCTTGATAAATATATTATGCTTAAATTGCTTGTATTAAATTAGTAACTTTCCGGTAATCAATAATTCATATAAAATTAAATTTTAGCTGAATTTTTACTTTTGTATACAGCAGAAGGGTTAGACTAAATGTACCTTGTTTTCTGTCTCATTTGAAAATAACAATAAAAAAAAGTTTCATTAATATCTGCAATAAAAATATTTTTAATTTATTTCAACACCCTTTATGTTAGCGATTTATTAGAAAAAAACACATCCAGCCTAACTATAATAATTAATAATGATACATTAATAATGATACAATTTAAAAACAATTTTTGGTGTATGCCTGCAAACATTGGACAATCTGCGTGATCCCCTTCCCTCCCTCCTTTAATGAAATTAAAAGATTAATTGTGTTTATTTTTACTCCATATTTTCTGATGCCATTTGATCCCATTGTATTTTTAGCCTTGATAAAAACCAGTTGCTTGCATTTTAAACATTAGGAAAAGCAAACAAAACAAAAAAACAAGTTCGATTAAATAAATGAGAAATTTAATTTAAATTGTCTATTTATGACCATTGCAGTTATGTTTTTACAAATTTTATTTTACTTTTAAAAATATTGAGAATAAGATATATTCATTTTAAAAGCAGTATAAATTCATAATTATTTAACATTATAGTAAAAATAATAAGAGCAAATATTTACATGCAGATTGTTCAATAGTAACACATAAATAGTACCCTAGGTTTAAAGAAATAATAAAAGCAACAAACAATAATAAAAATTGCCCAGATTAGGCTAAGTCCAGGATAAAAAACGAACAGGTCACCAGACAGATATTCGATGTTCATGAAATTAACATAAGATGAAGACACTTAAGCTTCCCAAAGATAGACATGATTTGCTATTCAGAAATTACTGTTCAAATATTTGTGTGTAAAATATGCATAGTATAATAATATTAAAAAAAAAAAAAAAAAATGAAAATGAAAAGTGTTTAAAAAAAAAAAGTGTGCAAGTGCACAATCTCACAGTATTTCTACTGCAAAAAAATGCATATTTTTTTTTTTTTTTTTTTTTTTTACCTATAAATCACAGAGAAAAAGATAGACAGTGGTTAACATTACAAATTGTTCTGACAAGCAGTTTTTTTCTGCTGTAAAAAACTATTACTTGTTAAAAAATAGTTCCTAATACTTATGTATATATGACACAAGCTAGTTTAGCTGTTATATTTAATTATAGTTAAGGGTATCAGCCACATTAGTGAAATAGTGCCTTTGGTGCTTTGCTGGTTATCCGCATCCTTTTTTACTTGTATTTTTCTTTTGTAATTTGGATGGAATAAAAATAAATAAATAAATGGAAATACCACAAGCATCTTACCCCACCCATTTTTACAGGCCTTCCCCCCCCCCCCCCCCAAAGTGTTTTTTGGACGAGCTTTGGAGAGTACAGTATATGATTATTGTATGCCAATTTCATTAACATCTGAATAACCAATTTGATTTTCCCTTGGACTTCAGAACTTGGCATAACCTGGGGCACTATATAATGTGATACTAAAAATTATAGTTATACATAGCCATTATCTTTCACAATATGATATATTATATAATAAAATAATTAATTTAAGCAAATAATATTTAATATTTAGAAAATACAAAGTAGAACCAAAATGTGTGATGCTTGTAGACAATTAGCAGTTACTGATACCCTTTCTTACTTCCAAAATTGTGTTTTAAATTTTTAACACATGCAAAAATTAGTTCCAATGCACAGAGTGCTTAATTTGTTCAGACTTTCTGTTCAGATTATCATAATATTATGTTTTTTTTTTTTTTTTTTTTTTTTTTGCAAAAAACAAAAAAAAAACAAACAAAAACAAAAAAATCAGTTCAATTTTATACTATGCAGCTATAATCTACAAAATTAGATGATACTGTACATCATGACAACTTACAAAGAGTGGATCCAATTATTATTATTTTTTATTTCTTGTCTCTGTCTAAACAGCAACTTTATACTTTATACTATGACAAATTCACCACATTTTTTTTTTTTTTTAATTCATGTTTTATTTACAGAATATAAATAATACCCTTCAGAGGCAACAGTAGACAATAAATTATGGTTGCATTAATATATTATTTTGGTATGAAGAAAAATAACTTTTCAGAAATTAAAATTCTTGATTTAATTACATAGTCTGACATTTTTTAATTATAATTAGTGTCATAAACTAAATTTAATGCATTAATGGAAATATAAACTAATTAACATAAGACTTACACTAGATATTTATAGGTGTCATGCTGGACACAACATACATGTAATTATCAAGACGCCTGCTTACTTGAATGAAGAGAAGATTTTAAGATCTGGTCTGAGGATTTGCACTTAACATGTATGGCTCTGACAATGCCACACTGGTAGCCAACCGCCAACCAGCCAAAGCTGGAGGCATTGGGGTTCCAGGCCACATGGTTGACTGCAGTCAGAGGGTAATTCACTGAAGGACTCGAGTCCATGTTCTCGGGTAGCTGTCCACATTTACTCTCTTTGCACCACACGTGATCGGAGTCCAGCTTAATGTCACAAAATATCACCCCTCTACGACCTGCTTCTTTGTATGTGAGGAACGTGGGTTTTGTGTCTTTTTTAGCTTCTTCAAAACTTAAAGCTTCTTCTCGGATAGATACATTTGCAATACAAGTACGTGTTAGTAAAGCACGTTTATCTCTTTGTTGTTTTTCATTATCCATACCAAATATTACTTGATTCAGAAGTAATAAAGTAACCTCACCAGCTATTGTACCTTGAGCAATACCATTTAACCAATCACCTTTATCTACACTTAATGCTGAAGAATTATGTGGAAGAATCATAAAATGACGACAAAAATTTCTAGGTGGTATAAAAGTTGTACCTAATTGTAAATCTTCAAAAGTACTAACAGCAGATGGCCACAAAGACATCCAAGTTGAGTCTGTAATTCTTGCTCTACGGTTAAAATTTCCTAATGATATTTCACCTACTTTCTCTAAGTCCCAGTAAGTCATGTTCTTCTCGGCCAGACCTCCTGTGAAGAGGTACCTCGGTTCTTCCTCTCCCATGGGAGACAGTGCAAGAGCAGTCACTGGCCCTGAGTGGGCATGGAACTTGAGGTAGGCGTACAGTTGTTGCTCGCCGTTATCACTATTGGTGTTCTGCAGCAGCTGCGAGGAGCTGCCCACCTTCCACAGACACACCAGTCCGTCTGCAAAGCCCCCGGCAATCACACTATGGCCACAACACGGGTACCATGATACACGGAGACACGGACTCTTACGCTCTGGCAATGAGTGAGGTAAGAGGGTCAGTGAGGCCTGCAAAAAATATAAAGAGTTCTATCAATGACCCCAAAAAAAAACTTTTTGCACCTGTGAATACTGTAATATTTGCAAAAAATTTATATCTCAGTTTTTACAGTGCGTGCTTCAATATGGTATTATGCTATTTTGGCATCAGGTTTTTAATATTCTAACTTCCACGCAGAGTCTACATATTAATCAATAAAATAAAGTTTCCCAACTAAAATTTTCTTCCCTTTTTTCAGTCTGAATTTTATTTTGTACTGGAGAAAGTATCATTGATTGTTATAGGAAGATTTATTTTGGAAGTGTCCATGACAGATAACTGGCATTTTGGCTTACTGAATTTGATTTCTTACCTGGGCCTCAATAAAGAGCTGTTGTTGGCCACAGTTAGGCACTGGGAAGAGACGCACAGTCCCATCTGCACAAGCAGCTGCTATCAGGCCATGAAGTCCCTTTGAGGGGTCCCAACATCCTGAGGGGCACCAGGCTAGCTGCCTAATGAACCCCCACTGGTGACCCAGGCCCAGTAGCAGGCGAGGGGAGGATGGACAACTCTCAGCATTGTCCAGGGCTCCCAGGCTCCACACTTGTATTAGACCAGGCGCTGAGGAGGCCTCACTGAGAGGGGGCATGGAGTCCATGCTTTGGTGGCAGCTCACGGCTAGTAGTTGGTCCTCACCAAGCACCACTGGTAAGGGGCACCAAGCCAGAGCGCTCACAGGACCACCAGTGAAGAAGAGAGGAACATCACCCTCAGAAGTACCTGTGCAAGATAAATGGTTACAACTTAACAAATGGAGGGTATCTTAAGTTATGGGTAGATTTTATACTATTTTCTTATGACTCATGTCACCAAAATTAAGTTACATCACACTGCAACCTCATCAGCATAGCTCCACATACATTTGTCTACTGCAGTATCAGAGTAAAAGATGTGCAGTTCAACTTTTTCTTTATGCAAAATAATATTACAGTACATTGTATTTTAAAAGCAAAAATTATATTTTATTTTTTTTTATTTTTTTTTTTAATGAAGCAATTAGGAGTTACATCACTGGCTCTTCTAATTGCCCATGCTTAATAAATTAATAAAAAAATTGAGAAATTAAGTTAAATAATTGAAAATTTTAGTGTTGACAGACCAAAGTACTGGTACATACACTAAAATTAATTAAAACTGTCTTAAAATCTTAATTTGGTAATACCTGACAATTTTAACAGTAAAAAAAAAAAAAAAAAAAAAAACTATTATTTTAATTTTTGCTCTAAAACTATAACATTAGTGCAAATGCATAGAAAAACAAAATTTCCCATGTGTGAATATTTTTATAATATATCATATACTTACTGTATATCGAGGATGCTGCAGCAAATCGGACTAGCAAAAAATGTAGTGAAGCCTTGTTATGTATTCATCTTTGCATACGATTTCCCAGGTATAGAACAGCTTTGCACCATTTTCTGTTAGTCTGTTTTGCTATGGCACTGTCGATATACAGTATATAATTTGTATGTAGTTCAATTTTTTTAAAGTAATAATATCAGATTATGAATAAAAATGTATAAAAATACTTTAAATTCTAGTCACTAACCTGAGAATGTAGGCATTGAGGTCCATTTCTGCTCCAAGATGAACTTGGCGTTTACCGTGGGGTGTGATGAGGGAGCGGTGGTGAAGGATACCGAGTACTCTGTGCTTGGCTTGTACTTCTCAGACTGCTGCAGCAGCTTGATCTTGGTCGTGGCCACCAAGCTGGGGAAGAGGAGCTGCTGCGAGTGGTGGCGCGAGCAGAACTCCAGCATCCACTTGAGGACAGGTCGGTATGGCACCTTATTACGGAATGTCCAGTATGGCATCATGCAGCGCAGGGAATAGCCCATGCCCATGGTGCAGCCACTCTTCTCCGGCCCTGCACTGGTCTTCTTAGAGCGTTTTTTCTCTTGTGACACATCCTCAGCCGAACTTTCTTCAAATGCTGAGAAGTTCTCACTGTCTGCTTCAGGCTCGGACTCCTACAGCACAACAGGAAATTAGGAATAAATGACTCGTGTCTTACTAGAACAGCAGCATACAGAATACAGAAGGGTTTATGACAATCAATGTACATGTAATCATTTACTTGTGATGATATCAAAATAAGTGACATTTAGCAGACAACTCAAGGCAGTAAGAACGGCACTCCTATCAAATTTGCTTCAATAAACGAAACAGACTTGCACTTTAAAGAAAGTGACAATGGTCAATCTTGCCTTACAAGAGGAGTTTCTTTTCTCACTATCTTTATGTACTGATAGAAAATGCCTGCAAAATGAACAGAGATGCTCTGGCAAATGCAACAATATAATGATTAAGTTGATTATGTTAAACTATGGAAAAGTCCAAATGAAGAAAACAAAGAACTATTGAATAAATTAAATTTTATATATGGTGCAAGATAATTCTTGTTACAGTGTATTACTGTAGGAGCATCACATTAAAATTATTTCAAATTTCTTCAAATATGAACAGTTTTAACAATGACAAGAAAAACTTAATCTCAAAAAAAGCAACTTCTAGTTTGCAAGTGGTTTACTTAGTTTACTTAATTAAATTAAACATTGCTCCTTAAAATACCTACCGAGAGTACTTTGGCATCCCCATGGGCCTGAGAGACGTGATCAACCATCTCTGCTTCAGTTGGGCAGTGCATGGTGCACCGGACGCACTCAAACACCTGAACAAAGATCATCTTTAGTTAGTAAACATAGAAGACGGAGGGCGTGGCTGCTACCTCACCTCAGATGGCTTCAAAGTGCATTCTTCCGTATGGTGCTTCTGCATTTCCACCAAGTCCATACAACTAAATTCACAGCCGGGGTAACGGCACATAGCCGGTCCACCTTCCTTCAGCTGCCGAATCCACACAGCCTTCACTGAGCCAATACCCTGTAAACAAGTACAGTAATTGTTTATCATCCTGAACTAAAGATCTAGATTTCTTTAGTCAATTAATGTTAAATGGAGAGCCAATTGAATCCAAGCATTTCAAGCTCACAAACTTCACAAAACAAAGGGTCCACCAATCAAAAGGAAATCAAGCAACTTTACAAAGAGATACAACATTATCATAACATATAAATTAACCCTGCTGTCTATTGTAGTCCAATGGAGATGTTTCAAATAACCAATCTTACATTAAAGGGGTACCAAAGTGAATACTTTTTTTACATGTCCGGGCAGCTACGAATTATTGTAATATCCCTGTGGCTCAATATTTACGTACGATGCCTAGTTATTTTACAATTAATTATTTAGTTTGAAAAGTGAGTTTGAAAACCGTTGGTTGATTCAAGCATGCCCGCGGCCGCAGCGGCCGGTGATACGACAAGAAGGGGGCGGGAGAAGGTTCCCCTGATTCGCGGGAGATTCTCGTCGTATCAGCGGCTGCTGCTGGAGCGCACCGACTTGAATCAACCAACGGTTATCAAACTCACTTTTCAATCTAAATAATTAATTGTAAAATAGTAAATAACTAGGCATTGTACGAAAATATTGAGCCACAGGGTTATCAGAATAATTCGTATGTGCCCGAACATGTAAAAAAAGTATTCACTTTGGTACCCCTTTAAAGCTAAACTAAAAAAAAAAAAAAAAAAAAAAAAAAAAAAAAAAAAAAAAAAAAAAATTACAACATTGATATGTTTTTTCAACTTTTTTAAAGCATTTTTAATTTAAATTTATTCATATAAAACACTCTACTGTCACATACTCTTGTTGTCTCCTTGGGTCTCCTGAAGCCCAACTTCAGTGGGTCCACAGTGCTCGCCAGATTTGGGTTGTCTTGGTCCAGCATCTCCTGCATGAAGCTCTCTGCCTTGACTGCGGCAGCTCGCCGCTTTTTTGTCTTCTTCTTGACAGGCCCAGGCTTGGCTGTCATCATCTGCCGCAGTGTCTCTTCGTCATCCACTGCAATGATGATAGTAACATTTACTTTGCATTATGAATTTATACATGCAGTGTATAACAAGGCTTCAAATTAAACGAAAATTTATTATTATCATTATCAAAGAAAATTTAGAATACTTTTTTAAAAAAATGGGAGGCCATTATAAAATTATTAGGACTAATATTAATGATGATAAGATATTGATTTATTTTAAACTTTATAATGCATTTATTTAAATATTACCGCTGATAAATTTCTATCATGTTACACAGTATTGTTTTAGCCAAGTTCAGCTTCAATACAAACCTTCAAGCTAAGTTACAGTTACAAAGTATAGACCAATAAAAACAATTTTTTATATCCAGGACAGACTATTATTAAAATAACTCATTTGTGAATGATGCAATATTTGCATGATCACAGTATAAACTTTATTGCAGGTATAGCTAGGGAAACACAAAGTTTAAATTTAGATAGGAATTTTCTGCTACAGCAAGAAACTTTGATATTTGTGTGGATCCATAACATCAAATGAAATGTTTGTTGATGCAAATATGAATGAATGGTATAAGAGTCTGTGAGGAGTTAAGGAAGAGAAAAGAAAGGAAGGGGGGGAGGGGGGGGGGAAGCACACATCATTTTATTGTTTTATCATTGCAAATAAATTAAGAATTTGCAGTCTGTTATTCCAATAATAAGGAGTTATTAAATTTCCCACTGGTCTTTGTTATGCTTACCTTCCTTCTCCGCCAGCTTGATCTTGTTCTGCTTGTGTGCTTGCTCGTGGGAATACCGACTTGAAGGCATCATGGAACGCTGACACAGGGGGCAGCACCACATGCGTGCTATCCTCTCTTCTTCAGAAACACAGCAGAACCTGATGTGCGAGAGGTAGCCTGGAGCGGAGAATGCTCGGTGCTCACACTTCTCACACTCCAGGAACTTGCCATTCTGACGGAAACCTGCAAACCAATCATGTTAGATAGGGCAGTAACAAATAAAATAATACTGTATATCATAATTAAGATCAAATGTTGACTACCGGTACAGTAGCAATTATTTTAAAAGTATTATGCCATAGAAATTTAAAGTCAAGATTGATGAGAGCTAACTTACCTCCATTCACTTTTCCTCTTACTCCTCCTTTCTTTGTAAATGCTTCTCGAATAAGATTAGATAAATAATTTTGATTCTCAATAGATGAATCTCTAAAGTCAATTGGATTTTCTTCACCTTCTATCCATGACAATCCATTATGCTGTTTGTTCTGATGGTTTAGATACCTAACAAAAATTAAAAACAAATTATAACAAAGATTTAAAGGGAATGTCAAGTTGAATTCTTACGTCTTTCTAGGCATTTGTGTATTACAGGCTCCACATGTCACCAATTCTTTGCTCTCATTCTCAGTCATTTCAAATTCCACCGCAGGTTTTAGTTTCTGACGAACAGGTCCCGGTCTCTTAGTTTTTCCTCTTCTCTTGATAGCTACAAATTGACAATACAATTTAATAAAATCAAATAATAGAATGGGCTTCAAATACTGTATGCAACAGACCTGGCAAATTCGTGATACAAACCCCATCACAGAAATTTTAG
This sequence comes from Siphlonurus alternatus, assembly GCA_949825025.1. Classification (NCBI taxonomy): domain Eukaryota; kingdom Metazoa; phylum Arthropoda; class Insecta; order Ephemeroptera; family Siphlonuridae; genus Siphlonurus; species Siphlonurus alternatus. The sequence continues at coordinate 21,981,613 of OX463780.1, forward strand.
AGGAGGAAGTACTACTTTCCAGCAGGTAAGTTCATGACATCACCAAGGTATGGAGCAGCATGTGTTAATGTACATGGGTGCTAGGTATCCTGGTGATGTCACAAACTTGACAGCTTCAAAGTAGTTTTCCTTAGCTAAAATTTTCTTGTTTAAATCCCACATATTCATAGGCAAAATAATTTCAAAGACCCTGATTATCTTACGAGTTTTTTTTATACTAATATGTTGAAAAGGATCAGAAGTAATTTCTTCTGGAATGACATCATTATCCTCAGTTTCAGGATAGCTTCCCTCGGTTAGAGGATTTTTTTGGCTTTTAGTTCCAGCATCAGTATCTTCTAATAAAACGCCTGTAATGCAAAAAATACAATAAGACACTTGTAGTTTACAAAACCCTCTACATTAGCATGTCACCTTTTAAAATTAATAACTGGCAGTACTGGCACCTTCCTCAAATAAGCCTAAAATGTATTTAAGTAAGAAATTAAGATTGGTATCTATTTTTTTTTAATATAATAACATAACTTAAAAAATACACAATTACTGTATACAGTAATTATTTATAATAATATGCCCTCTGTACTGTACATAATATTGTTCCTCGTTTGCAATGAGCTAGCTATCTGCTATTTCAGGTGAGCGCAAAAATAAGCTTTATTTACAGTATACTGTACCTATTTACAGCTCTTAAAGAGGAGTCAGCGAGTTGAGTGCGCAGTGCATGACGGGAATGACGTCACGCACTATATATGTGCATACGAAAAAGTTACGTCGGCTCCTCAAAAGCTGCGCAGTAGAAATTTATGCAAGTTGCGCAATACGAGCATCTGCTGAAGTTATATAGTGTTGTTGATCCTGTTGATCCAGTCAGCTGTTAACCCGTAGACCGCAACATTTGAAATGAAAATTTGCCTCGGATTTTGGTATTGTATCAGAATTTTCTCAAAATTTTTATGAAGGGCTAATAAAGGTTATGACACTTTCTGATTCACCATAATATGTTCTATCTTAGAATATTTTTTAAACACATTTTACGGGAGATTGCGAAAGAAATTAAAGTTCGAATAAAAAAGAAGCCACGTTTTTTGAGCGTTAGCATGGAGTAGATGGACGAAGTCATCGACTTTTAGACCCAAATGCTCAGAATTTTTACGAAGGACGGTCTCAACTGATTTCAGATGCTTATTTATGGTGCTCCAAAGTAACTTTTTACATGCAAGAGAATGAGCTTTACCATCGGTCAATTTTTCGCTCACTCTACTTTAATTGATGGCTTCCTATGGGATTTTTTCCTTCAACATTTAACGCCAAAACAAGGCCATAAGAAAAGAAGACAGCCCTTAACTGCGCTCACCTGATATGGCAGATAGATCATTATTGTGGACGAGGGACGATAATTGTTGAGGTAGTGTCTAGTTCGCCGATCTTAATTTGGTAGGATTTACAATTGGCGAGCTTGACACTACCATGACGATACTGTACACATACATTCAAATTGCAGGCTTAATGATAAATAGATAAATACATATTGTGAAAAAGACTACGTACAGTATTAATAAAATAAATTATTTAGGAACATTACTATCTAATTCTTTTGTTAGACGCTACTGGTAAGAACTACAAAAGTAGGAGATGGTTGCTCACCATTCTCCTTGATCCAGACATTCTCCGGTCTAGCAGGTAGGTCCTCCACTTCATAGTCAGCATAGCGGGTGTTCTTGACCACGCTCCTCCGCAGGCTCTGGCTACGCAGACTCACAGGACGACTGGGTGGTATCACCTCTTCTTCTCCATCAGACTCTGAGAGGGGGCGTGTCAAATTGGTGGCCACCTCACCCCCATTGTAATCAGAGTCAGAGTCTGAAATTCTTCTTCTCTTCAACCTTTTCGGAATCCGTTTCTGTGGACTGTGATTGCCAGCACTTGAACTTCCAGCATCTTTATCCAGTTGAGAGTTTATGTCTGTATGTTCTTCTTGTTCTCTTGTTTCAATAGAATTTGGTCTATTTTTTGCTTCTTTTTCCTTACGAGGTCTCCCTCTTGGTCTTTTGGGAACACCATTCTTCACTAAAGGCTTTTCTTGGCGTACTATTTCCCCAGAATCCAAAGTTACAAATTTATTTGGTCTACCTCTTCGGATAGAGGAATTAGTGACAGTGGATGAAGATTGTTTATCAGTAGGCGGAACATCAACAGTGATTTCATAAGATGTCCCAGCAGGGACATCAGCCTCTACACTCCTGTGTGTGGTGAAAGTGCTTGATGATGCCTCATTGCCATCATCTACTGCTTCAGGAATGATAATTACTGGCTGTGAAGACTGACCACTAGAAGTGCTGAGAAAAATGAAGAATTCGATCATTAACATCCTCAGGAGACAATAATATAAAAAAATATTTTATAAAATTAAACTTGGAAACAAATAATACATATTCATAAATTTAATATTTTATTGTGAATATGCATATAATTATGTATGTAATTACTATAATATTTTATAATATATATAATAACTGTAATCACAATTAATGTACATATTTAATGTGCAGCTAGTACAAATAAATTAATACTGTGTGACATCAGTGATACTCACTCGGAAAGGTGAGAAGCCAATAGGTGGAGTTGCTGCCCGGAGATTAGTTGAGTTATGTCTAGGCCAAGCTGCTGTTGCTGGACTGGTGACAATACTGTGATGGACTGGCTTGAAGGCAGGATGATGGACGGCACTTGAAGCCGAACTCGTCCTGATACTCCTGATTCTTTCTCTGCGCTGCCTTCAGTTCCTACTTTCTCTTCCATTTTGTATGAATGGACCTGGGCTAAAAAACACAAAATTATAATTTTAGTGACATGAAAAAATGTGAAATAATATTTGAGATTCAAGTTTTAAAATCTAAGGACAGCAAAATTTGAGGTGGATCTGCCCAAGGTGCCTCATGCGAGTCATGTCGTGTTTGATTTCTTTATAATACTTTACAGTGTATTTATTTTTTATTTTAAATTTTAAGCCTTACCACCAACCACCAACGTTCGAACCAAGGTGCCGACGTTTTTTGTGGTTTTTAAATTATCAGAAAAATCATCAAAGAAGTCTTTCAGCGATGATGTTGAACATGCTTCTTTACGCTGTGGACCAAGGATCGCGCCCAGTCATTATTATTTTTTTTTTACCTTTTAGATATATTAGGCTCTCGTTTCCAAATATCAATTTACATCATATTCACGGATTAGGACATTAGGACACTCAGTTCACAAAATATGCATAACCGATTTTACGACAAATTTGATGCCACATTCCCACATTTTTATTTTACAAACTCAGCTGAAGCCATTTTTAAGACTGTTCGTTAGTTAGTCTGACTGCTAGCAGACATTTGTGACAAATTTTGCCCAATCAAAAGCGAGGGAGGAGCTACGTTTATTCCCCTGTTCTCAAACTTCCCGCAGCACAGACCGCCTGGCACGAGTGAAATAATATAGCATAATATACTGCTGAAATATATTTATTTTATGTTTTAATAGTGTAAATAATTATGTTATAATTAAAATTAAAATATTGTACAATATCTAGTATTTAATTATTTATATATCATTAATAAATTTATATATAAATGATATATAAATCATTAAAATCATAAATAATTAAATATATATATATATATATATATATATATATATATATATATATATATAATATATATATTTATATATATATATACATATATATAATGCATAATATAAATAGTAGCTTATTTATAATATATACTTAAATATATTACAATGTATCATTCTACAAATATATATAAATGTTAATTACTATACCAAAAGCCAAATTGAGGCAGAGAAGCCGAAAAAAATGACCAAAACAAGTTTTGAGCATCTAACGACTGGTATATAAATATAATATGCTAGTAAAAATTAAGTTCTTGTTTATCGAGCATCGGGTATCATGAGCAAAATAAAAATCGAAATAATATAATATTTCGGGTTTTGCTCAATACTATTATAGTTTTGCGCTCAAGTAGAAATGAGCAAAACCCAATGAAGACTTTCATTTCGGCTTTTGCTCATTTCCATCTGAACATAATTATTATTAAACTCTATTTCCGCGCATCGCGGTATTTCAAGAAATTATTAATTTGAGGTACATCGTGCCACAGACTTAATAATGTATATATATATTTATATCGATAGTATACTTGGGGTGTACGCGAACTGTTTATTTATATAATAAATATGTTACATATATACCATAATTTTTTTACTTTATTACTTAAAGTATAAGAGTGAGCGAGTTCATTTTTTTTTTATTATTTTATTTTTTAAAAATAGTTTAGGCTGCCCTCTATAATATTGAGAAATGAAAACCAAAAAATTATTCCATCTCAAATTAATAGTTTCACCACAAAAAATTCCCAAAGTTGGTGTTTCGGAGGCCTTTAACGTGCAGCCTTATGGAACATAAAACCGCGTTTTACTCCAACATTTTCTGAACTATGGTACCATTTAAAAAATACTTACGTAATCTATGATGAATTCTTTAATGAATTTTCAAATAAAAAAAAAAATTACGGGGTCATTTTCTTGGATAAAAATCATGAAAATCCTTAATTATGGGAATTAACCCGCAAAAACTTAAAGATTTTTTCCTGAAAAAATGGCTCCGTAAATTGTTTTTTTTTATTTAAAAATCCATTTAAAGAATTCATCATAGATTACGTAAGTATTTTTTAAATGGTACCATAGTTCAGAAAATGTTGGAGTAGAACGCGGTTTTATGTTCCATAAGGCTGCACGTTAAAGGCCTCCGAAACACCAATTTTGGGAATATTTGTGGTGAAACTATTTGAGATGGAATTTTTTGGTTTTCATTTCTCAATATAAGAGGGCAGCTTAAACTATTTTTAGAAAATAAAATATTAAAAAAAAATGCAATCGCTCACTCTACTTTAAATTCTCATTATTTTTGAGCAAAGATACCCTGCAATTATATAACTTATTGTGAATACATATATATAATAATTTATGTTAACCTCTGCAGCAAAATTGATGACTGCAACAATTTAACGTATTTTTTTCAACTACATTATTTTATTTAAAAGATATGAAATAATTATAATTGCAAAAATCCAGCATTCAGATGCAAATCAACGAACATATTATCACCATACATGTATATGTATTAATTATATTCAGTACACATATTAAATATTTGATGAGTTCCATGCATGCCGATGGCAATTAAACTTCAACTGATGCTGGGGAGGCATTGCTGTCAGAACGGGGGCGGCCACGGCCTTGCAATCCATCCCGACATTTGCCTGCATATGCGACTGAAGGAAACGTGGAAACCTCAGTCAGGATGGACGCTACAGCTTTTGTCAGTGAGCCTGATTGAAGTGCAATGGTCCAAAGCCAGGGGAATCACATTGTGGAAAAGCGCAACGATTTACCCCTGGGTGGACAACGTGTTTTTTGTTGAAAATGGTCACCCATCCAACTATAACCATACCACGCTCGGCGTTGCTGACTTCGGTGATCTGACAAGACCCGGTCAAGCGCACTGCGGCACACATCCACTATTATATAATTATATATCAATATAAACATAAATATATAATGTTATTTTTTATATCTTGATTAACAATTAACAAAAGTGACATCTCTGATGCATATGACTTTATTGACTCGCAATTATTTTACTGTAAATAAAATTATATTATTTTGCGCACTGCATGGTTTTGATACTATATATATATATATATATATATATATATATATATATATAACAGTTTATACTATATATAATAGGTTAATTACACAAAAAAAAATAATAACGATCACCTTTTTATGCACATTTGAATACTGTATTTTGTTATGTTCCTTTAACCTAAACCTCAATCTTTAGAGATATGTATAGTATAGCTTAATTAGCTATAAAAAGAAAAATTAAAATAAACAAAATAAACTTCTTTCGATAATTCAAGAATAATCGAGTATACATGAGTAATATATTCTGATTTATATAATGTATCATGATCACAGATTGTAATTTCAGGACATCTTTACTAAATAAATGATGAGAAATATTATTTAATATGATATACGTTACTTTAAAAAAAGTAGAAACCGTAAAGAATATAATAAATTAAATAAATAATAAGCCATATGAAAATTATGGTAAAAAAAAAAAAACACAATATATATATATATATATATATATATATATATATATATATATATATATATATATATATATATATATACAATGTCATACTATTTCAAGGATTATGTACAGTCCTTGATACTAGTTAGAATGAAGCATGTGTTGTACCGTTGTACCACATGAAATTAACATGTATCAATATTTTAAATAAATTTAGCTGTGGGAAATGCGCAGAACAATTTTTGTTTAAATTTTGCTCAAAAGCCGAAATAAAATCTCATTTCGGGTTCTTTAGTCAAACCGCAATTCGCAGAACTATAGTTTTGTTCAGATGGAAATGAGCAAAAGCCGAAATTAAAGTCCTCATCGGCAGTTTGCTCATTTCGACTTAAGGCATTTAAAATAGTTTTGAGCATCGAGCTTTAATTGAGCAAATCCCCGAAATATTACATTATTTCAGGTTTTGCTTATAACCCGATGCCATGCTTATAAAACTAGTTTTTCTTATTATTTTCTACTTTTGCCCGAATTCGGCTTTTATTGGTAACTGCATTAATTATTATTATAAAATTCACGTTATTTATTTTTTCTCAAATCAATAAATTAAAGGAAATAATAATTGATCAAATTTTCAGTATCTACGTATTTTAATTAATGTTTAATATAATATTACTATAATAATAATGTCAAGTTTGGGAATCTACCAGACTACCAGAAAAAAATCATTCTTACGTCCATGGCATGGAATATTTATATAGCAGTATTGAACGTTGGATTTATAATCTGTTACTGAGAACGGCTCGCAAACAGATTCTGTTAAAGTAAACATTTTTTTCCCCCGCTTCATAAATATATAATATATTATAGTCAATCGGTCTAACACACACCGAACTATAATTAATTTTAATTAAAAGTATATTTAGAGTTTTAGAGCCATAACCTAGCAGCAGTTTTGATTAATTCACTTGGAGAGGCAACATAGAATTTGTATAAGGACGACTTTTTTTTTCCGACAAAACACTGTACGCTCGTTATAATTATCAAATTAAAAACGTATTTCATAAAACGAAAAACAAAAATGTCTGTTTTCTAAATAAAAATACCTTAAAATGAGAAGAGTAGATGAACCGGCCTAGCTATTGTATTATTGTAAATAAGATTAAAATTTTTGCACTCTAAAACTTATATCGACTCGCGCGAGGACCAATTACTTTTTGTGTTTTTCTGCAAGCTGCAGTGATAATCATTGCATTTTGCTTACAGAAAATTACACATAAAACGCGATAAAATTAAGTCACTAATCAAAATATATATATTAGATATAAAATATCTAGATATATATTATAGATATAAATAAATATAGATATAATACTTAATTATTGATTTAAAGAATTCGAGCATTAAAATTGGCATCTTTATAGGTCTTATATGCTTTTTACTTTTTTTAAAGTAACATTATATTCATGTACAATAATTTTACATTTTCTTATGAATTCTTTGAAAACATTTCCCGATGGAAAAATTTTAAATTAAATTTTTGTACAAAAAATATATAACATTTTGTATAAGTGGATTATTTTAACCTTTTGCTCAATGATTTTACAAATTGATTAACAAATTTGCAATTTTTAATGAAAAAATGACGAAAACGTTAAAAAAGGTATAAAGTTACATTATACGCTAAATTTTACAAAAACTTACAAATATTTCTTACAGTGTATGATATGAGATATCACTGATATCTCGGGGATATCACAGATATGATGAGACCGTTGTAAGCGCGCGTGGATATATATACTATGACACGCTTAATTACTTCTACAACTTCTTAGTAATTAATTTAAAGAGAATTTGTGGTTATATAATGAGCTTATTATAGATGCAATTAAACTGTAATGCTTGAATTCTCCGGTATAGGTGGTTAGGCTGCTCGCAGACAGCATCGCGTATGATTTCGTATTGTGTATGACTTCATATGATAAAAATTTAGAACCGGTTCTAAATGAGAAACTTTTACGATGTCATACCATACGCTACCATGCGAAGCTGTGTGCGCGCACGTATCTGATCGCACAGTTTCTTAATTTTTTTATCATACGCTGCGAAATCATGCGATTCTGTCTGTGACTAGCCTTAATCTATATTTTTATAGGTAGCGATCGATTTGTATCATATTTTATGCACGTTTTGGTGTCTGCATAGCAATGACGAAAGCATAATCAGTATCATCACTGCAGCTAGCTTACAGAAACGTACATTGTTGGTCCACACGTATCGATAATTTTTTATTTCTTAATTAGCACAATTAATTTTTAACATTTATTTACAATAACACAAATAAGCCCATGCATTGTTTTATGCCTATCATAAGGTATTTAAATTTAGAAAACAGACTTTTATGTTAAAAAGAAATCGGTATTTGATTTGATAATAACCTAATATAGCATGATATATATGCTGGAAAAATATCAGTACATGCAATTTCATCTATATTATGTTGCCTCTCCGGGAGAATAAAATATTTTATTGATTCTTTTGAATCAAAACTTCTGCTTGATGGTTAATATATATAATATGGAGCTCTATAGCTATGAAATTCTTAATTAATCCTCTGTGTGTGTGTATATATATATATATATCAGGTCGATTATAGATTTTTTTAAAGAGAAATAAATAATATACAAAATGTTTACTTTAACAGAATTTGCATGAGTTCGCGAACCATTCAGTAAAATGGAAATAGTATATATAAGTCTATAAACGTCCAAAACTACTATATTGATAATAATTAAGGTCAACTAATACATGTATATTTGAATAATATTTTAATAATAATTTATTTCGAACGACGGTATTATACTGCATATTAGTGCATATATATGGTACTCATTGTTCATTACAAGATGATTCACGTCTGACAAAATACAAGAAATTTAATTTATAATTAAGTTTGGCAAATATAATAAAATATACTGTGTATTATGATATTGATCGACATATTGCATAGCACTTCTATCTCTAGAAACTCGATCTATATTATATTTTAGTCAAATTAAAAGACGCAGTAAAACACAGTATATATAGTTTAATAATTGTAATAGATTATAATTAATATTATAATTATTAAAATATTATTAATAGTATAATATTAATATTGTAATATTTGTCGGCTCAAGTTTCGTATTTTGATTTTGCGTATGTGAATGTCTAACAGTAAGATTATAAATAATATAATATATACTCTCAGCTCTCATGCAGAGTTTTCTGAGGTTTTCTCTGTCTCTCTGTGGGTACGACAGGAGAATTCTTCGCTCTAACGTATACGAAAAGTAAGCACATGATAAAATTCTACGTGTAAATTGAAGGCCAATAAGAGTATTCATTAAGCGGCAAATTGCATAATTAGCGAGTAATTGAATTAATAAGATTACATGTTAATCATATGGAGGGATAAGAGGCCGCTAAATTTGGCAACGCAAGATGGATTCTCAACCACTTTGAACAGTCGTGAAGTTGGCATCGACACGAAAAAACCAATCCGACCAATCAGCGTCTAGATAGTTAATAGTTAAACCTTGTGCCAACAGATGGCCATACTGTCCTCAAAAAGTGCGAAAGCGCACTAAAAATTTAAAGATCAAGGTGTTATCTACATTAAAATGTATTTTTGTTATATTGTATATAATTATAATATTATAGTTTCATGACCAAATCGAAGCATGTTGCAAGATTACACGGCATATTAAAAACATAAAAACGGCATTACTTAGAGAGAAACTCGCATAAAACGGAGATATAATAATTATAAGTTTCTCAATTAGTTCACATAAGTACTTTATATGCATGTTATATATGCAATTAATTGCTGCATGGCATATAATTATGTGGCCGACATTAATTTCTTCCGACGGTTTCATTATAAAGAACTACTGCGTTGCCGAAATGATAATTTGAAACTATTATGTACCTAGCAAGCATGTTATAATATATAAATATCGATCTGTCCAAACATTTATTAAATATATATTTAATAAATGTCCCTGACATTTTTCTGATTTTTGATGTTACTAATTAATGCATTATTTTACTTTGTTAAATACACTATTCAATATTCAAGACGTTGTAACAGCAGGGAACTTGACGAATTGATCTAAAATGAATATAAAGTAATTTCTGAGGTGGTGATTGATCAACTTTCTCCCTGACATTTTCCTGAATTTTGATGTTTTACTAATTAATGCATTATTTTAATATGTTAAGTATCATACTATTAAATTCGAGGACGTTGTAACATCAGGGAACTTGACGAATTGATCTAAAATGAATATAAAGTAATTTTTGAGGTGGTAATGATCAACTTTCTCCCTGACATTTTCCTGATTTTTGATGTTACTAATTAATGCATTATTTTACTTTGTTAAATATACTATTAAATATTCAAGGACGTTGTAACAGCAGCAAACTTGACGAATGAATCTGAAATGAATATAAAGTAATTTCGGAGGTGGTAATGATCAACTTTCTCCCTGACATTTTCCTGAATTTTGATGTACTAATTAATGCATTATTTTACTATGTTAAATATATACTATTAAATATTCAAGGACGTTGTAACAGCAGGAAACTTGACGAATGAATCTAAATTGAATTTAAAGTAATTTCTGAGGTGATAATGATGAACTTTCTCCCTGACATTTTCCTGATTTTTGATGTTACTAATTAATGAATTATTATACTTTGTTAAATACACTATTCAATATTCAAGACGTTGTAACAGCAGGAAACTTGACGAATGAATCTGAATTGAATATAAAGTAATTTCTGAGGTGGTAATGATCAGCTTTCTCCCTGACATTTTCCTGAATTTTGATGTTACTAATTAATGCATTATTTTTTACTTTGTTAAATACACTATTCAATATTCAAGACGTTGTAACAGCAGGAAACTTGACGAATGAATCTGAAATGAATATAAAGTAATTTCTGAGGTGGTAATGATCAACTTTCTCCCTGACATTTTCCTGATTTTTGATGTTACTAATTAATGCATTAATATACTTTGTTAAATACACTATTCAATATTCAAGACGTTGTAACAGCAGGAAACTTGACGAATGAATCTGAAATGAATATTAAGTAATTTCTGAGGTGGTAATGATCAACTTTCTCCCTGACATTTTCCTGAAATTTGATGTTACTAATTAATGCATTATTTTAATATGTTAAGTATCATACTATTAAATTCGAGGACGTTGTAACAGCAGGGAACTTGACGAATTGATCTAAAATGAATATAAAGTAATTTTTGAGGTGGTAATGATCAACTTTCTCCCTGACATTTTCCTGATTTTTGATGTTACTAATTAATGCATTATTTTACTTTGTTAAATACACTATATATTCAATATTCAAGACGTTGTAACAGCAGGAAACTTGACGAATGAATCTGAAATGAATATAAAGTAATTTCTGAGGTGGTAATGATCAACTTTCTCCCTGACATTTTTCTGATTTTTGATATTACTAATTAATGCATTATTTTACTTTGTTAAATACACTATTCAATATTCAAGACGTTGTAACAGCAGGAAACTTGACGAATTGATCTAAAATGAATTTAAAGTAATTTCTGAGGTGGTAATGATCAACTTTCTCCCTGACATTTTTCTGATTTTTGATATTACTAATTAATGCATTATTTTACTTTGTTAAATACACTATTCAATATTCAAGACGTTGTAACAGCAGGAAACTTGACGAGTTGATCTAAAATGAATTTAAAGTAATTTCTGAGGTGATAATGATCAACTTTCTCCCTGACATTTTCCTGATTTTTGATGTTACTAATTAATGCATTATTATACTTTGTTAAATACACTATTAAATATTCAAGGACGTTGTAACAGCAGGAAACTTGACGAATGAATCTGAAATGAATATTAAGTAATTTCTGAGGTGGTAATGATCAACTTTCTCCCTGATTTTTACCTGAATTTTGATGTTACTAATTAATGCATTATTTTACTTTGTTAAATACACTATTCAATATTCAAGACATTGTAACAGCAGGAAACTTGACGAATGAATCTGAAATGAATATAAAGTAATTTCTGAGGTGGTAATGATCAACTTTCTCCCTGACATTTTCCTGATTTTTGATGTTACTAATTAATGCATTATTATACTTTGTTAAATACACTATTAAATATTCAAGACGTTGTAACAGCAGGAAACTTGACGAATGAATCTGAAATGAATATTAAGTAATTTCTGAGGTGGAAATGATCAACTTTCTCCCTGACATTTTCCTGATTTTTGATTTTACTAATTAATGCATTATTATACTTTGTTATAATAAATACACTATTCAATATTCAAGACGTTGTAACAGCAGGAAACTTGACGAATGAATCTGAATTGAATATAAAGTAATTTCTGAGGTGGTAATGATCAACTTTCTCCCTGACATTTTCCTGAATTTTGATGTTACTAATTAATGCATTATTTTTTACTTTGTTAAATACACTATTCAATATTCAAGACGTTGTAACAGCAGGAAACTTGACGAATGAATCTGAAATGAATATAAAGTAATTTCTGAGGTGGTAATGATCAACTTTCTCCCTGACATTTTCCTGATTTTTGATGTTACTAATTAATGCATTAATATACTTTGTTAAATACACTATTCAATATTCAAGACGTTGTAACAGCAGGAAACTTGACGAATGAATCTGAAATGAATATTAAGTAATTTCTGAGGTGGTAATGATCAACTTTCTCCCTGACATTTTCCTGAAATTTGATGTTACTAATTAATGCATTATTTTAATATGTTAAGTATCATACTATTAAATTCGAGGACGTTGTAACAGCAGGGAACTTGACGAATTGATCTATAAAATGAATATAAAGTAATTTTTGAGGTGGTAATGATCAACTTTCTCCCTGACATTTTCCTGATTTTTGATGTTACTAATTAATGCATTATTTTACTTTGTTAAATACACTATTCAATATTCAAGACGTTGTAACAGCAGGAAACTTGACGAATGAATCTGAAATGAATATTAAGTAATTTCTGAGGTGATAATGATCAACTTTCTCCCTGACATTTTCCTGATTTTTGATGTTACTAATTAATGCATTATTATACTTTGTTAAATACACTATTCAATATTCAAGACGTTGTAACAGCAGGAAACTTGACGAATGAATCTGAAATGAATATAAAGTAATTTCTGAGGTGGTAATGATCAACTTTCTCCCTGACATTTTCCTGATTTTTGATGTTACTAATTAATGCATTATTATACTTTGTTAAATACACTATTAAATATTCAAGACGTTGTAACAGCAGGAAACTTGACGAATGAATCTGAAATGAATATAAAGTAATTTCTGAGGTGGTAATGATCAACTTTCTCCCTGACATTTTCCTGAATTTTGATCTACTAATTAATGCATTATTATACTTTGTTAAATACACTATTCAATATTCAAGACGTTGTAACAGCAGGAAACTTGACGAATGAATCTGAAATGAATATAAAGTAATTTCTGAGGTGGTAATGATCAACTTTCTCCCTGACATTTTCCTGATTTTTGATGTTACTAATTAATGCATTATTTTACAATGTTAAATTATACACTATTAAATATTCAAGGACGTTGTAACAGCAGGAAACTTGACGAATTGATCTAAAATTAATATAAAGTAATTTCTGAGGTGGTATTGATCAACTTTCTCCCTGACATTTTCCTGAATTTTGATCTACTAATTAATGCATTATTATACTTTGTTAAATACACTATTCAATATTCAAGACGTTGTAACAGCAGGAAACTTGACGAATGAATCTGAAATGAATATAAAGTAATTTCTGAGGTGGTAATGATCAACTTTCTCCCTGACATTTTCCTGATTTTTGATGTTACTAATTAATTTATTATTTTACAATGTTAAATTATACACTATTAAATATTCAAGGACGTTGTAACAGCAGGAAACTTGACGAATTGATCTAAAATTAATATAAAGTAATTTCTGAGGTGGTATTGATCAACTTTCTCCCTGACATTTTCCTGAATTTTGATGTACTAATTAATGCATTATTTTACTATGTTAAATATACCATTTAATATTCAAGGACGTTGTAACAGCAGGAAACTTGACGAATTAATCTGAAATGAATATAAAGTAATTTCTGAGGTGGTAATGATCAACTTTCTCCCTGTCATTTTCGTGAATTTTGATGTTAATATTTAATGGATTATTTTACTATGTTAAGTATACTATTAAATATTCAAGGACGTTGTAACAGCAGGAAATTTGACACATGATTGTAAAATGATTTTAAACAATTTCCTGCGTTACTGATGATCAACTTTCTTCCTGATATTTTCCGGACATTTGATGTTACTTTTTTCCAGACACATTTATGTGATAATTTCATGACTTGGATTTTTAATTAAATCCGAATTTTAATTTAAAAATACATATGCAATTATTTTCAAATTAATTAAAGTTGTAAGGAATACCTTGTATTTCGAGATATTGAATAACAAAGGTGATCAGATATCCCTCAATGTGGTAACCCAAATTTTGAAAACAGCCCATGCAGGGAATTCATTAAATTTAAAAAAGAAACTTAATAATTACAATTCAATTTGATTTAATTATTGGTTAATAATAATTCTTATAATACTAAAATTAATAGCTCGATCTCAGTCTAGCGCGACCAATCTAGTTCTGTCGTAAAACTAAACTAGCGCGCCGTGTCCAACGAGAACCACGGGGAGGTGCCGAGCTTTTCTCGTCAGGGTTAGGATTTTGAGGGAAAAGGATAATAAGGAGGAGGAAATAGGTTGTTTAGGAAAGTGGGTTTAACAATGTATTTACATTTAAAAAAATTAAATTATCAATAAGTAAATTTATATATTTACATTTACATATTTACAAGCATACATATTATAGCTACAAATCAACAAATCATGTACGCATTTTATCATTTTATACAAGTAGAACATTAATATATATATATATATATATATATATATATATATATATATACATCAGTACATTTCAGATTTTCAAGTGAAGTTAAATTTAATGGACAAAAATACCCACCACCACAAAAAGCTTGCAAATACAATTACATTCTTATAATTACAATGGTTACTACAACCGGTTCAAACAAAGAACAGAAAAAACTTGCAGCAAACTTAAACTTATTTTTTAAAAATTACTTTACAAAAATTTAAACTGATGCAATCGGAAACCTCTCTATGAAATGCATTTGTGATATGTACAATTTTTTAGCAAAACAGATGAAATTGTTAAATGACAAGATGGCTTTTAGATTGAATTTTCTGACAAAATATCTTGCAAAGAAATACATCCTTTCTACTAATTTACCACATCGGATCAATAAATCATATTTCTTTTTTTTTAGTATTTATTTAATTTTCACGTAACAGGCCAAAAATCGGTTTAAGGTAGAGATAACGCCGAAAAGCTGATCGACGTAATGCCCTTTGATTAAAATGTAAACCTTAGCAAATTGACAAAAATTCTGAATTTTTTTTGAGAGGCAGATATTAGTGCCTAAAAGCCATATAGCAAAAGTTTCAAAAACATTTAACGAGCCGATTTTTTCAAATTAATTTTTTAGTTTGGCTCTCCATGGGAAAGCCCTATGCTGAAAGTTAAAAAAAGTTAATTAAAAAAAATCGGCTCGTTAAATTGTTTTGAAATTTTTTCTGTGGCTTTTAGGCACTAATATCTGCGCCTCTCAAAAAAAATTCAGAATTTTTGTCAATTTGCTAAGGTTTACATTTTAATCAAAGGGCATTACGTCGATCAGCTTTTCGGCGTTAACTCTACCTTAAACCGATTTTTGGCCTGTTACGTGAAAATTAAATAAATACTAAAAAAAAAGAAATATGATTTATTGATCCGATGTGGTAAATTAGTAGAAAGGATGTATTTCTTTGCAAGATATTTTGTCAGAAAATTCAATCTAAAAGCCATCTTGTCATTTAACAATTTCATCTGTTTTGCTAAAAAATTGTACATATCACAAATGCATTTCATAGAGAGGTTTCCGATTGCATCAGTTTAAATTTTTGTAAAGTAATTTTTAAAAAATAAGTTTAAGTTTGCTGCAAGTTTTTTCTGTTCTTTGTTTGAACCGGTTGTAGTAACCATTGTAATTATAAGAATGTAATTGTATTTGCAAGCTTTTTGTGGTGGTGGGTATTTGTCCATTAAATTTAACTTCACTTGAAAATCTGAAATGTACTGATGTATATATATATATATATATATATATATATATATATATATATATATATATATATATATATATATATATATATATATATATATATATATATATATATATATATATATATATTAATGTTCTACTTGTATAAAATGATAAAATGCGTACATGATTTGTTGATTTGTAGCTATAATATGTATGCTTGTAAATATGTAAATGTAAATATATAAATTTACTTATTGATAATTTAATTTTTTTAAATGTATGTACATTGTTAAACCCACTTTCCTAAACAACCTATTTCCTCCTCCTTATTATCCTTTTCCCTCAAAATCCTAACCCTGACGAGAAAAGCTCGGCACCTCCCCGTGGTTCTCGTTGGACACGGCGCGCTAGTTTAGTTTTACGACAGAACTAGATTGGTCGCGCTAGACTGAGATCGAGCTATTAATTTTAGTATTATAAGAATTATTATTAACCAATAATTAAATCAAATTGAATTGTAATTATTAAGTTTCTTTTTTAAATTTAATGAATTCCCTGCATGGGCTGTTTTCAAAATTTGGGTTACCACATTGAGGGATATCTGATCACCTTTGTTATTCAATATCTCGAACTACAAGGTATTCCTTACAACTTTAATTAATTTGAAAATAATTGCACATGTATTTTTAAATTAAAATTCGGAATTAATTAAAAATCCAAGTCATGAAATTATCACATAAATGTGTCTGGAAAAAAGTAACATCAAATGTCCGGAAAATATCAGGAAGAAAGTTGATCATCAGTAACGCAGGAAATTGTTTAAAATCATTTTACAATCATGTGTCAAATTTCCTGCTGTTACAACGTCCATGAATATTTAATAGTATACTTAACATAGTAAAATAATCCATTAAATATTAACATCAAAATTCACGAAAATGACAGGGAGAAAGTTGATCATTACCACCTCAGAAATTACTTTATATTCATTTCAGATTAATTCGTCAAGTTTCCTGCTGTTACAACGTCCTTGAATATTAAATGGTATATTTAACAAAGAATATTAATGCATTAATTAGTAACATCAAAATTCAGGAAAATGTCAGGGAGAAAGTTCATCATTATCACCTCAGAAATTACTTTATATTAATTTTAGATCAATTCGTCAAGTTCCCTGCTGTTACAACGTCCTTGAATATTTAATAGTATACTTAACATAGTAAAATAATGCATTAATTAGTAACATCAAAATTCAGGAAAATGTCAGGGAGAAAGTTGATCATTACCACCTCAGAAATTACTTTATATTCATTTCAGATTCATTCGTCAAGTTTCCTGCTGTTACAACGTCTTGAATATTGAATAGTGTATTTAACAAAGTATAATAATGCATTAATTAGTAACATCAAAAATCAGGAAAATGTCAGGGAGAAAGTTGATCATTATCACCTCAGAAATTACTTTAAATTCAATTTACATTCATTCGTCAAGTTTCCTGCTGTTACAACGTCTTGAATATTGAATAGTGTATTTAACAAAGAATATTAATGCATTAATTAGTAACATCAAATTTCAGGAAAATGTCAGGGAGAAAGTTGATCATTACCACCTCAGAAATTTCTTTAAATTCAATTTAGATTCATTCGTCAAGTTTCCTGCTGTTACAACGTCTTGAATATTGAATAGTGTATTTAACAAAGAATATTAATGCATTAATTAGTAACATCAAAATTCAGGAAAATGTCAGGGAGAAAGTTGATCAATACCACCTCAGAAATTACTTTATATTCATTTTAGATCAATTCGTCAAGTTCCCTGCTGTTACAACGTCTTGAATATTGAATAGTGTATTTAACAAAGTATAATAATGCATTAATTAGTAACATCAAAAATCAGGAAAATGTCAGGGAGAAAGTTGATCATTATCACCTCAGAAATTACTTTAAATTCAATTTAGATTCATTCGTCAAGTTTCCTGCTGTTACAACGTCTTGAATATTGAATAGTGTATTTAACAAAGAATATTAATGCATTAATTAGTAACATCAAAATTCAGGAAAATGTCAGGGAGAAAGTTGATCATTACCACCTCAGAAATTTCTTTAAATTCAATTTAGATTCATTCGTCAAGTTTCCTGCTGTTACAACGTCTTGAATATTGAATAGTGTATTTAACAAAGAATATTAATGCATTAATTAGTAACATCAAAATTCAGGAAAATGTCAGGGAGAAAGTTGATCATTACCACCTCAGAAATTTCTTTAAATTCAATTTAGATTCATTCGTCAAGATTCCTGCTGTTACAACGTCTTGAATATTGAATAGTGTATTTAACAAAGAATATTAATGCATTAATTAGTAACATCAAAATTCAGGAAAATGTCAGGGAGAAAGTTGATCATTACCACCTCAGAAATTACTTAATATTCATTTCAGATTCATTCGTCAAGTTTCCTGCTGTTACAACGTCTTGAATATTGAATAGTGTATTTAACAAAGTATATTAATGCATTAATTATTAACATCAAAATTCAGGAAAATATCAGGGAGAAAGTTGATCATTACCACCTCAGAAATTACTTTATATTCAATTCAGATTCATTCGTCAAGTTTCCTGCTGTTACAACGTCCTTGAATATTTAATAGTGTATTTAACAAAGTATAATAATGCATTAATTAGTAACATCAAAAATCAGGAAAATGTCAGGGAGAAAGTTGATCATTACCACCTCAGAAATTACTTTATATTCATTTTAGATCAATTCGTCAAGTTTTCTGCTGTTACAACGTCCTTGAATATTTAATAGTATATTTAACATTGTAAAATAATGCATTAATTAGTAACATCAATATTCAGGAAAATGTCAGGGAGAAAGTTGATCAATATATACCACCTCAGAAATTACTTTATATTCATTTCAGATTCATTCGTCAAGTTTCCTGCAGTTACAACGTCCTTGAATATTGAATAGTGTATTTAACAAAGTAAAATAATGCATTAATTAGTAACATCAAAATTCAGGAAAATGTCAGGGAGAAAGTTGATCATTACCACCTCAGAAATTACTTTATATTCATTTCAGATTCATTCGTCAAGTTTCCTGCTGTTACAACATCTTGAATATTGAATAGTGTATAACAAAGTAAAATAATGCATTAATTAGTAACATCAAAATTCAGGAAAATGTCAGGGAGAAAGTTGATCAATACAACCTCAGAAATTACTTTATATTCATTTTAGATCAATTCGTCAAGTTCCCTGCTGTTACAACGTCTTGAATATTTAATAGTGTATTTAACAAAGTATATATAATAATGCATTAATTAGTAACATCAAAATTCAGGAAAATGTCAGGGAGAAAGTTGATCATTTACACCTCAGAAATTACTTTATATTCATTTCAGATTCATTCGTCAAGTTTCCTGCTGTTACAACGTCTTGAATATTTAATAGTATGATTCTTAACATAGTAAAATAATGCATTAATTAGTAACATCAAAATTCAGGAAAATGTCAGGGAGAAAGTTGATCATTACCACCTCAGAAATTACTTTATATTCATTTCAGATTCATTCGTCAAGTTTCCTGCTGTTACAACGTCTTGAATATTGAATAGTGTAATTAACAAAGTAAAATAATGCATTAATTAGTAACATCAAAATTCAGGAAAATGTCAGGGAGAAAGTTGATCATTACCACCTCAGAAATTACTTTATATTCATTTCAGATTCATTCATCAAGTTTCCTGCTGTTACAACGTCCTTGAATATTTAATAGTATGATACTTAACATATTAAAATAATGCATTAATTAGTAACATCAAAATTCAGGAAAATGTCAGGGAGAAAAATGATCATTACCACCTCAGAAATTACTTTACATTTATTTCAGATTCATTCGTCAAGTTTCCTGCTGTTACAACGTCTTGAATATTTAATAGTGTACTCAACATAGTAAAATAATGCATTAATTAGTAACATCAAAATTCAGGAAAATGTCAGGGAGAAAGTTGATCATTACCACCTCAGAAATTACTTTATATTCATTTCAGATTCATTCGTCAAGTTTCCTGCTGTTACAACGTCCTTGAATATTTAATAGTGTATAATTTAACATTGTAAAATAATGCATTAATTAGTAACATCAAAATTCAGGAAAATGTCACAGAGAAAGTTGATCATTACCACCTCAGAAATTACTTTATATTCATTTCAGATTCATTCGTCAAGTTTCCTGCTGTTACAACGTCTTGAATATTTAATAGTTTATTTAATAACATTGTAAAATAATCCATAACATCAAATTTCACGAAAATGTGAGGGAGAAAGTTGTTAATCAGCACCTCAGAAATTTGATTAAAATCATTTTGCAATCATTCGTCAAATATCCTGCTGTTACAACGCCCATGAATATTTAATATTGTATTTAGCAAAGTGAATTAATGCATTAAATATTTACATCAAAATTGAGGAAACTGTCAGGGAGAAAATTGATCATCACCACCTCAGAAAATTGTTTAAAACCAATTTACAATCAATCGACAAATTTCCCGCTGTTTCAACGACGCGACATGAAAATTTTGATTATATATTTAAACATTGTAATCTAATTCAACAAATATATTAACATTAAAACTCAGAAAAATGTGAATCAAAAAGTTGTTCCCTGTAATATATAACAGAAAATTCTTTATTGTCATTTCAGAATCATTTTAAAAGATCCCTCTGCTGTTAATTACAACGACATTAAATTTAATTCGTATATATATATCATACTAAATTTGTTCAGTAAATTGTTATAACCTCAAAACTTAGAAAAATAACTTCTAAAGAGTTTCATGTCTCGATCCTGTGTAGTATAATCAAAAAATTTTTAATGTAATATTCTCATTCTAAATTCATTTGTTAAGATTCTCCATATTTGCAATGACTTTTTGAGATAATGAGTTGCAGAGAGCTATAATATATAATATTTGTGATATATAATATATAACATATTAATGTTAAAAAGATGGTTGAAAAATATTGCAGGATGCTAGATTATCGAATTAATAAAAACTAGATTAATAAAAACTCAACAGTTAATTATATTCAATGTTTAATCATATCATGGAGAAATCTTATTCCACGTACATTTCAATTTAATCTAAAATAAAGTGAATATTTAATTTTAAAATTACATACTATAATATATATATATATATATATATATATATATATATATATATATATATATATATATATATATATATTTAATAAATGTTTGGACAGATCGATATTTATATATAACATGCTTGCTAGGTACATAATAGTTTCAAATTATCATTTCGGCAACGCAGTAGTTCTTTATAATGAAACCGTCGGAAGAAATAAATCTCGGCCACATAATTATATGCCATGCAGCAATTAATTGCATATATAACATGCATATAAAGTACTTATGTGAACTAATTGAGAAACTTATAATTATTATATCTCCGTTTTATGCGAGTTTCTCTTTAAGTAATGCCGTTTTTATGTATTTAATATGCCATGTAATCTTGCAACATGCTTCGATTTGGTCATGAAACTATAATATTATAATTATGTACAATAACAAAAATACATTTTAATGTAGATAAAACCTTGATCTTTAAATTTTTAGTGCGCTTTCGCACTTTTTGAGGACAGTATGGCCATCTGTTGGCACAAGGTTTAACTATTAACTATCTAAACGCTGATTGGTCGGATTGGTTTTTTCGTGTCGATGCCAACTTCACGACTGTTCAAAGTGGTTGAGAATCCATCTTGCGTTGCCAAATTTAGCGGCCTCTTATCCCTCCATATGATTAACATGTAATCTTATTAATTCAATTACTCGCTAATTATGCAATTTGCCGCTTAATGAATACTCTTATTGGCCTTCAATTTACACGTAGAATTTTATCATGTGCTTACTTTTCGTATACGTTAGAGCGAAGAATTCTCCTGTCGTACCTCTCTGTGAATAAATTAAAGATCTGAAAAAGTTAGTACAACTTCGATCTCAACTCATTTGATTGCAATAGAGCGTTTACCGCGTTTATCCGCGCATGCGCATATATCGGTGGAAAATTTTGTCACAATTGTCTGCTAGGGGCGTAACTCTTCGTTAGTTGGCAATGGTGAAACTCATTTGGCATTTGGCGCAAACGCAATTTTTTCCCACTGCGCGCAGCTGTATCTATTTTTGTTTTTGTGCGACAACCGACAATCGAACATATTTTAGAGCTTGATATTCGTCAAAAGCAAAACTCTACCAACGACCGAACGTGATTCCCTCAATAGCAAATTTGGAACGTTTTAAAGCATTTAGAATCTGTGTTTTAAGAAGTCACATTTAAAATGTTTTGCAGAACAAGACATTTGTCAAGGCACCTAATCAGCCTCGCTAATAGGTGAGAAAATTGCAATAATTTGAGACCGGTTTCAGACCATTTCAGTCAAGGCGCCGGTGTGCATGCATATGCATACACAAAAATATAATTAGATAGATAGCAGTGTGTACACACATTACATGCATATACACCCGCCTGCTTGCGGCTATTGTGGGTATTCCACCACGGTGGCTCGCTTGCTTGCGGCTGACTCTCAGCCCCTCCCTGAACTCACCAACACTCCGAGCATCCACAAGCCCAAAGTCCAACAAATTCCAGTCCCTCACCGTTCTTCTCAAAAAAGAATACTTGCCCATATCATTTTTGCTTCCCCTATATGTATACTCCAACTTCCAATCATGGTCCCTCCTACCCTTATAACGCCCTTTCTCAGTACGATCGCTAAGCTCCTCCCAGCCCTTAACTGGGATGAACATATCAGGTATGTAAAGGTGCTTTCACATATTCGAAAATCGCTACAGAAACGCTCTGTAGCTACTCCGTAGCAAATGTGTTGATTTTGCTGCGGCGCTCAGTAGCACCTCGCGATCTTCTGCGGCACGTTCTACGGAACTCCGTAGCAAAATCAAGACGAGTTTTATTTTGCTACGGCATTCACGTGATTTTCCGCCGCAGCTGCCGCAGACGGACAAGAATATATGAAAGGCTTACGGCATTGCTACAGAACTCCGTAGCGATTTTCGAATATGTGAAAGCACCTTGACGGCAAAGAGCAGAAGGAATCTTGAGTTTGTAATGAGAAACCTTAATGGGGCAGGCAGGACAGTAAGAGAAAAAGCATACAAGTCTCTGATTGGACCAATAATGGAATATGGATGTAATGCGTAGGACCCGTATAGAGCAAAAGGGAAGAAATAGATGGAAAAGATCCAAAGACGAGCAGCAAGAAGGGTTCTAGAAAAGGGGAACTGCTTTACCTGTGATAAAAGCAAAATTTATAGGGGAAGAGAGAGTGTGACCAAAATGATAGAGCAACTGGGATGGGAGGATTTAGAGGAAAGGAGGAAGCAAAGTAGACTGATAACAAAATGTATAAAATAACTAGGAACCCAGTTAAGTTTGCACTATATATGCATACTGTCTCTGCATATAGGCATACATGCATTCATTTTGTATGGTAAATGGATTTTAGATCACACAGATCTTAGAGATCCTGGCAATCGTTGTCACCAACAGAGTGGCTCACCTCGATCAAGCCTCAAGAGCTCTTGAGCTAGTTAGCTCAAGACTATCGGAACCAGGCGCGGATCCGGGGAGGGGGGGGGGGATGTCCCCCGAAACCCCAAAAATTATGGGCAATGTAGGCATTTTCCCCACTCCATTATTATTTTTTTAATTGGCCTTATGGTGGCAGCTCCTCCCCCCCATCCCAGTTTTTTTTTTTTTTTTTTGATCCGCGCCTGATCGGCACTGTATGCATATGTATCGCTCGATCCTCAGCCTGTTCAGCCTGGATTATAATATGCATACATACCATTTGTAAAGTCAAAAATTAATGCAGGCATATCATTCAATTAATGAGCCTGATCCTGAACCCCTTGGAACTCTTGACTCTCCGGCGCCTTCACAATTTCCTGGTCCAAGCTAGTTCCACTCTCTCACCGTCCTCCTGCATGAGAAAAGAAAACTTACATGCCCACGTCACTTTGGCTATCCCCATGTAAAATAGTACAGTATGATACAATATACTGTACATACTGCAATACTGTACAGTATATGTATGTTGTAAAGTATAATACATGCTTAATCTTATATGATTGCCATGATTGGGAACTATTTTTTTCTATCGTAATTAAGACATAAGAATTATATTAATTACATGTACTCTAAATAGTATGCTTTATGCATACTGACATATCGTCCCTCGTCCGGAATAATGAGCTATCTGCTTACCATGATTTTGTTGCAATGATTAGCTATTTGCTCTTTCAGGTGAGCGCAATTATGAGCCGTAAATTGGTATAAAATAAAGCTCATTGTTGCGCTCACCTGAAATAGCAGATAGCTCATTATTGCAATGAGATCATGGGAGACAGATAGCTCATTGTTGCGGACGAGGGGCGATATATTTTTGTTGCAACTAAATATGATTTAAATGTGACAGGGTAACAATGAGAGCACAGTCATCAACTCTGTCAGTTCCGGTGCCGGAAGGGCAGGAGCAGCCTGCCAGTGCCAAAGTGCAAGCTCTCGTAGGGGAGATCTCGAAACTGACCCTCCTGGAAGTAGCTGAGCTAAGCAGCACACTCAAGAGGGTACTTAACCTTCCTGATGCCCCATTAGCAATGATGGCAGCCGCCCAGCCAGCTGCTGCATCAGCAGAGGTAATTTCTCACTAGAAAACTACTCAACAATCAACACAGCAGAAACACTACAGTCTAACAGATCTTACTGTTAGACTACCTGTAGACGAAAGTATTCTACTCGCAATGGTTGTTACAAACCATTGTTTATAATGTCTGTCGCATGAAGCCTTTTTCATTGTTAAACATGGGACAATGTAGTGCCTAATTTTGCCACCAGAGCAGAGAATGTAATGGCATTGTTGGCGCTAGGTAACTGTTTCAATTTCATAATTAACGGTCATTTTCCGTAAGTTAACATGTAAATCAGCAAGCGTCCCATGTTTTTCCTTTCACGCGACAGACATTACACAACAATACTTTGTTTACTAACAATGAGCAGAAGACTTTGCTGTAGACTCTATGGCGCGTAGCTTCCGAGACATGTCTAGCCTAGCTTATGTCTGGATGGGATAAAACAAAAGATGATTGCCGCATGCAGTCGAATCTTCACATAAACTAATAGACCACTTGCAAAACTATGTTTTAGCAAACATAAACAAACTCACACACCCAGTGTATTGTTGGTTGTTGATTATGTGTATAATTTTTTTTATACATTGGACCTTATGGGAAATCCACGATTTTCACACACAGTTTTCAATACGTTACAAACGTATAATTTTAAAAATAAATATATCACCGGAATCTGCAGTTCTTGGCCATTTATAATATTGAAAATTGCATCGGAAGACGGTCTCTTTATTTCAATATAGTAAATTTAGTATGATACCAAATCAGCCAATTGCATAGGGTAAGATACGTAACTAGGCAAACTCCAGTTTGTTGATTTTAACGTTTGCAATAATAAACAATCTGGAGTTTGCTTGGTTACATATCTTACCCCATGTAATTGGCTGATTTGGTATCATACTAAATTTACTATATTGATATAAAGAAACCATCTTCCGATGCAATTTTCAATATTATAAATGGCCAAGAACTGCAGATTCCGGTGATATATTTATTTTTAAAATTATACGTTTGTAACGTATTGAAAACTGTGTGTGAAAATCGTGAATTTCCCATAAGGTTCAATGTATTAAAAAAAAAATACACATAATCAACAACCAACAATACACTGGGTGTGTGAGTTTGTTTATGTTTTGCTAAAACATAGTTTTGCAAGTGGTCTATTGTAAGTTCTGTAATACTGTAGTGCATTTTATTGTTGCTTTGATTGTTTACATGTATGTTGAAATTTGTGGCTAAATGTAATGACAGTACATATTTATATTTATACTGTAAACCTTGAGAATGAAAAGCATTTTCAGTTGAATAGCAAAAAGCTTGTGATAAAAACTATGCATCATTTTTAATCAATATTAATGTGCTTATGGTGCATGTCTTTGATACTGTACATATCTGATGTTCATCAAATTTTTATTAGTATCGCCATAAAACCTAATTTTTCCTGCAACATTCATGCAAATAAAAAAAAAAAAAAAAAAAAAAAAAATCAAAGAAATTTGAAACAAATAAAAGGTGGACAGGAATCATTATTGACATGTTCTTCTCATGCAAGGAAGAATGCAAATGAAAAATATGTTGATTTGTAAAATTGACATCTTAGTCATCGCAAGAAAATGGTAACTCAAAGCATGAGAAACAAAATAGGATTTGCAAGTACGTTGACATATATTATTGTAAACTATTAGTAATTACACATATATCCTTTGAACCACAGCATACATAATATATTTTTTTACTGGACAGTTTTACTTGCCCGTAGTTCTTCCTAGTTTACATACATAACTTGAGATCATCTCAAAAATTAATACTAAATTTCATTAACTGATCTGTAGAGCATTGTACAGTGTATATCCTGTTTAGCTTTATGTAAATCTAGTGATTGTTGACACCTAATGAAATGTATGAAATTAAGTAATTTTTCACATGGTAGTGATCCTGTTTGTAAGAAGGTTAACACATTAGTGTATTTTGCAGGATGATGAGGCTGAAGCACCAAAGAAAGTCCAGACGAGCTTCACGGTGAAGCTGCTAAAATTTGATGATTCCAAGAAGGTGGCACTGATCAAGGAAGTCAAGAGCTTGCTGGAGGGAATGAACCTTGTCCAGGTATGTCACAGCTACAGTACTATTATGTAAATGGACCTTCATAAAAAAAAATAGATTTGACAGAAATGAAAAGAGCATATAATTTGCTGAAGTCATCTTCTTAAAAAGTAGCTGATATCTGTAGACCAGCTTTATATCAACAGATTGTACATTAGACTCTACCACCCCCTTTCACCCCTAAAATATTAGGATTTAAAGTAGAGTGAGCGATTTCATTTTTTTGAATATTTTATTTTCTAAAAATAGTTTAACTTGCCCTCTATTGAGAAATGAAAACTAAAAAATTCCATCTCAAATAGCTTCACCACAAAAAATTCCCCAAGTTGGTGTTTTGGAGGCCCATGCATCCTTATGGAACAGAAAACAGCATTTTACTCCAACTTCGTCTGAACTATGGTACCAATTAAAAAATACGTACGTAATCTATGATAAATTCTTTAATGGATTTTCAAATAAAAAATTTTTTTACGGAGCCGTTTTTCCGGAAAAAAATCTTGAAAATCCTTATGGGAATTAACCCGCAAAAAATTCAATATTGTTTTTCGGAAAAACGGCTCCGTAATTTTTTTTTTTTTTTTTTTTGAAAATCCATTAAAGAATTCATCATAGATTACGTAGATATTTTTTAATTTTTTTAATGGTACCATAGTTCAGACGAAGTTGGAGTAATAAAGCTGTTTTCTGTTCCATAAGGATGCATGTAAAAGGCCTCCGAAACACCAACTTTGGGAATTTTTTGTGGTGAAGCTATTTTTAATGGAATTTTTTGGTTTTCATTTCTCAATAGAGGGCGAGTTAAACTATTTTTAGAAAATAAAATATTCAAAAGAATGAAATCGCTCACTCTACTTAAACAAGGACAATATGAGAATTTTCCCAAATCGTACAGTACGCAAAAATGGAACAATTTAACTAACAGCTTCACTTGAATTATTATTATTATTACTTTTTTTAATAGTTCAAATTTTTGTTTGCCGTTCCTCTCCCACCCCCATTTTTAATGTGTTGTTATTAAATTTAATCCATTGTTATTTGATTTTATTATTTTAATGTATTGTTTTTAGCTCTTTGAATGACAGCCATTTATATTTTATAAGATTGTAAAGTAACTGTATTATAAATATACCGTATGTATCCATTAACGTATAGAGGCAGTTCTATGGTCTAGTGGTTAGTGCAAACTCGTCTGAGAGGTCCCCAGTTCAATTCCCGAACACGGCAGACTTTTTGTGACATGGGATGGGTGTGACTAATTACTAGGAAGACAGCTTACGGCTGTCTATACTCCGCTGCCCTGCAGTCTTGCACTACCGCTGCAGGCTGCACAGATCTGATAGTAGGAACCCAGAAGAGTGCAGGAACGGGTTCTGGGTGTCTGGTGACCAGCATGATCACAAGATAACTCTTACTGGAAAGGTTTAAATACCTGGTCACACCTAAAAGAATACAAATGGCGTCAAGGACATTTAATTTTAATTGTATCAATGTATCTATAATAAGGACTTGTCTGTATTGGAACCAATAAACAAAGCAAATCAAATCGCTGAAATATGCTAAAGTCCTTGTTTGAATAGAAATGACTTTGGTAACATTTTTACAGGCCAAGAAGTTTGTAGAGAGCGCGCCAACAGTGGTCAAGGCAGACATTACCAAGGAAGAGGCGGATAAATTGAGTGAGGCGCTGAGCAAAGTTGGTGCCACCTGCGAGACCTCCTAGAGCCCCTTCCCGCCCAGTAGCAAGTGTAAAAATGTGAGGGCTCAGTGCAGCTCTATGTTCTCAGAGTAAATGTGTATTCAATGTATATGTAAGAAATAAATTGTCATATTTAACACCTGGTGATATTGACATTAAATTTGCATGATAAAACTTTATATATGTAGTAGCAGTGTGAATTTTAAGACCAAACAGGCATCAGCTACTGTGATTTGTATTCTGAAAAAAACAAACAAATTTAACGTTGTGTTGTAGTTTATACTGTATATTCCCTGTAAGACAGAATATATAGTTATATTTCTTGTGTTCGACTGTGCCCATTTTTTTAGTGAAAGTAGTATTATAGTAAAAGAAGAACTGTTTTCTTTATTAATATTTTATTTTTAGAATCCCAATAAGCCACTATTACAAACCTCATTGTATCATCTTAAAAGTAGAGTGATCAAAGATTTTTCTACCCTCAAAAAGTGTAGATTTTTTTTTATACTAGAGTCCTTATGTTTGTCCGGAATAATAAAAAAAAAAGAATGCAAATTTGTTTCAAAATTCTTAAAAGGAAAAGCAATTAAGGGTAAGGTAACGCCACCAATGTTAAAAAAAAATCCCTCTCACAAAAATTCTGAAAAAAATTTAAAATGTTCTCCTCTACACCCCCTATCAGTAGCTAAAATATCAGGTATACAAATACGATCTAGTTTTTGAGTTATGAATTTTTAAAGTTGACCAATTTAACATGGGAGTTTCATTCCTCCATGTTAAAGTATATAGTCATCTTTAAAATTTTATAACTCAAAAACTAGATCGTATTTGTATACCTGATATTTTAGGTACTGATAGGGGGTATAGAGGAGAACATTTTAAATTTTTTTCAGAATTTTTATGAGAGGGATTTTTTTTAACAGTGGTGGCGTTACCTTACCCTTAATTAATATAAGAATTCCAGTTAATTCTCAGGATGATTGAGATTAACTCACTATCAATAGGTGCATGCAGGGCGGGCATTCAAATTTTGAAGTGGGGACCTGATGTGATTTGATCATTTTTGTAAAATCATGGTAAAAATTTAACATGGAAACTTTTATGGACTTAAACCGGAAATGGAGCTGTTGTGAGGAAACTGCCCCCTTATTGCTCAAAAAGCTCAAACCATATCAAAGCAATGAAGTTTCAAGTGCTGTTTAGAATTGCTTCGGAATCGAAACGGCTACCTAAGTTTAAGTTTTTTGGACCAATTAATAATTAATCCTTGTTTCATTTCCAGAAAAAGTAAAGTAAAGATTAGTTTATCATATACTGCGGCAGTTGTGGCTTATACACCACTATGGCTCACAGTTTGTGTCTTTGCTTGAGGTCACCAGCTCCCTGAACTTCTCAATCCTGTCCACGCCCACCTCCGCAGACCCCAGTAGATTCCATTCTCTTGCTGTCCTCCAGTCCTCCTGATAAAAGAATACTTTCCCACATATTTCATTGTTGCAATTCCCTGATACTCAAGCTTCCATTCATGCATGGTCAAAAATCATGAAGATTCCTGCTTACCTAAATTACATGAAGTATATAAATAAATATACTCTCATGATTAATACTTTCATGATAGATACTTAATTTCTATAGCTGCATGGATGGTTGATCATTATAGTTATACCATAGCCCTCCTGGTGATCAGGCTGACATTTGCCGTTTGAATGTTGCGCTACAAGCTACAAATTTCCGAAATTTCGTTCAAAACAAATGAAGTAAGATTTCCGCACCTAACTTTTTTAGATAAAAAAAAAATCTTGAGAAGAAAAGTCCGAACGGTCCGAAGTCAAAATCTATATTTTCCTTTAAAATACAAAGTTAGAGCCATGGGGGACTCTCCAACGGGACGTAACCCGATGGAACGATTTGCTACTGCAGTCTACAGTATGATTGATAAACCAGCTACTTGGTTTAGAGGTAAATACAAGTTAATATATTATGGACAATTTTTAGCTCTTCAGCTGATCTGACCTCTCTTTGAGCTGATCCTTTTTCCTTTTATATTGTTTGCATATCGTGCAGGTTGTGCAAGTGATTGATGGAGATGGAACATACAGCTAATAATACGTACCTGCTCTGCATTACCTTGGAGTCAGGGGCACTGTGCAGAGCATATAAAAATATAGCTATAATAGCACCTTCTTATTATATGCATACCTTCTTTTTTTTCTATTATATATATAATCTACAGGTTTTATAGGTTAAAATTAGGTTGCAATCTGTGTTGCTGTATTACGTTGACATAAAAATAATTTACATTACTTTCTTTGTACTCTGCAGAAAAAGTTGTTGTTCCAAACCGACCTACATACCATTGGTATCATGAAAAGCATCCCAGAGTACCTACTATTGACGAATGCTACACCGACGATGTCATCTGCAGATTTGAGGCCAACATGCAGTTTAAGAGAGACAAGTACGTTAAGCATCATTAAATTTATACAGTCAATAGTAGAGTTTGCTGTAAAACCTTGAAATATATGTGCTCATGTGAGGGACCAATTTCTTACATAAAGCCTAGGCTTAGAAATAAAGTTAAACTGAGAACTGAGGGCTCAATTTTGTGGATCAGTGAGTGCCCTGTTCCCCGGCCCCTCTGTTATCCACTCATATTATTGTAGCATATGTGATTATTAGGTCTGTTCGTATATACACAATCAGAAAGAATCGATTATTTGTGATGAACCTTCTGTACATGAAACATAAGGTTCATCACAAATAATCTATTCTTTCTGATTGTGTATTTACGAACAGACCTATTGTGTACCTATGTATATTTTTCTGTGCAAGTGACTTAATTTTGTTCAGTTGACTTGGATCATAAAAAAACAACAGAAATTCCCAAATATATATATTTAATTTCATATCAAGTTATTTTACAAAAATTTAACTAATTATTTCCGGGTGTTAACTAAAAGTTTATTGTTTTTATTTCAGGAACGTTGACAATGAGATCCTAAACATTTTAAGGCAGCGCTTTGAGGACTGCGTATTGTATGAGAACCCGGACCACAACCAGAAGTGCAAGCCCTTGCTGGATCAGTATCAGAAGGCATCGGAAAACTGGTTCATAAAATGTTAGTCCATAATAGAGTACCGATGACCTCAAATTTTTTTATTGCAGAAATGGATAGAGGGTGCAAAGTTATGCTACTCTGAATTTTTTCAGATTTTTTAGAGACCGGGAACTATTTTTAAAAAATTATTGGAAGTCCTTCTTATGACGTCACGAGGCGCCTCTCCTTAAAGAAAAGGATAGGACATTAACGCCCGTGACGTCATAAAACGGATTTTCTATAATTTTTTAAAAATAGTTCCGGGTCTCAAAAAAATCTGAAAAAATTCAGAGTACAGTAGCATATTTTTGCACCCTCTATCCATTTCTGCAATAAAAAATTTTGAGGTCGGTACTCCATTTTTAATGTGCTTAATATTTGTTTTTACTGCTAGCTTTTGATATGGTAGATGAATTGACAAACTTTTATCGTAAAATTAATGTTAAATTAAGTTATTTTCAAACAGTTTTATAATAATTTAATTTCCATCTTTCAAATAAACACAATACATTCATGCCATTAATGCATGCCATGCTGATAAAATACATATTAGTGACGTTTATCAGATTTAAAATGTAAATACAAGAACAATGCCTGAAGTCTTTTTTTTTTTTAATATATGTAATCCTTACAATTAAACTATTTCATTAGGCATATATATTCCCTTCTGCCAATTCAATAGGAAACTTTTCCGCATTGCCTTATCATGAAGGTGACACAACTGAAGTTGCTCTACAAGTTGTCAATGAAAATGGTTTCAACCATCAAATATCTTAAAATCCTTGATATTTGTTCTAAATTTTCAGTGGCGTGAAGTGACCTTTTACTCAGGGCAGTCGTGAAATTTTGAGATGCTACGCTGCTTTTTAAGAAATTTAATTACTTTTAATTGTATTTATAAAATAAATTATAAACGTATCATACATTAACTTGTGGAATTGAATAATAAAACTAGTAAAATAAATTATGACATATTTAAGTTTCTATCTTTTCACCCTGCAGTACCACAAATGTGGCTTATAACTACATTAATTTTAACTGTCAAGTGCATCAAAAGACAGTTTCATTAAAAGTGCAATTAATAGCTTGGGCAACCGCCGTTTATTGTGATAACATAAACTGTAAATTTTGGACTTCATGATAATGCATCAGCTATGTGAAGTTTTCAAATGCATTGTTTTCTGCAAACATTTTTTGTTGCATAATTTGTAAACTGATAACCATGATGCAGCTAGTCCTGTATATAACTACCCTTTATAAATCACAAATGTTTCATTCCCATATTGGATACTTTCAGATGGTGATTTGGGAGCATACGGTGACGTGCGTGATGCCTACATGAAGCAGAAGCATCGCATGATCTGGGAGAGACGTCACGGACCAGTTGGCTCAGGCATGCAGACGGCAGAGGCTACCGCAGCCTGAGCAGAGAGTACTGCTAGTTCTGTAGATTGTTAGCCAAGCAGTCTTCTGTTTTAGTCACCTCAAAGAAGTTGGCAATGTTATTAAAAATTATAAATAAATTGTTTTCTTTCAAATCTTTATTATTCTTATTTTTTAAACAATATAATTTTATAAGGACAGGGAACTTTCAAACCATTAAAATAATAATGTAGTATATATAATACTTAAAAAAAAATATTTTCAAAAGGCACAAAAAAATAAAAGAAAAGTTTTACATTATTTGCCTTATTTAAAAAGTCTTGTACTTTATAATTACATATTACATTTTTTTTTATTTATTTATTAAAACTTGGCAATGACTTGGACCTTCTAGCATCATACTGTATATTGTTTTGGTCTTATAGCTACAGTACAAGTCAGAAGGTGCTATTATTTAATTATTATAATCACATCACATTTAAACAGGATAAACTTGATAAGCTTAATCAATAGTTTTTCAACAATAAAATTACAACATAATGCACAGTACATTTCTTTTCTAGGACACTTTGGTTCTGATATTACAATACTGTGTATTGTGAAGATGAGATGAAATTACCATACTTTTAATTATTTTTTTCTTAGCATACCAGAACTTTCTTTAAAATACATAAATCCACCACCAATACATATAAGAAAAATAAAATTAGCAGATCTAGCAATTAATAATCACATAATTAATATTGTGATACAGATGACATTAGTAGAAAATGAGATAAAAATTTGTGTTTGTTACTTTTTTATTTAACAAGAAAGTGTGTAGTTCAAATTTTTAAAGTACGTTTAGCTAACAATTTATTATGATTGTTAGTAGTTGAAGTTTTAGTGCTTAAATTTATGTATAAAATCAATGATACAAAATTATACACATATAATATTATTATACTAGGTGCCACTTTGAAAATAAAATATTTAGGCACATTCTGCAGTAAGCAGATATTACAACAAACTCGATTATATTCAACAAGTTTAGTACATCTAAACAACATTTAAAAAAAAATATATCAAGTCTTAAGAAAATTTCAATGTTGCAGCAGTTTATATACTGCAGCTAGGTAAATACTATGATATAAAAATACTACATAGTAAAATATTCACCATGCACCTAGTTTGAGAGATGGAACAAACTCTCCAAACAAATAGACTGCTTTATAGCTGACAATACATTGCGTAATGACAGAATTTAAGTGACTATATCTATAGTCACTGCCACTACTGCTTAAACATAGTAGCCACAATATATCTGCAATCAAGATATAAAAGAAGGCTAACTCTAGCTTAAGACAGCGCTTTACCTATAGAACAGTATACTACATTAATTAGTAACAGGTATCTTAGGTAACACAAAGGCAAGGTGGATAAATTATGAGTCAAATTTTAGAGAGCCAATACCTTCTCACATCCTTAGAACAAGTGATTACTATTGATAACAATACAGAAGAATGAATAGATAATAATATATAACAAACATTATTGTACTATTAATTGCTATTTTTGTTCTCTTGTGTTGTTGAATTAACTTAAAACAATAAAATGTGTAAAATTCAGCTTATCACGAAATCAGTAGGATTATATGAAAATATTATTAGACAACTTATTTTTATGCAGTTTTATCCTAAGACTTGATAGGTTCAATCAATATAATTAATCATAATTTGGTTACATGCAACACTAAAAGCATGCAAAACATTTAGGTTATCAAATAAAACTTTCTAAGTTATAAGGAAGCTCTCTAATACAGTACACGTTTAACTTACTAATTTAGAAATATAGGAGTAATTTGCTTTGAAATCATTAGAAAGTTTTATATGTATCTTTTCATAAAAAAAATACACAAAACAAAAATTGTCCTGAGAATTGGACAATACGAACAGGATCACTGATAATAGCAATAACACAAACATGAGTAAGTACATAATGGGCCATCAAGGCTCAAGCAAATGAAACTTCCTTGCAATCACCATGCAAAAAATTGATCATCTTAAAACCTTGCAAGCCACACATCAGCAAGTCTGTGTCTTTGTAATATGCAAGAGACAATGTATAAAATTACAGTTGGTAAACATATGAAACACCAATGAGTGGCCAGCCTCTTGTATACATTTTTTACTTTATGCAATAAAACAGTGTGATCAATCCACTTTATTAAATAGTATTAAATCAAATCAACAATTTCCCTGTCCTCACACAATAAAATATAGTAGATGTATATTTATAATTTATAAAAAAGCAAAGCGTTTTGATATTTGTGAGCTTCTGTGCTTGCTTTCTTGCCTTTTCATTTTTCTAACATCTCTTTTACAGTAGTTCAATTGGCGAGGAGAAATGAGCTGCCAAACGACGACCTGAAATAAAACATTGAACAATTCAGATTAGAAATTCAGTTTTACAGGATAAAATATTCCTAGCACTGCAATTACAAGAAACGATGTTTGCTTGCAATTTTTGGAAAGGTAACTCCCCCCCCCCCTCCTCCTCCTCCTCCTAAATCATCATGCCTCCTTACAAAGGAAATGGTGCAGCCCATATTCTGCAATACATATACATATGTATGTACTATGCTATTATGTTCCAATATTTTCTACTCGTTTGTCTCAGGCTGTAAGAAAAAACTCGTTCTGAGAAAGTATGACCTTTGTTAACTTTCTACTTCAAATACTCTGCCATATCTTCTTCTACAGTGTGTACAGGAACTTGTTGTCAGCATTAACACTCTACTACATAGGGGAGTTTGTTAAGAGTTTTGAACATTTGCAGTCTACTTACAGGGGCAGGACATAGTGGCAAACTGCCCTGTAGAGACAGCTTATAGTTTGTCTTAAACTGAAATTATTGTCATTGACTAGCATTCTGTAATGAAGCTCTGATAAGTTGACCATACTATGTTGAGATGAAGCATATTATGCCTCTACTTTTTACAATTAGTTTCTTTCAAGATTAAAGAATTGACTCTATCAATGAAAGATAAATATATTGGGCATGATTCTAGGACTTTTCTTTTAAGCATTACATTCTACGCCAACTAGCTTTCTCAGGTAGACTCACGTCTTGGCTGGGGTGCTGGTGGTGGAGTGGCCTGGCCAATGCCAGAGTCGGAGAACATGCTGAGGTCAGAGGACTGCTGCTCACTGCTTGAAGACTCTCTCGCTGGCGCATCCTTCTTCAATTCTTCCATCATCCCACAAGAAGGCATGGGTAGCTCACTTGGATCTGGGGCAGTGATGCCTTTCATATTCTTGGGTGGAGACCACAGCTTCAGTGGGGACCACACATTATTCTCCTGTTAAACACACACTGTCTTAGACATCTCTCTTTTAAAAATAAGGTAAGAAGGTTTTAGTACTGTATTTGTATTTGTGACATGTTATAATTCAATATTGTGTAGAACTGAAATAAATAATTTAAACTTATGGTACACTAACACAAGATAGTCATGGCAGAAAAACACTAGAGTATTATCACTAAAATCTCAAGTAAAAATGCCTATACCTTAGCTGAGGTAAGAGGATGCAAGCCCCAAGGTTTTCCAGTCCAAGGTGAGCTGCTGATTTTGTCCCAGTCTCTGTCAGCCTGGCAAAGATCATGCAACATACAGTTTAAGAACCAAGCAAACATGCCACAAAATCATGCAAAAACAAAGTCTGTAACTTAAGGGTAAGGTAACGCCACCAATGTTAAATTTTCCACTCTCATTTGTTCCTCCGAAAATATTTTAAAATATTCTCCTCTATGTCGTTCATTAGCTCTTAAAATATCGTCAATACAAATACGATCTAGTTTCCGAGTTACGTGTATTGAAACTAAACCCATTTATTGAACAAGCATACGCTGCATTTCAGTGACATTAGAAAAATTCTATAATCCAATCGTCCGATTTTTAAAAAAAACTAGAAACAAACTTAATGCACTAGGACAAACCTTCACAGCAAAAAAAAAAAGACAATTATGAGAGTGGGAGCGACGTAAATTGATAATAACTGCACGATTTTTGACACTCGCACGTCTCACACACCCCTTTTTGGTCGGCCATTAAACAACTGGCGAATGAAACAGGCTGACTAATGAACCAAAACAATGCTTATAATCCACTCACATACAGTAAAAACTTTCCAAAAATGTTTTATAGTAATGAAAAACAAGTTTTATAAATAAAACAACCATAACAGTTATTATTTAACTCATTATTTATAAATAAATTGAAAAAAAAAATGCTGTGACTTGCGTAGTATCTTTAGAGTGGGACAATTTGAATATTGATATAGAGGCGCTGCGATCGCGGCGCAACTCTGGCGTTCCCTTTCCCTTAACATTGCTTTTATTTATTTTGTTTTCTTTTTCATTAACGATTTAAATTTATTGATACTGTATTTCTATTTATTAATTGAGTTTCCCAAATAAAGAAAATTATTGAAAGTGATATCTGAGTCTACTAGTGCCAAACTTTGAACTGGGGTTTTTGACTTGCTAATCAGCAAAAATAATCTTTAGAGCAAAAGAAAATCAGCAGTTTGAAACTAGTA
Organism: Siphlonurus alternatus; assembly: GCA_949825025.1. NCBI lineage: Eukaryota > Metazoa > Arthropoda > Insecta > Ephemeroptera > Siphlonuridae > Siphlonurus > Siphlonurus alternatus. The sequence goes on from OX463780.1 coordinate 22,019,642, forward strand.
CTCATTTATGGATTGGATCAGGTTCGCTTCGGCGGGAGATCACTCTAAAGCATTACTTTCTCATTTCTGCAGGAACTCAATAGAAAGCTCAACTAACAGGAAGAGTTAGTGAAGCTTCAAGTCAGATCGGCCTTCAGTTTTCATCATTTCCAAACTATGCCAAAATTATTCACAAAATTGCATGGAAGTATTTCAACAATCAATTTTTTTTAATAGGCCTACTAAATAAATTTTCATTGAGATCAGACTTCGCTCCGCAGATTTTAAGTCATTGAACAGTCAGGAGAATTGGCAAGAATCCTCTACTGTGGCTCTAAGACTCGGCCTTTATTGTCATCATATCTCATATTTTTTACTTCCTTCTGAATATGTAGCCTTACTGAAAACCAAGACCACCAACAAATTGTGTTGAACATTCTTCAGTGAAGAAATACCCTTACCTGTGCTCGAGGTTCTGCATTGGATGGTATTGGCAGCAAAGCACCCCATGTCATCAGGCCGTAATCTGAACCCTCCATTCCTGGCAATAAAACAATGTCATTGAACATGATGTTGACCATTTTTATCATAACGTCATGAGTCAATCTTTTTCTTTTTTTTTCATAATTGAACGTAAGCACAAGCATTAAAAAATGATGAGTTTTCTGATAGTACAGTATAACAAATTATGAAGGAACTACTGGTATGATTTATGGATCAGGTTCGCTTCGGCGGGAGATCACTCTAAAGCATTACTTTCTCATTTCTGCAGGAACTCAATAGAAAGCTCAACTAACAGGAAGAGTTGGTAAAGCTTTAAGTCAGATCGGCCTTCAGTTTTCATCATTTCCAAACCATGACAAAATTATTTGGTTAAACTTATATGAAACTATGTAATTATTAATAATTGTTTTCTCTGATAAGCTTTCACACATATCACACAATGATTGATAGTCTAATTCAAATAATTAGCAATAGTTGTGATAAAAATTTTAGTGTAATGCTCAAGCCTATTTCAAACAACTACACTATGTCGTATAAGCAGTTAAAAGTGCCTCACTCGTTGGCAGGAGAGAGGGCATCAAGTTGAGATTACTTAGCTAAGCTAACTTCATTAACTCACCTCCTGCCTGAGGAGCATCAGTATTGATGGCAGTGTTGAATGTGGGTTTCTTATTCTCTTGGTTACTCAATCCATTATTAGTTTCTGAAAAAAGGATATTGATGTTGCTAGGATTTAATGTTTCTCATGATAATTTTTTATTAATTTAATTTAAAATCACTACCACACTAAGACCAATAAATAAATTCAATAATTAATAATCCTGATTCTCTGTACCTTTTGAAATAGTGTTTTCTTTGAGAGTGACAATGCGTTTCTTGCCTCGTCCAGACAAGCAGAAGATGTCAGAGAGCTCTCCCAGCAGGGCTGCCACAGAGGAGAAGCCAAGATCTTCTGGGTTGAGGGGTACACCCCACTCTACCACATACAGGCTGAAGAGGCTGCTGAGCAAGCATGAGCCTCCCTGTTCCTGTATCACCTTGCGCAGCTTCTTGGCACCCATGTAGAGGGGCGTCAGATACACTTCTCGGTGGCCCAGCTGAACCATGCGATCTAGGAGTATTAAGTCTTCAAAGTTCAGACGTTCTCCGAAAGTGGCTTCAAACTGACTGTTGAGATCAATAAGCTGTATACGACCCTGAAATGAGCAAAGAAAAACATAAGTTTCACTCAAACATTCATCTTATGCTATGGTGCTTTTGTTACACTGACTGAGTAATGTTTTTTTTTGTTTTACTGCCATAAACTAAACATAATTATTACTATTACCTCTGGTGTGTCAATGAGAAGTTTCAGTATCTTGGGTGCAAGTTCTGACGACTTGTTGACCACTTGTAGACAAGGTCCCTGCTCTGAGGCCGTCACTTGCAGAGAGGTAGAGAGTTGGCTCATTAGCTCGAACATGGTCGAGGCACCGTACTTCCTGGGATTGAGGGCCACACCATATTGACGCTGGTAAAACGAGCTCAGCTGAGACAGCAGCAGCGAGCCTCCAGGGTAACGAGACACCAAAGAGCGAACCTGCTCGGCAAGAACGCGACGACGCTCGGCAAGAGCCAGTACAATAAGACGCTCTCCTCCCTGGCTTTCCTCTATCTGCAACACAATAGACTCAAAAGTTTAGGCAGGGCCATATTTTCAAAAGTATCACATGACTCTTTCAGAGTAATTTTAAAATTGAAAATAAAACTTGGAAATATTTCATGATCACAATTATATTAAGAAATTATGGTTCTGTGAGATCATGGATTGATTCGTTTTTGCTTAAAAGAACTCAAAGGGTAGTCTTTAAGGGAGTTGTGTCGGATGTTGTTGAGGTTACGTCTGGGGTGCCTCAGGGGTCAGTCATTGGTCCTCTATTGTTTACCATTTTTATGCTTGATCTTCCTGGGTGTGTTTCATCGTCTTTATGTCAATATGCAGATGATAGTACAGTGTCAAGAGAAATTACTTGCATAGAGGACTCGCAGGTACTTCAGAGTGACCTCAACACAATATTTATTTGGTGTCAGCTTAATAAAATGTCTCTAAATGCATTGAAATCAAAATATATTTGTCTTACTAGATCTAATACTCCTATTCAGTCATCATATCATGTCAACAATAATGTTATTGCTCAATGTGAAACCCTGAAGCTCCTTGGAGTCACTATTTCTAATAATCTCAAGTGGAATATTCAGACAGAAATTTCTCGTAAGAAGGCCATGAATATACTGGGGATGATTTCAAGGAGTTTCAGGGGTGGCAAAGTTAAACCAACTAGGATGCTCTACCTGGCTTTGGTTAGATCTGTCATGCTGTATGGTACGCCTGCTTGGCACCCTACATCAGCTTGTAATATTGATAAACTAGAGCAAGTGCAAAGTAGAGCAACTAGAATGATCTTGGGACATCGCAAGTTTGACAAGTGTGATGAGAGGGAGGCTCGTCTTGTGCAGTGCAATATTCCCTCAATAAGAGCTATGCTGCAGAGAACTGATCTCTCTTTCTTTAAAAAATGTCTGTCAGGTGTTTATGACTTTCAGGTTTTTGGACCCAATAGGGTTTCTGTCATTACTCGAAGAGAAGGTATGAGAGGGTCTGGGACTGTGCTTTCCACTCCCTGTGGCTACTCTAGTGCATACCTTTCTTCTCTTTTCCCAAGAGTTGTGAAAGCGTACAATGCATTACCTGAGTGATAAGGATGGATATGTTATCAACAAGGAATAACGTTACTTATTTTCATTGTATATATTGTTATTTATGTTCACATGTTTTATTTGTGTTTATTTTTGTATTGTTTTCTAATTTGACGAAGTAGTTTTATTTTCTGATTTTATATGTTGGGTGACTGATCACTTTTGTGCATGGGTTATGCCTTTTTTTGTCACCCTTTGAGCTATTTATTTTAACTAATCAATACTGTTACACATAATATTGTATTGTATTTCATTTTGCTCAATAAACAGTTATTATTATTATTATTATTATTATTATAACCTAACGATTTTTCTTATAACAATAATAATGTTTTTTCCTTTTTTTTTAAGCTTGTTAACTGAACCCTAGTACTGGCCACATTTAAGTGACTGAATTGAATTTAACCTCCCGGCTTTTCGTAGACCCTACATTTGTGGGTCCCTTCCAAACCGGGGTGGCCATGGCCTAAGCATGATTTTATGATGGTTAAAATAAGATTTTTCTTTTTTTAAATTAAGAATTTTATGTAAAAATTGTATGCAATCAGTACCACCATTAGAAAAATAAGATAGTAAAGAAGGTGAGACCATTGAGCTCTATACAAGGCTAGAGGGATAATGCCCTATACTTCTCAATGTAAAACTGTGCGCACGGTCCGGCGGGAGGAAGTGGGTGGGAGATTGCGCTTTCGTCACACATTCCAACGTATTCTCCTCAGAATTGCCAACTGCAGTGTAACTTTTAATATTTATTTTATAAGGAAACTTTCTTAGGTTGGTCAACCAGGCATTCGATAGCACCGACCACCACCCACTTTCCTCCCAGACGCCGTGCGCGCCTAAAACAGCTGATTAGCCCTCTAGCCTTGTATAGAGCTCAATGGGTGAGACTAAGCACTGAAGAAGTTTAATGGGCAATGAACCTCAATTTTTCATGATTTTTCCCCTTTTTCATGATTTTTCCCCAGTTGACTGTACAGTTGAAATTACCAACGTCAAAGCTTTGGCTTTTTATAAAAGACTGATGATTGGTGATGCCTGATAAAAAAAAAGAGTAAACATCTGTTTTTAAATAGAGCTCAACATCAGAAAAAATTAAAACAACAGAACTTGAAAATTACAGTTGCAGACATACAATTTTACTGTCCACTACACATTTTTTTTTTACTTGAGTGAAATACAGATTTTGTGTGATGTCCTGTATTATTTCCAAAAACAGTACAACATAACATAAAAAATTAAGTGCATCTAGACTAATATCAACAGTCAGCTACAATGTTAGTTGTTACTAGCAATGATCAAAATGTACCTCCACTACGTCTGCCACTGCAGCCAGCAGCTCGGCAAGCTTGGTCATGCCATAATCCAGCAGTCTGCACTGATGCCCAAAGTGGTGATGGTACGCTGGTATGAACTTGTTGAATGGAATGGAACATTGTGGAGCATCACGCAGCAGACGTACAACCTGAGATAATTGAAGTAAAATCAAAAACTTTTTTTCAACAAGGCCTATTTTCCTTTTTATAAATAAAATACATTACACATTCCATGCAACAAGATTAAAAGCAAAAACAAGTAAAATTGAAGTATTTATTTATAAGTAAAAATTGTATGCAATAAATAAGAAAAATTATTATGTAATACGGCCTTAAGTATGAGACATTAAAAATAACTAGACTATACAAGTGAAAATTCATCAATGCAGTAGCTGCATTTGTACCTCAGTAGCGAAGTATCTGGTACGCTCCACTTCCTCAGGGGTCTGATCCCGTTTTGGCAGTGCCAGGACGGTACTTGACTGGGGCCAAGTTGCGTCAGAGACTGCTGGGGTCAGCACCACGGTGTTCTGGGGAACTCTCGAAACGAGGTCCTCTAGCTGGCACAGTCCATACTCTGAAGACTCAAAGTTACGACCCAGCGTCTTGGTGAAGAGCTCTGGTAGCTCTGACACAGTTGCCTGCTTGGTGGGCTGAGCTTTGAGCACTCGCAGCAGGTCTGAGGTAAAGCGACGGATCTGAGCAGGGTGAGCGAGGATTACCAGACGAGTGTCCCCCTCTCCAACCACCTGTGCAATAAAAGTTTTAAATAAAAAAATAAATAAAAATAAAATAACAATACTGTAAATCAAGTTCATATTATTACGAACTCATTTTGTAATTTATTTAACACAGTTTTTTTATTGTTTTATGACATTTAACAAGCTTAATAAATGACAGTCTAATGATAGAAATCTTCTATCAGGTACATAACTATTTTAATACTGGTCTAGTTTTTATGTAACTAAATGCACTGTATAGTTTGAGTAAAACTTGCTTTATGGCACTTCTTTAGTTTTTACAAAGAATGATTTTCTTTTCTTTTTAAACATAGTTTTTAGCATACTTTTGCATACTAGCTGATGAAAAGGAATCTATACATAACTTGAGAACGAATCATACAAAATTAATTTTCTTATTGCGGTTTCATCTTTATTTTACTGTAAGTAAAGATTGCAATTCAGAGTCTTTTTCTCTTTTAATTTGAGAATTTGTGGTGCAAGTTGTGCTTTGTGTTAATAGTAAGCCCAGTACATTATTTTGGTTAGCTACTGTAGTGCTAAAGTAGAGTACAGTACACGCCAAGGCTGCAAGGTGTAATGGTATTAATCAAAATAGAACCACAAATTCCTGTGAGTACACAGAATGTTACAGCACAAAAAATTAGATAAACTATATATATATATATGTATATATATATATGTATATATATATATATGTATATATATATATATATATATATATATATATATATATATATATATATATATATATGGGGTATATTATGTTAAAAAACAAAGGAGTCACTTGCCTGGACCACAGATGGCAACGCATCCAGTAGATCAATGAGTCGGGTGAATCCGTAATTTGCCACTCTGCACTGCCGGCCGAAATGGTGATGATAAGCTGGAATAAATTTGACGAAGGACAGCTGGCATTTGGGCGAGGCTCGCAGCAGCTCCACCACCTCACGTCCAAATAAGGAGATCTGTTGGGCCAGCTGGGCGGGTGAAGTGGAACGCTCATTCATTTCCGAGCTGCTCGAGTCTTCTGAGGCAGCAGAGGATGCAGGAAGAGAACCGTTGGCAGACATTCCCCACGTGAGCATCTTTGCACAGCCACCATTAGGAGAGCTTGTGAGAGTAACTCCATACACCCAAGTCACCAAGTGCTCCAAAGGAACTCCCCTCTCATCAGGTTGAAGCAAGCCAATCTCAGCTTCATAGCACAGAGGAAAACTGGAAAAAAAAAAACATTCCAAAGTCACTTCAATTGTAACTACATATCGTCGTTGTAGCGCGTTTTTGGCCGATCTTCCAGTTGTAAGTTATGACTCTTTGGCCGATCTATATATTGTAAGTTATAACTCTCTGGCTGATCTGCATATTGTAAGTTATGGCCTTCTGGCTGATCTGCAATTTTTCTAATTGTTCAGGAGAAGCAAAAAACTGATTATCTCCGGAAATATTAATTGGAAATTAAAATCCTGTATGCAGCACTTTTATAATGTAAATACGATAAAAAATACGTATAAAAGTCCGTCGGTCATCTTTAAAAAATAATAATAATAAATAAATGAAATTTGCCATAATCCGACAGGGCTTGAAAATGCATGTAATAATCCTCTCTCACGTTGTTAACTCGGCTAGAAATTAAAAACACGATGTAATAGAATTACAGAATTAATTAAAATTAATGAAACGCGCTCGTCTTCAATATTTATTTATATATACGTCGCGTATATATATGCATATATGATACCTGTATTTTTTTCAGCTACTTAAACATTTTCATGGTTCGTTTTCTAGCTGACAAATGAAAATGCATGGGTATAAGACATAAAATTACTGTGTATTACTATAATATTATTTCATGTTTATCATTATTTTAATTTTAGGGAAAAAAAGCGGCTGTGCAGGGACTATAAAAAAAGTTTATTTATTAAAAATAGAATCGAACACAGCCGAGTTTGGGTGATTTTAGCATCGTCGATCGCTGATAATGTCGATTTTTTTTTTGTGTAATAAATAACAGCAATGCAATAGGCAATTATAAGTTCATTAATTGCAATTGATGCAAAAAAATTAGCTTAATTAGCATGCTACTTGTTTTACAGGTCTGCACATAAACGCGGAAATTAAACGTAATTAACCAAGACGATTAAATATCACAGCGAGTTCTATGCTCGATCGAAGAATAATATACTTTTATACTTTGTTAACTGCATGCATTTAATTATGTATATAATATATTATAGACGCGTAATAGCAGAATTCCGTTGCTGAATTAATCATAAAAATATATATAGTAAATATATTTACGCTATTTTATAATTTATTTATGCTAAATTTTATTTATAACAACAAATATTAATATGGTACGTCGATCACTATAATTCTATAATGGGTACGTATATAATGGGTGCGATTCACGAAGCCGGAAGTGAGCGTTGTGCTTCGTGGTATCTCGCGATTTTTTTTTTCATCTTTTCAGGTTCATACGATAATAACATAATATATCAATATTATAATAGTATAATATTGATAGCACACGTTGGACCGTCAATGAATTAACAAAAGTTATGTACGTGTCTGCTAGAAGAGACCAATTAGCTGTCGCACTTCGACTCTTTCAGGCCAGCATAAAAACATGTTTTTACAAACTTTTAACATCTCACAATATATTATTATACGCAGCAATATATGGTAAAAAAATATAAAATAACTTGCAAAAAAATAATAATAATAATATAATTTTATTTGCTAATTTTTCCTAGTTATATAAGAACGTCCTAGAGTATATTATAATTGCTAAAAAAAATGTAATACTATGCTAGCTATATATCCTAAAATAATAATTTTATATAAATACCGGTATTTTTTATCTATTATAGTTATTACGACACTCTACAATATATGCATGCAAGTTACAGATCTTTGTGACGCCTTTATTGTGGTCAGTTGCAATATTTTCCCCCACAGGCAGATGTGTATCAAAATTAACATACTAAAAGCTTAATTATTTCTTTCCGATATACTGTAGGGCGCGCGCCGCAATAACAAAATAATATTTATAAACAAAATCACAACAATTTTGAAAAAAATCACATTTAATTATTAAGTTAATTATTATTAATTATTATACACGTAGCTGAACCATATAATTACGAGTTATTCAATCGTTGCATGCATGATTCCAGATTTTAGAGATCACCCGATGCAATCTCCTGGAGAGATATTTTGTTACTTGATTGATTAAATGTTAATTGGCCGTTAGGAAAATTATTCTTTGCAGCCAGAAGAAGTAAATAACTGGATTGAATAAATATATGATTTAAGTTTTTGCTCTGTGTTGATATTTTGTTACGTGTTATTTGCAAACAGCTGATTTCGCGGGCCTCGCCCCTTTTTTTATTATTTTTCTAGCATTTAAATGAAAATTATTAGGAAAATACCACTAATGCCATCTTGTGTCAAATTTTGCACTCTTTCGAATGGCGCAATAAAACAAAAGTTGTAACTTTTGACATTTCGGCCACTCGTCCCTGGCAAAAATAAAGCTGATCAGCCAGAGAGTCATAACTTACAATATATAGATCGGCCATGGAGTCATAACTTACAACTGGAAGATCGGCCAAAAACGCGCTACAACGACGATATAATACACAAATCCTCACCTGTGCAGAGGAAGAGCTCCTTGGTGAGAATTAAGCAGGTGATAGATGTGGGAACTCAGGAGCTGCAGGCTTATGTTCACAACGGGAAGAGGTTGCAACGTTTTTTCTGCCCAACCGGCACCACACTTATCAGACAAAGCATGAATGGGACAGTAAGGGATTTCAGGCATCTGACCCTCCTGAAACATACATATTGTCCCCACCTTAAAAAAAGGTATTGCATGATTTTTATTATTTCTCATTATTATAACTTTATTTTTTTGAAGCTAAAAAACATTTTCAACTCAAATCAAGATATAAAATTTTGATTAGGAATGTTTTTTTTTTTTTTTTTTTTTTTTTTTTTTTTAATAGAAAGGTTTAGTAAAAATTTGTATTTCTGATAATTTTTTTTTTTTTTTTTTCATTTAAGTATGAATTTGGGAAATTAAACTAAAGACTAAATCACTAAATTTATGAGAAGCTAGTTTAAACTTGAATGAAATTTATTATCAATGTGTTCATATTGTTCATATGAGCTAACCTGGAGAGATGCATAAGCCATGTCTGAGAAGGAGGGAGTCACAGATCGTCGAGTTTCTGGTAGCAGAGTGATGAAGCGCCCTCCTCCAGCCTCTTCACTGATGTTTGCCACATCCCGCATGCGATGCAGCTCCGACAGGCTCACCTGAAAGCATCACAAGGGAGTGTGAGCTAAGAAGCGTTGGTGATCAAAGAGGTAGCTACACTTACCGAAGACAGGAAACGACGCTCGTACAGCTCACAAAGTTTAAACAAAGGTAAACGGTGATCAGGTACCTCCTGCAACAGTGCTGCCACCTGGGCTCGGACCAGTTGTGCTGTGGGGCTGACAGTTCCAGAACGGTAGTTCTGTGGCTGCATTGAGATGCGAATACGTCTGTTTCCAATCTTCTGACGATGCAGCGAAGCTACTGCTACCTGAGCATCTTGGCGAGAGGCAACTCTCACACGAGCAGACAGTTGACCATCAGACTGTGAGTGCACCGAAAGCTGCAGCACCTGCATAACAAGAATGAGGTAACTTGGGAACTAGCTGGAGGTCACAGAGCTGCAGTTACCATGACATGCTCCTTGAAGGCCGCTAGCAGCAAATGACGCATCTCCTTGGGATCAATGGAATGATCCAGGTTAGCCACCTGCAGGTCTACAGGGCTGCTCACTGAGATTGAATCTATTGGAGTTTGGATTGGCTGGAAACCCTGGAATATTGCATGTATTACAGTAAGAAAATCTGTAAAATGTTTATAGGGGAGAAATGGAACAAATCAAAGCAAGTATAAATGATACTGTTGTTTTCCTGTAATTCAAGCTGGCACACCTAAATTCTATTCTTCCTAACTGACAAAGTTCAATCATTGTATCAAACTTTAATACATGATTAAAGGAAATTAACCTACCTCTGAGCCATCAGCATCAGCTCTCATAGGAAACGGACTGGTACTACGATTGCTCAACATAGGAGATGGGCTTCTCTTCTTGGCAGTGGTTGGAATCATCATGACAGGAGAGGAGGAGCGCTGAGGAATAAGGTGGGGAGGCGGCAAAAGCCCTTGATGGAACCACGAGCTCACCGAAGTAAGAGAACTCTCGAAGCTGTCTTCTTCTTTAGGAGCTGCAAGAAAAAAAAAATATATATATATATATATATATATATATATATATATATATTTTAATCATGAGTTAGCATGGGACAAATTAGAATTGAATATATTTATTTTACTATCTTTTGATTACACAGTAGTTTCATACTCAAAACACTACATGTCCAATTAACATCAATATTATAGTGTCCATTGCCACACAAATCAATTTGAAGACAATGGTAATGGTATGAAAGATTGATGAATTTTCTGATTTTCTCCAAGCATTTTAATTTCAAATCGTTGCAGAAAGAAACTCACTTGTTGGTTAAATATGGTTTAAGAAACAAACTGAACTGATATCAACTGTGGTGACAGGAGTTATGCTACTAAAAATTTATTTTACCTTTCATAAAAAATTAAAATGGTAATGCAAGTGTAACTTACACTGGCTGTGTCGGCCCCTGATGGAGCGGGCGTTCTGTTGCTTGCCGAGGAACTGACTAGATTGCGGAGCAGCCTCCATGCTTGAGGCAAGCCACGACTTTGGGGGTTGGAATCCTCTAGGCCACATTGGTGGGGCACTTGAGGACAAACCACTTGGTTCTGGCTGCAGGTAGTAATCTGGCTGGTAACTGGAGTGAACTGGAAACATTGACAATAGAATGAATGACACAACAGGTGGATTATATCTGTCACCCAATGAAGTAAAATCAAGAGTGCTATAGACTGCATTTCATGTTTATTGAGTCAAGTTTATGTTAAGTGAGGGGACATTTTATCAAATGACTGCTAAATAACATAGATGTGACAATTACATGAGCATAACATCAAACTGGGTAGTTTGCTGTGTTTGTATTTATCATGAAACATTGCTGATATTACTTAATCAGGCAATGATCCAGAAATAGTCAGGCTAAAAAGAGGTGGTGGGAGAAGTTGGTGAAATTTTGATAAGACTCGACAAACTTTGCTTTAATTGAAAATAAACAATGAGGCAATTTAAAGACTAGCAATGTGCCATAAAAATAAATTAATATTCAGCAATAGGTCACAGACAGACCACAGAAGATACATAATAAAAGACACTTACTGGGCCGTGGAGCAACAAGTCGAGTAGGCTGCTCGGTGCTGGGGGTAGAGCGGGCTGGCTGAGGAAGTCCTACGTGAATCTTGCGCCCAAACACGTCTTCTCCCTCCATACGCAGACGTGCCCTACAGTAAAAAATTGTTATGTTAAATAAGGTACTCAATTACAACAGAAGCAAAAAAAAGCAGAAGGTACCAGAAGACATTGGTCAATATATTATTATACTGAGTGCAAATTACTACTGAACATCCTTCTTGCACTACAGTTATTTAAAGAATCAAGAGACTTTAATTGCTCCGTATTACGTGCTAGTTAATGTAGTGTTAGTCCAATTCCCTTGTGTAGTTTCATTATTGAAGTGGGTACCATGGAAAATTCAATCAAAATTTGATAGCTTCTACCAACTCACAAGCAATTGAATTGAATTGATTGATGTATTGACTTCGGGTCTAAGGACCAAGCAGTCATTGCCCGTAAAAACTCACAAGCAAGCCAGCCAGACTCACAGCTGATATTATTATAACCAATTACTATATTGTCCCTACAGTATCTAACATCTTTGAAAAATTGAGTACCAAGCATTGACTTTTTTTTAAAAAATTACTTTCCATTAGTCCCAGATACCAGTATTTTTATTATTTTCTTTAACTTTTAATGTTTAATAAATTTTGTTTAGCTTTCTTTCTTTCTCCCCCTCTCCCTTTTTAACACTGCAAGAAGAGTTTTATTTATTATTTCCATCAAATTAAAAATAGCAGGGACCGGATGCACGCGTTTTTTTCGTGCATCCGAGATGCGCATCCGGATGCAAATTAATTTTTCGTGCATCCATGGATGCGCATCCGGATGCAAATTTATTTTTCATGCATCTGGGATGCGCATCCGGATGCAAATTTATTTTCCATGCATCTGAGATGCGCATCCGGATGCATTAATTTTTTCCCGTGCATCTGGGATGCACGGATGCGGATGCAAAGCCCATTTTTGCGCATCCGTGTGCATCTTGCATCTGCATCCGCATCCGATCTTTGGTTTTTATAATACACTTTGTTTATTGTAATTTTTAAACGACAAGTGGCAGATAAAGTTAAAAAATATGCCTCGTGTTAAAGATTTATTTAGAGGCAATTAGCAAATAACCTGATAAAAAAGAGAAAAAAAAGTGTTAAATGGATGCAAATTTATTTTTCGTGCATCCGTGGATGCGCATCTGGATGCAAATTTATTTTTCATACATCTGGGATGCGCATCCGGATGCATTCATTTTTCCCCGTGCATCTGGGATGCGCATCCGGATGCATTCATTTTCTCCTGTGCATCGGGATGCACGGATGCGGATGCAAGCCCATTTTTGCGCATCCGTGTGCATCTTGCATCTGCATCCGCATCCGATCCCTGAAAAATAGTAATTAAAGAAATGAAAAACTTGCAATTTATCGCATTGTCTTCGGTATTTACCAAGATGTCTGCTATAAGATTTCTAGTCAAATCATCAAGTCACAATAATTGCAGCTCATTGCTAGATAAGAAATCGCCATGTATTTAATTTTCAATTTGTAAGAATCATTATCTGACAAATTAAATAAAAGAATAAATTACTGAAAGTAGAGTGAGCGATTTCATTTTTTGGAATATTTTATTTTCTAAAAATAGTTTAACCTGCCTTCTATTGAGAAATTAAAACCAAAAAATTCCATCTCAAATAGCTTCCCCACAAAAAATTCCCAAAGTTGGTGTTTCGGATTTCGGAGGCCTTTAACATGCATCCTTATGGAACAGAAAACAGCTTTTTACTCCAACGTAGTCTGAACTATGGTACCGATTAAAAAATACGTATCCACGTAATCTATGATGAATTCTTTAATGGATTTTCAAACATATTTATTTTTTTACGGAGCCGTATAAAAATATTGAAATTTTTGCGGGTTAATTCCCATAAGAATTTTCAAGATTTTTTTTCCGGAAAAACGGCTCCGTATTTTTTTTATTTGAAAATCCATTTAAGAATTCATCATAGATTAATAATAATAATAATAATAATAATATTTGTTTATTTGGGATACATTACATTGTAGGGAATAGGGAAAAAAAATAATAATAACAACAACATAATAACCCAAATTGGTGAATATAAAAGGCTAAGGAGCCTATACACATAGAGCGAACATTCACCACACATCAGAAAAAACTGCATTGTCAAAAATTGTATATATATATAAAAAATAAATATTTAACACATAAAAATTAATACATAAAACGTACAAGTCAATAATATTATAAGTATTTTTTAATTGGTACCATAGTTCAGACGAAGTTGGAGTAAAAAGCTGTTTTCTGTTCCATAAGGAGGCATGCATGTTAAAGGCCTCCGAAACACCAACTTTCATGGGAATTTTTTGTGGTGAAACTATTTGAGATGGTTTTCATTTTTCAATAGAGGGCGAGTTAAACTATTTTTAGAAAATAATATATATATATTTTTATGTATATATATATATATATATATATATATATATATATATATATATATATATATATATATATATATATATATATATATAAATGAAATCGCTCACTCTACTTTAACACTTACATAGCGTGTCAATGCACTTCATTTTCACAATAAAGTTAATTTAAACAATTTTCTAAAAAGAAAGAAAAAATTCCATGCATGGGCCATTTTTCGGCCTAGCAATGAGGTGTTAGAATGTGAAAATTTTAGTGGCTTAATCAAAAGAAGGGGTAAAAATATGGTACTGTGAATTTTGTCAGATTTTTCTGAGACCGGGAACTATTTTTAAAAAATTATTGAAAATCTATTTTGATGACGTCACGGGCGGTACTCCTTAAGAAAAAGGATAGGGCAGTGCCGCCCGTGACGTCATAAAATATACTTTCAATAATTTTTTAAAAATAGTTTCCGGTCTCAGAAAAATAAGATATATATATATATATATATATATATATATATATATATATATATATATATATATATATATATAATATATATATATATATATATATATATATATATATATATATATATATATATATATAATATATATATATATATATATATATATATATATATATATATATATATATTATAATATTTCGCTGCTGGTGTTGTGTTCCTCATAACAGTTGATTTTTTTTATTCTATAGTGAGTATCACAGTTGCTCTGAAATTATTCAGTCATAAAAAAATTGATTGAATCGTCTCTTTATATAGGATTTTTCAAACGAAAAATTACAAAAAATTGTGACAAAATGAGTCATTGGTTTTTTAGAATCATGCCATGATCAAATGAGTTGGTCGTCTTGGGCAGAACAGCCTGAACAGCATCGATATGTTTCACTTTGCAAGTGTTAAAATCCAGCTAAAATACCGTATTTCCTAATACTAAAATGTGAAAATTTCTTTTTATATAATGATACACGTAAGTAACGTAAGCAAAAATCTGGCACGTCGCTTCAAGGCCTTAAGTCATTTGCAAGAAGAGAGAAAATTTTACGGAAAAATAAAATTATATCGTGCAGATGGCCAGCTTCCTGCATGCTTACGCGTCCCAGCGTAGCCTGACTTCGGTGATCTAACGAGTGATCTTACTTCATTCAACATCATAAATGCGATCGTAATTTTATATTTCTGACCGGAGTGACCGGAATAATTAATTTTCATATTAGGATGAAAAAAAATTGAATTTGAATACATATTATATTGTTTCTATATTATACAACGTACAGAGAATATGTGAACAAGAGATACCGAATATTATAAAACGACAGTCGTATTATTATGCACGTGCATATTGCACCATCTAAGGCTAGTCGCAGACAGAATCACATGATTTCGCAGCGTATGATAAAAAAAATTAAGAAACTATGCGATCAGGTATGCGCGCACACAGCTTCGCATGGTATAGTATGGTATGATATCGTTGGGTGGTCCAAAATGGCTGAGTGCTTCGCAACACTGTCGTCCGACGCTCCGCTCAAATTGTCTGTCCTCATCCTGGTAACTATCCCCATCCTATCTATTGATCAATAATCTTGATCTCTATCCTTTTCCTCAGCCAATTTGATTCAAAATTATCATTTTCCGCCTCACCTCACCCCCATAATCACTACTCTTGATCCTACTCACGGTTGGGCTACAGGTCCCAACACATTGAGAATTTCAAACTTCCTGTGACATCCTTCATGTTGGCGCCACATCATCAACCAACATTATTCCACCCCACACCACATAGTCAACGGCCAACAAATTCATCCAATTCCCTGCGTGGTCTTGGTTGTTCCACGGTAAAACGTGGTCGGCGGCAAGAAGTGGCACGCTGTCCCGCTTCCCATCATCACCTTGCGTCCCTCGTCCCATAATCACCCTATCCATTGTTCAACCTTTTTACCTTTTTAAATTCTTAACCACTAGAACAATTTATACACGTATTACTACAACATAGTCCAAACTTACTAAGTACGTGGGTGTATGGCTGTTTAACAACGGCCTATTCTCAAAAACGAAACAAGAAGAAGAAGAAGTATGACATCGTAAGTTTCTCATTTAGAACCGTTTCTAAATTTTTATCATACGAAGTCATACGATACGATGCTGTCTGTGAGCAGCCTAATGTTTATGTAAAAGTTATAAAGATCAAAACATTGATTTAATTATTATATGTAATTCACAAGTACACAAAGCTTAATAGTTTAAAAACCATAATTAAGCTTTTAGAGTATTAAACACGACCAGTGCATTTCACTTGCAGTAAAAATAATAAAATAACCTTCAGTCAGTTCAGTTGAATTATCGCATCATCAGTATAATATATAGAGCAATCACGAAAGTCGATTTTTTTTAAACATTATTAATAGCAAAACATGAAACTGGGAATGCATTCCTATTATAATAAGTATATATAGTGTAATTACGATATTGTACAACCATAAAAACGTTCGCAAGTTTAGATGCCGGGGGGGTATACACATTTGTACTTCACACGAATTTATCAGCAATTTATCTCACGAAGTACTCTATTTAATATACCGAGAGTAAATTAATTGTTTCGTTGGAATATGTATGACATAGTAAAAATATGTCAGATTCTGATAATTACAAAATGAACAAACTGCAAAATAAGCAGGATCGCGTTCAAAGTTTACAGTGTGTATTAAAAAAAAACTCCATTTTACACAGACACGCAGCAAAAAAAAAAAAAAAAAAATGAACGTGAAACGTGACGTTCATTTTAAAAGAAAAGGTTTATTTTGTGCAGAGACGAGCTGTGTTTTCGATTGCCCAGCACCTCCAGCATTTGCGAAATTCTTGAAACACGCGATTCTGAAATAATGCGTACAATTAACCTCAACATAGTATTTTTGTCCGTGAAAAACAAATATACATACGTTGATTTTATGTCAACGTTTCTCTCGGCTTACAAAAGTTCGTTATAAACGCTTGCTGTTACAATGCATGAGCACATCCACATAATATATATATACATCAAAGAACATGGATGGATTTCCAAGAAACAATCGTATACATTTTGTTATTATAATTGTACTTCCAGTTAGTAAAAGTTACCTAATTAATGCAGCGTATTTCCGTTTAGACGAGACGATTCTCACATGAGCGGAGCCTGACGATACTCGAACTGTGCACGAGTCGACGAGTGTGCAGCGTATAGCGCGGGCCGCGGGACGTGATAAGATGGCGTGTTCGTAAGTAACTCCTGAGCGATGTTTACGCAGCGCATCAGGTCGGTTTTTATGCAACGAAGCAGCTCGTGCGCATGCTTGGGTGTTTAGAAAATCAGCAGGAGAAGCGTCGTCTGCGTCGTTCGGAATGTGCTTGTTTCTAACACGATGAGATCTGTAAATTATTTGTCATCTTGCCGCAGGTGTACCTTGTACTCTTATCCTTGACCTTCATGTGTCAATATTACGTAACAATGGAGGCTTCAAGTCAGCTGATTTTTCGGTGATCCCACCCGCTATACCAAACCTATGTAAAAAAAACGTGAATTCGTTTTTTCACTAAGAATAAGATTTTTCAGGGAAAATTCCTTTACGGAACTTTGGTCCAAACTGAAAAATACAGTAGATAATTCAAGATTTAGCTTTTTTACTTGATTTATAACCGAGAAAAGTTAAAAAAACACTTTGCTTCATTTTAAAGTGCAAGATGAACCTTAGCGACAAACAGTTGCGCAGCGAAAGCGCATCACTTGAAGCCTCTATTAAAAATATCGGAAATTTTCAGAAATTTTAATCGAAATTAATACATACATAAATTCTTGGATGAGTGACCGTTTCAAGTGAAAAATACGCTGCTCCCTCCCTGGGGTAAATTCATCTCGCTTTCCACCCAGTGCAGTGATGCACTTGTGTGTGGTTCCCCAGGCTTTGGACATTGCTTTGGTCCATTGAGAAAAAGTAGAGGTGTCCGTCCTGACTGAGGTTTTCCACGGTTCCCTCAGTCTCACCTCAGCGAATGCTGGGACGCGTAAGCATGCAGGCCGTGGCCACTATCCGTTCCCTACCTTATCTCTACCCAGTACCCCGCCGCGAGCTGTGAGCTCTTAGGGGTGTATCCTTGTAAAAAAAAAATAGTTAATATGCAATTAACTCCGCATTTTTTCTAGTTAAAAATTAATAAAATATTGTTCGTGTACAGTGTAGTTCATTCGGATCGAGGGAGAGGGACATTTGATTTTTTATTATATATATTTTTTAAATTAAAGTAGTTAATAAATACCTCTAATTTTAATTAAAAGCGTATGGATATAGGATTAAGGTTGTTTGCAGGCTTGCAGCTAATATAAATGCAATTTTTTTGCATGTATAATAGAAGGTATATATTTTTCACGAAAAAATTACAAGAAAACATATAACATAAATAAATATAAAGGTAATATTAATTATTGATTGATAAAATTACAAATATTAATTATTACTATGATTTTATAAAGATAAATTTTAAGTATATTAAATTAAGATATTTTACAATATTTACTATATATTTATATACCAGCATACATCAAATGGTATGTAAAACAAAAATAGTTTACTATATATACCCTAGGAAATTATTTATTTTGATATTTCCCTGATATACAATTAATACAAAAATATACAATAATATGCAATACTGTAATTCACATTAATGTTTTCGAAGATCCTGTTGTACGATTGACAATAATAAAATGTGATGCAATTATAATGTACTTGCCATTCTGAGTCTTACGAAGAGAAAACTTTACTGCCTGACGTCGGAAGCAAAACGGTGCGCGCATTCCAACTGCGAGTGTTATTTTGCTCCAGACTTAGTTAACATGGAAAATTGTAAAATATGCTTGCACACACAATTTTGTTTTGGTTATACGGTAGTACTAATTTTAGAGTTAAATATAAAAGTCAGTCTATTTTTCTTCTTAGAAGGCAATGAATGTCGGATAAAATCACTCATGTATGATGTATGATTTTCACGATCAGCGCGGACTTAATTATAATTAATTAGTTTAAATGTTTGATAAACAGACCAAAATATGTTTAACTGATTACTCATTATAATTAGTTTAAATGTTCGATTTTATTTAAATTAAAAAATGAAACTACTTCTGGGGAAATCCAGGAAATAAACATATGGACAACATACATGAAAAAAAATTATTGCAGAAATGAATAGAGGGTACCAAATTATGCTACTCTGAATTTTTTCAGATTTTTTTGAAACCCAGAACTATTTTGAAATAATTATTGAAAGCGCGGCCACGCCCCCTGGGGGCATCAATAGGCGTCCAGTCTCTATCCTTTTTATTAAGAATTCAGGGTGCCAACTGAAATCACAGGACTTTCAATAATTATTTAAAAATAGTTCCGGGTCTCAAAAAAATCTGAAAAAAACTCAGAGTAGCATAATTTGGTACCCTCTATTCATTTCTGCAATAAAATTTTTTCATGTATGTTTTGTCCATTAATAAAACTCCGATTAATAAAATATAAATTGGCATTTCTAATTTAATTTATTTAGGCAGGTTTAGTACTGCTGCTCAATACTTGCCAATACAATGCCAAAATATTCCTCAACTCAGGATGAATTTTATGTCAAATCAATTTTTTTCCCCGCCCTAAGGATATCAATTTTTTCATTGTTTGTTTTTATAGAAATTTTAATATAGGGCAGTTAAAATAATTTAATAATTTTTTTGCACTCTAGTACCTTTACCCTAAAACTTCCAACATCACAACTTGATTTCCTAATTTTATAATATAGAAATCAGTGATTTTTATGTATATGAATTAAAATACAATCTGCTAACACAAATTACGTACATGTAAATGTATGTAGCTATGTACGTACCAATTACGAGGTTGAATTAAAAATTCCATCCAAATTAAAAAATACTATTTACTAGCCACATTTGCTGTGGTATTTTCTAATTTTAATTATTCTTTTCAAGTGCAGTCACACACAACAAACAAAAGAAAAATAAATAAAAAATACTTGCGAAAATACAAGAGCACAGAACTTAATTGCTGTGTTATAATACTTAAATAATTTTAACCATAATATTGTAGTGTCATTCATCAATAGTATAGTAACCATAACTTACTATAATCAATAGAAGTTTGGTACTAAATTATTTTTTCCTGCATTTTTCTGTGAACCTAAATATTTATAAGACAATTTTAATATTTTATATTATTATGACCATCTGTATAGCCGCGGTGACCTAAACTTAAAAATTTCCATCAGTAGCTTTTAAGTTAGAGATAACGTCGAACAGCTGTTCGATGAAATCCCCTTTGATTAACATTTAAACCCTAGCAAATTGCCAAGAATTCTGAAATTTTTTTGAGAGGCAGATATTAGTGCCTAAAAGCCATAGAAAAAGTTTCAAAAACATTTAACGAGCCAATTTTTTAAATTAATTTTTTTAGTTTGGCTCTCCATGGGAAAGCCCTATGCTGAAAATTAAAAAAATTAATTGAAAAAAATCGGCTGGTTAAATTGTTTTGAAATTTTTTCTATGGCTTTTAGGCACTAATATCTGCCTCTCAAAAAAAATTCAGAATTTTTGTCAATTTGCTAAGGTTTACATGTTAATCAAAGGGGATTATGTCGAACAGCTGTTCAGCGTTATCTCTACCTTAACCAATATTGTATAGCACCTGCTGGATTTTTGGAAATTAAGGATTTTAAAGGGTGTGCAAAAATATGTACAAACACAAACAAAACTAACAGACCATAAAAACAGTAGTTTAATGTCTACAAGTAGTACAGTAAATTTCATGCAAAGAAATCAAACCATGCACATATAAGGTCTGTTCGTAAACCCTGCTCGGTGTACACTTTTACACCAGCTCAGAGCAAGGGGTAATGAGTGCAGTGCAAAACAAAGTCACGAATTTTGTTCGTAAATTTGCTCCGAGTACACCGAGCAGGGTTTACGAACAGGCCTATAAACAAATCAGCTTTACCATATTGAACTGATCACATACTTTGAAAATAGTAACACATTTACATTCAATGTTCAAGATTATAACTTCTAGTCTCAAAGTGACTATTGAGATCCAAAAAATAAACAGGAATACATGCAGCAAGCAAAGAATAAGTAGGATGCAGGAGGATGCAGGGTCTTTGTATGTGCGAACCCTTTTGACTTGATATTACAAATGTAATCAAAAGATTGCAGTAAAATTCCTATTCTTGTAATTTTAGAAAGCAGCAAGAAAGCATGCAATAAGCATAAAGTAGGTAAGGTAGGGATCTACCTGTAGGCTGTCTCTGAGCTGCTGAACCTCATTACGGCCTCACAGTCTTTAAGGGAGACGACACGACCACCACAGTTTGCCGAGAGTAGTCTCAGTCGGTTCTTCACCTTGGAGACTGAGGTGTCGGGCAGATTACTGACCACCAGGTCCATGGCCTGAGGGGTTGGCACGAGTCCCTATCAACAAGCAGCGTACAAAGTTAGCATGTGATAAACAGAAAGTAATGCACAATATAAAGTTGTAGAAAAAATATTAGATCCTAAAAATATCTGCAGAGCAATGAAAGGAAGATTATCAAGATTTGAAGGACCAGATGAGGTTGGGAGACGGCTCTGTGTACTGAAATTTGTGCTACTTTTATCAAGGATGCAGCAATGCATTGGGATAATTATAAAAAAGCAAAATTTATTTGAGAGACTTATGAAGCTGAAATATTTTTTTATACTGTACTTGTCTAAAGGTATGTATATTGCAATTACTTAAAGTGTTTTCAATTGTATAAATTTATGCTGGGGCGGCTGTATGAGCATTTGTCATGCTTTTGCAATGTTAAGCAACCAATGATTCCCCGCTAGGCGCACATAGTTTCGGTAGTTTAACTCTTACCATCAAGTTTGCTATTAACTTTCATAATGTTAATATGTATGCCTTTTAAAATATGATATTGTTTCAAATAGTAAAATTGTAAATCTATAAGTTATGATGCCTCTGTTAAATTGCTAGAAGAACAATCACGTAAGCAACAAAGTGATTTTACATAACATTATTGTGTGCATCTTACATAACAAAGTTCTCTCGCTTTTAACCAAATTGCTTGTTTCAGAGAAGTTCTCACTGCAAATTATTGATATACACTACATGTATCTTAGCATGAGCAAGTTTTTAAAATTTAAAGGTTTTCTTACCTTTCCAAGAGAACGCTGAGGTAGATCTTTTGTAAGCTCTAAGTAATCATAGTTTTGATCTGAGCATAAAATTAGGGCTTCATTTGTATTGTTTTGGTGCAGTAGAATCACACGAATTTTTTTTCTGCAAACAAAAACAAAAATACATTATACCTCTGCAATATATATAATATATATATATATATATATATATATATATATATATATATATATATATATATATATATATATTGTCAGGGTTGTAATCTACATTACCTATGTCTTAAATCACTAAGATCAGCAGCAAAGTTAATGTCTCCTGATATAAGAATCACGGCAGAAGGGCTACCATGTCGTTCTGCAAACCTACGTAAAGCTTGTCTGAGTTTTTCATCAGCTGCATTCTTGCAAATGGATGCCACATGTACTAAATCAATTTGTGCTACATTTAGTTCTTGTACAACCTGTAATAACAAGAATTAAGTTTACACATTCACAGAAGAATCACTTGTTTACCTGTTAAAAAGCAACCAAGATCATTTCTAGCTCACCTGTGTGCTTTCTTTGGTGACATCACACACAACCACAAACTCGGCCTCCCGGAAGCCCTCGAAGAAGGAATCACGAATCATCTGCACAACAGATAGGGCTGATACTCCGCTTGGTACCTGGCAGTTTTCAATATCCCAGAACACGCCGATGGGAGGCAAACTCGCAGGGCTACATGTACGTCCCCTCCTCCGCCTGCTGTTTCGACCTGCAAGTAAACACACACACATTCAGTACACTTGTGGCTACTAGCTAGTTTGAACCCTGCTTCATTCACGGTAAACTATTTTATTTTAATACATAAGTCGATTCAAGGAAAATATTGATAAGGTTGACAACGTTTCCCCAGTAAAGTTCAAGGTCCTTTTGTCAATTGAATTACAAGTTTCAACTGATGCAGTAGAGAGAATTGAAAATTTACCTTTGAACTCGTTGTACAGAGAGCTTTCAGATTCTGATGTTTCTGAACTATCTTGTTTGGCACACATTGGAGACATTGGAGAGTTGGGGAGAGAGGACAGTAGCTTGTGGAGTCGTGATGCAGGCAACCATACTCCTTCTTCACATTCTTCAACATCCACTGCACCACACAACTCATCTAGCGTTTTGTGAATTTCCAGTGGTAGACCTGAGGAACGGAAATTTAAATAACAAAACTCTACATATTTTATAGCAGTGCATGTACATAATATGTATAAGAAAATGACCAAACCAATTTAACCCATACCTTTTTGTTGTCGCTTTCTATTTTGTGATCGAGACATTTTTTTTTCTTTTTTTTTTAGAAAAAAAATTTATTACATTATATTATCAATTAAAGGAGATGTTATTTGTTGTTAACAAATTCTGCATACAGTACATGAAACAAAGGAATAAAAAGAAATACAGTAAATAAATAACATAAATGAATAAGAAAATAAGCCAAGCAGGATATAATGGTACTAATATTTCAGTTCAACCAGATGTGGGGTGGAGGGGGGTAGTGGGCAGGTTGAGTATTTAAATTAGTGCGAAACTTTCAAGGAAGATGAAATTATTCTCTGTCACCTGATACTATCAATTTTCACAGGAGCTAATTATTTACCGGTTTTCATCATATTGGAATTTGACGCTGTAATGTCACGATGACGTCACTGAGTCAATCTTTGTCTGTTGACCAGATTACATCATCGCGAGTCATATTCCAGTCCCTATCTCGATAAAGAACGGGGATAAATAATAGAGGCTTCAAGTCAGTGTGCCTCGCGATGCTCATTTGTGTCGCTGAATCTTGCATTTGAAAATGAAGCAAAGTGTTTTTTTTTAACTTTTCTTGGTTATAAATACATAATGTAAAAAAATTAATTCTTTAATAATTACCAACTGGATTTTTTGGTTTGGACCAAAACGAAACATTCATTCATTCATTCATTTTTTTTTTTTTTTTTTTTTTTTTTTTTTTTTTTACAAATAAAGATTTACGTAGATAGTTATTAGGTCGGTGGGAACACCGAAAAATCAGCTGACTTAAAACTTCTATAAGTAAAGGCGGAAATTGAGAGCACCAGACAAAAGAGAATAATTACTTACAAGTGAAAATTTCATGCACCTTTAAGCTTGTCGTCGCTTAGCTTAATGTTGTTCTTACAAAAGGGCAAAACAGTCTACATTTATAGTTGAAGAGCCACTTCCGACATGAATTGAAATGCTTGAATCAATATACAGTATAACAGATCTTAGTTTACCACTAGATGCTGATAAACTGACACTGTCTAGTCCACAGAAACTGTCTAATGGTCAACTAAGATCTGTTTATACTGTACTGTAGGCCAATTGTAATACAGTAAAAAAAAAAATATATATTATACATATGAAAAAGTGCAGTAAAAGCTTAATTTATGGAAAAAATAAAAAAATATATTTTTTGTTACTCCCCTCCATCCCCCTCCCTTGCTTTTAATAATTTGATAATTTGTCTTTTCACATTTATTTAAACAATTACGGTACATAGGGTTAAGAAATTATATCAGTATAAAGGACATAATTCCAAACTCCAAACCTGCAATCCATTTTTCTCTGAACTACAGGTAATGGCTTATTCACAAACTAATAAGTAGAGCAAGAAAAGCAGATGACTCAAGGTGCTTTCACATATACTGTAGTCCAAAATTGTTACAGAATACGTAGAAATACCACAAGCCTTGCCCATAACTGCTTACATGTCCCACAAGGTTCATCTTATTTTTGAAAGGTGGAGAGGGGGAGATACGTGGGGAGAAAGGACCATGATTGGAAGCTCGAGTATGATACCAGGGAAGCAACAATGATGTGGGAAAGTATTCTTTTATCAAAAGGACATCAGTGAGAGAGTGGAATCTGTTGGGGGCTGCGGAGGTGGGGGTGGATAGGATTGAGAAGTTCAGTGAGCTGGTGACCACACACAGGACCCCAAACTGTGAGCCATAGTGGTGTAACCACAACTGCCGCAATATATGCATACACACGCCAATATTTACTTTAATATCATACTGTATGCATTTGTATACATCATACATGGAGTGTATAATGCATACATTTGAGGATGTATGCATAATGCCCATCCACTTAGTTAAGACGATGTAAGAATTAAATAATGTATTAATCTTCAATTTTACATTAATTCATCTAATATTAGTTAAAATGTAATTTTGAATGAATTGAATGTACTAAAAATACTGATGTAATTATTAGCGAAAGCTATCAAATAAATTTCATTTTATTTCAAAAAACTAATAATCATCAATTTCAATTACTGTACAGTACTATTTTTCCTCGTTATTGTGGAGTTCAGACCAGGTTCAGACTCGGTAGCACGAGTTAATTTGCAAACAAATCCTAATAAATGAGCCATGGCCTCCTAAAACGTATGTATGTATCATATAATAATATGCATACAGTACTGCTGGACTGGAGGCCTTCCAGAAAACTGTTGTAAACCAAGTCTGATGCATCTCTACCGTCTAGTTTTTAAACTCACCTCATTTTTGATAATTCGAAATTGTGATTCATAACTTTTCTTTATATTAACTGTTTTCAATATCTTGGGTATAAATTGTAATTAGGCTAACTGACAACAAATTTACCAAACAGTTATGCGAATTTTTTTTACGCAAACATATCATTTATGCAGCGTGCGTGATGCGTTTGTTCATTGTTTCGGGTCATTTCCGGTTGTGAAGAGCGCGAAAGTTAAAAGCGCCAAACTTGAATACATTGCAAATTTTTTGAAGCTTGCGTTTTTTTGAAAAATTTTCTACAAAACTAGCTAGATTTATTTACTATAATTATAATTAAATATAATGAGAATGTATCTATAGATAACTGATTACCAGCTGAGAGCAAAATGTGAGGAAAACGGAGTGACAAAGCTGGCGATGCCAAAGGTTGGTGCAGGTCGAGACATGCTAGAGTGGAAACTAGTCAAAAATGAGATAAACCGCATCTTCATGGATAGTGGAATCGAAGTAAAGATTTGTAAGCGACCTCGACTCATGGCAGTAGTCGTTGGCGACCGTAGTCTGGCAGTAGCAGCCGAGCATATCACCGGAGCGGAGGTGATTATTGATGAGTCAACTTCTGGGAGCACATTGAGTAGTATGGAGGCACTGCTAGGGCATGCCCCCATCACGGAGCAAACTGAGGAGATTGTTCTCTTTCTGGGAATGTGTGCAGTGAAAGATGCAAATAACTGCTATGTAGGGGTGGTGAAAAATAAGCTACGTAGTCTGCTCAAGACGGCTATGTCAAAGAGAGTGAGCAGTGCAACAAGCGTTAAAGTGATCGGTGCTTTCAATAACCATGACGAAAGCCCTAACTTACTGAGCAACCTCAACAATGTGATGTATCAGGTGTGTACTGAAATGAAGGTGAGATTTGCAAACCCGTATTATGCACTGAAAACTGAACGCTGGTACAATGGAAGATGGGTGCGCAAGGAGCAAGCAGGGAAGGTGGTGGGCGAGTATGTCAACAGTCAATTGGACTGTTGACTTGAGGGGAGCAAAAAGACAATAGCAAAAGAAAAGTGGCAAACGAGTGGGGTGGGAGCAATTAAGGTTAGTTTAACGCAAAAAGTGACAGTGGAAGAAGAAGCAAATGATATTAGGAGGAAGCAAGTAGTAGTAAACAAAATATTTAAGGGAAGCATCATCAACACACCGAAAAGAGGTCAGCGTAGTATTTCAACGGGAAGTGAGCAGCTGAGCAACATACCGGTACGAGGACTACAGAGCAACATACAGGATCAAGGACAACCGAGCAGACAGCAGCGTGGGAGGTACGTCAGCCAACAACGGAAAACTGGTGAGTGTAAAAACAAACTTTTGGAGGGGGGGAAGCTCATAATAATGGAAGTTAATGTAAGGGGGCTTTTGGGCAAAATAAGACAGCTAAAAACAAAAATAGATTGTCATGAACCGGATGTGCTGGTGTTAGTAGAAACAAAGCTAGATGACAGTATCAAGGATTCGGAGTTGGAACTGTCTGATTACAATATTTTTAGGAGAGATAGAAACAGGAACGGAGGCGGAATTTTAGTGGCAGTCAAAATACAATATAAGGCTTATATAGAATGGGCTGAAAGTGACTGTGAGCTTATGGGTATTGAATTTATTTTAGGGAAAGAAAAAGTTAAGTTAATGGCAGGATATAGACCGGTGGATGTAAATGAGCAAAATGTAATTTTGGAGAGAGTGGTGACTAGACTAGACAATTGCAGCCCGCAGCAAACAACGCTACTTATCGGAGATTTTAATTTGCCGCATATAAACTGGAATGACAGGTGTGAGGTGTTGGGGACGGCAACACAGAAACTAGTAGCAAAAATAACAAATAGGGACATGACACAGGTCATTAATGAATATACGAGAGAGCATGTTAATGGTACTAGAAATATTCTTGATGTAGTTCTAGTTAGACCGATAGAAATCTGGCAAAATACTATGGTTGTGGACGGTATTAGTGATCACAAAATACCTGTCGTAGAGCTAATTTTTGGGAAGTCAAAGCAACCGGAGCAAAAAACGAGAAAGTGGCTTTACCAAAAAGCCGACACAGTAGCAATAGAGAGAGAACTAGAGGATGAGTTTAATTCTTGGTCAGAAAGTAAAGGAGATATAAATCTTTTGTGGGATTCGTATGTTAAAATATGTATGGAAGTACAAGAAAAATATGTACCAGCAAAATCAATTAATGTGAATAGTGACCCACTGTATTTTAATAAAGAGGTTAGAAGCTTAAAGAGGAAGTTGAGAAGAGACTATATTAAATATAAGAAAGGACTAGTTAGGAAAGGTAGAATGAAAGAGACGGAGATGGAACTCAATAATGCAAAGGATAGGGCGAGAAAAATTTTTATGAGCAAGATTTTTGATGAGAAAGATGTAGGTAGCAGCTGGGGAAGAATGTATAAACATATAAAAACTTTAAGAAAGGCAGGAAATGATATACCAGTGCTGAAAGATGCATTGGGAATATATGTTACGGAGTCGGAGAAAGCAAATGCGTGTTCAAAGCAATATGAGGCTGTGTTCCAGGCCAAAGTATTAGATACAGACAAGGGGAATGAGCAAAATAACGAGCAGGAGGAAGGTACAGCAAATAGTAGACATAAGATATTCAGGGTCAGATATAAAGATGTTAGAAGAGCAATAGTGTCATTGAAAAAAGGGAAGGCCCCGGGACCGGACGGAATTACAGCATCATTCCTAAAATTGTGTATTGATAAGCATTGTAAGTACCAAATGCTTATTTTTGAGACGGTAATGAAACAAGGTAAAATGCCAGATGGGTGGAGAGAGGCGTGGGTTATTCCAATTTATAAGGGAGGAGCAAAAAGTGAAGTTAAAAACTACAGACCAGTAAGCCTTACATCAGTAGTTTCAAAAGTAATGGAGAAGATAGTAGTTAAGTACATGAGACTTAAGCTAGAACGGAAGGGATATTTTTGCAAACAACAGCACGGATTTAGGGGGAATTATTCATGTGATACTCAGCTTCTGGGGCTAGTGCAGGACCTCGAGGAAGGCATTGATAAAGGAGAGGAAATACATGCAATATTTTTGGATTTCGAGAAAGCATTTGATAAGGTGCCACATAATATACTAGTGAATAAAATAAGAGAAGCGGTAGGTGAAGAAGGCTTGATAAATTTTATAGAAGATTTTTTAACTGATAGAGTACAGAGAGTCAAGCTAGGGCAAACGTTGTCTGAGGTAGTGAAGGTTACTTCCGGAGTCCCTCAGGGTAGTGTGCTAGGGCCGCTACTTTTTATTATTTTTATTAATGATATTGTACAGAATTTGGAGTCGGAGATGAGGCTTTTTGCTGATGACAGCGTAATCTATAGGACAGTAAGTAATAAGCAGGATGAGCAAATTCTACAAAAGGATCTGGAGACAGTGGGTATATGGATAGAAGCTAATAAAATGAAGCTTAATGTGGGAAAATGTAGTGTGGTTAAGTTCAACAAAAGAAGGGAGCAAAGTCAGGTTAAATATTTTATGGAGGGGGAAGAAATCAAATCAGAGGACAAATACAAATATCTGGGAGTAATGCTTCAGTGCAAACTTAATTGGGATGAACATATTAGGTATGTAACCGCAAAGAGCAGAAGGAATCTTGAGTTTGTAATGAGGAATCTTAAGGGGGCAGGCAGGACAGTAAGAGAAAAAGCATACAAGTCTCTGATTAGACCAATAATGGAATATGGATGTAATGCATGGGACCCGTATAGAGCAAAAGGGAAGAAAGAGATGGAAAAGATACAAAGACGAGCAGCAAGAAGGGTCTTAGAAAAGGGGAACTGGAGCTTTATCTGTGATAAAAACAAAATTTATAAGGGAAGAGAGAGTGTGACTAGAATGATAGAGCAACTGGGATGGGAGGATCTGGAGGAAAGGAGGAAGCAAAGTAGACTGACAGCAATGTATAAAATAACTAGGAACCAAAAGGGCTGGGAGGAGCTTAGCGATCGTACTGAGGAAGGGCGTTATAAAGGTAGGAGGGACCATGATTGGAAGCTGGAGTATAGGAGAAGCAAAAATGATGTGGGCAAGTATTCTTTTTTGAGAAGAACGGTGAGGGAGTGGAATTTGTTGGATTCTGGGCTTGTGGATGCTCGGAGTGTT
This sequence comes from Siphlonurus alternatus, assembly GCA_949825025.1. Taxonomy (NCBI): domain Eukaryota; kingdom Metazoa; phylum Arthropoda; class Insecta; order Ephemeroptera; family Siphlonuridae; genus Siphlonurus; species Siphlonurus alternatus. The sequence goes on from OX463780.1 coordinate 22,049,619, forward strand.
GGTGAGTTCAGGGAGGGGCTGAGAGAGTCAGCCGCAAGCAAGCGAGCCACCGTGGTGGAATACCCACAATAGCCGCAAGCAGTGGTGTATGTATGTAATGTGTGTACACACTGCTATTTAATCTTTAATCTTTAAAATTATGATTTCGATTCATCTGTAAATATATAGCAGAAACTTTGATCGTACATTTTAAAAATAGTATATATTGTTTGATTGTTTCCTGCTCTATTATTATAAAAGTTTATAGGCCTGTTCGTAAACCCTGCTCGGTGTACTCTGAGCAAGTTTACGAACAAAAATCGTGACGTCATTTGCACTGCACTCCCTACACCACCCTCTGCGCTAGCTGGTGTAAGAAAACGGTGTAAAAGTGTTATACACCGAGCAGGGTTTACGAACAGGTCTATATATAATACATGTACTTATATATTATATTACTTACTTGAGATATATGTGAGCTAAATAAAATACACCTTGATCACAGAGAGATAAATAATTGAAATAAAAATTGCACTGATTTAATTTTTCAGATGATTTTTTTATAATCAGTCTTTCGATGACAACATTAAGATGCGCTCTATACAAACAACCATACGGTGTGTGGGTGACGATGGATGAGATATATGGTGAGACGAGGGTTTTATGCTTATGCTGTGTCACTACATATCAGAGTATTATAGAAACAAGTCATTATTCCTTTAGCAGATATGAGGATTTTTTTATTATTTTTAATATTTTTTTTTAAGGAGTAGGAGGAAAATGTCCGCTGTTGCTGAATATCACATAGGAAAAACCACTGAATGCAACAATCGCTTTGGCAGGCGTTAAGGCTATAGAAAATTCATAAGAATAATAATATTCATGACCTGTGGTGCCTATAATATAATGGTTAGGTTGGAGTACAATAATAATAATAATGTTTTCATAATATTTTACATAGTTGTAGCATTGGCTCACAGCTTGCTTTAAATATAATAATAATTATACGAATAATTTTATGATGGAATGTATATATATATTATTAGTATATATATTTTTTTATTATGATTAAAACATGCTGGATACATAATCAGCAATATCAATCTGCTGAGAAAATATCTTTAATACTTACACATTATTTTATCAACACAAACATATTACATTTACAATAACAATAATTACCTCTTCCACAAAATGTAAAAAATTTCTTAACAGATTTATATATAAATTTTACAGCTCAGCAAGATTGTGCTAATAATGCATCAAGACTGATAAACTAAACAAATGCAAACTGTTGGCCAAAGCTTACACTAATTTTAACATAAATGCAAAGGTTCGTAAAATAAAGCTTGACATGAATAATAATTCTGTAAAAACTTTCAGTGCTTCGTAAATAATATTCATATAATTATATTATTTTTCCCCCCTTTGTCTGAAATATTTTTCTTTATTATTGAAAGATTTCAGCAATTTCAATTTATGCATTATAATTGGTGTTTTTAATGCAGGATGAATACAATATTATTTAATCTCGATTGAAATAAATTTATGAAGCACTTTTATTTAAAAAAGGGATGGAAATTAAAATGCAAGTCCTTTTAGACCCGCAAGTGGAAGAACACTTGTAAAAGATCAAGAAAACGCCCAACCTTTTATTAGCTGTAGTCACTTATTAAAAAATTTATGGCTTTGATTAAAATGTGTAGGGGTACGTACGTCTTGTTTTTAAAGAATTTATTTACATTGCAAGCACTTCAACATCTTTAAGATGGTGTGGTGGTTAACAATGCTGACACTTTCAGGTATTGATCAGAGGCTTCAATTTGGAACTATAATGTTTGGTTATTTCAATCAGCAATAATTAATTTCATATACAATTATTATTAATTAAATCTCCATGCTAATATATTTTAATGTAAACATTGATCCTTTAACCAAATCTGATACCTCAAAAACACTTTGTGACCATATTTTCTCTGTGGTATGGGAAATATTAAGGTGGGAAAGGTTATTCACTTATAATGGGAACAACAAAAAACCAACAAACTTTCTTTTTTTTATGCTTTTTTTCATTATATAGTATAAGTTCTATCCTCACTTTTTGATAGTCTGCCTAACAATTAACTGTATAGGCTTTGCTGATATCACATGCTTAAAAAGCACTGTGGATAAAAATGAGAATTTTATATCACAAATATGTCTTGTTTTCACTTTTGTCCAGGCTTTGTTTAACACTTCTTTTGTGTGTGAAATATTTGTCTATTTTTATCACACGACATTTTTGAATATTATGTCTGAGATATTTGTGCACAGATAGTCAGTATAGCCTTGAGTTGTATTTAAAGGCTAAAAGAGATAGCTTGCAATTGAGACTTATTTAGAAAAAAAGTAACAAAACAATAATACTGACATTTGAGATTCTTCTGCTTTTAAGATAATTCTTAAATTATTTAAGTATCTATTCAAGAACTTAAATTAACATTATGGTATAAAAATTTAAAGAAACTGTAGCTCATTGCAAGCTACCTTTTGCTGCCATTGTGTTACCGATGCCCCCTAGGTGCGCCATGGCCTTCGATGGTGCTGGTGGTGATGCAGCACCGAGGGGGGTCTGCGTCATACGACCTCATCACGCCCAAAGTTGATGTCCTGCTCTGCACAAAATTGGGGCGTAAGGGGCAGACAGTTGAACAGGTCACACAAGGGGCAATCTACCACTGGCACAAGATAGAAGATGGCTACAAGCGCGAGGAAGAGGCCAACAGCCCCCCCAAGGCAAGCCCACACCTGGACTCGCTTACGGTGCCTTGAGTAGGGGGAGGAGCCAAGTGTGACAAAAGGCAGCAGTGCAGACGAGAGCAGCAGACCAAACACAAAGCCGAAGACGTGTGCCCAGTTGTCCACCCAGGGCAACAATCCCAGCAGAAGTAGCAAAGCCACTGTGGCCAGCAGCTTGAGCAGGGCCTGCTCTGGTCGTCGTAGCAACGGCCACACGTCTAGCACCTCCACCACCAGGCAGGCCAGCAGCCCAAACTGAGCTCCAGCTGGGCCAACCTGCAATAAAAAAACATGTTTTTTTTTAGCCTATCAGCCTACTTGACAAAGCCATCTATCAATTTTTGGTCGGATTTTTTTTAGTCTCAATTAAAAAATAATAATATTAATAATCACTTTCCCCACTAGTAACTTATTAACATATTTAAAAAATTTAACTAGCTATTTTATTGATAAACCATAGTTTCTATAGATGCAGTATACATTTCAGTACAGGAATACAACTACCAGTACGTAATATAATAATAGACTGTATATTAAAATATTGAATATTAATAAAGTATTCGCAAATATTTATTTACCCTATCACTCATTACATGATAAAAAACATCAAGATGAATTATTTTATTTAATTAAATAATAATCACAAATATTTTCATTATTTTAGAAGCTAATTAGAAATTAAAAATTACAAAATTGACACTTCAAAGTACAGTAAAAAAAAAAAAAAGTTAACATAAAAATTTGACATACCTCTGCTCTATATGGCACAAAGATGGCGCTGGCGAGGTTCCCTCCCATGCCTGATCCCAGGTAGATTACAGCCATACGCAGGGGTCCAGTGAGTCTCTCAACATCACGCATGATGCAGAGCTGTACCACCAGGGTGAGCAGCAGGTGCACCAGCCTATAACAACACCAGTTATCATCTTGTGTCTTGTAAAACAATAGAGAAGCAGGTACTCACCCCGCGTGCAAGAACAAAGATGTCCAGAGACGGTAGAACTGGTCTGGCCGGTCAGGGCTGTAGAATGGGATCATCCCACAAACATCATCCAGGCAAGAAACCTGGAAATTATATACATAATTAACTTAAATAAATAAATAAATAAATAAATAAATAAATAAATAAATAAATAAATAAATAAATAAATAAATAAATAAATAAATAAATAAATAAATAAATAAATAAATAAATAAATAAATAAATAAATAAATAAATAAATAAATAAATAAATAAAATCATCTTTATTGAGGGCGGGATTTAGGCCATAAGGCCCACTCTTCCATCCAACCCAATTATTACTTACTAGTAATAATTTAATAATAACACAGAAAAAACTGTATTCCATTCATATAATAATTTAAAAAAATAATGATTTAAATTGAATCCAAACAATTTCAATCAAATTCAAACAATACCGAAAATAGACTTACTGTAACTTAAATTAAATTACGTTCATTTAAAAATTTAATTGAACTAATTTAATTTAATTTTCATCTTTAATTTAATTACTTTAATTAAAGATGAAAATTTTAATACTTTTTAGATTAATCCTGTAAGTATAGCCATTAGTAAAAGGTTTCTAGTCTTCTATTTTACCTGTGAGCACAACGATGCCTCCTCGTGGAACTTGCCACGAACAAAGTCACAATATTCTTTTGTGGTAATGGAGCAGGCACCATGGATGCCGATACAGCATGGGTGTGCAATCACTTCACACACCATGTGTTCGGCAGTCTTGTCTCGCCTTAGCTGTGTACCCACGCCATTCACTCCACGACGCTGAGCCACAGAGCTAGGCTTGCGACAGATGGGCCACTTGGTGATGTCATCTGGCCACTCGTAGGGAGCAACGGAGGCAGGGGCTTCACAGAACTTGGGGTCAAGGCCACACACAGAGCCAGAGATCCTGCCTCCTGGACCAGCATCCCCAGCAGACCATTTCTTCCATGTGGAGATGATCTTCTAGAACATGGCAGCCGGTCAGCCCTGCTCTCAACTAGACAACATGCAGCGTGCAAGCTTATAAAAAACATTACATCATCTCAACATCTCAAACTCATCAAGCTACATGCTACATTTTACATGTAGGGAAAGACAATCATGATTTTTTTATCAGATTTAAAAAAAAAAAAAAAAAAAGAATAATGCATACACACAGTAACATAATAAATGCTCACATGGTTATTATAGAAATTACAATTTTTACTTCAAAATTTATACAAGCATGTCAACTTTAAATACATTAATTTTAAGTTAAATAACAAAAGAAAATAAATCTATAGTCTACATAAAAGTACAAAAAAACAAACACAATTTTACAGTAGAGTAAAACAAATAAATATGCAAAAGTCAAAGTACAGAGTTAGTCATAAAGACTAGAACAGAGTGATTGATGCAGTGAGTACACACTGTCCCACTTATTTTGACTAAAACTGTACATACAGCCACAGCAGAGCAAAACAATGGTAGCTATAGCAAAGAACTAAGAGAGAGTGACACATACCGTAGGCCTCAGTCCACGAATCTGAGTTGATTGGAACAAAGACAGGGGCATAGTATTAGTACATGTAATATATGTTATTTTACAGGTCAAGCCTCCAAACTTAAGTAACTATATAAAAACTATTCCAGTAAATACTGCAGCAAATAAATATTTGAAATGCAATTCAGTAAAATAATTAGATAACCTTTATTTTCAATGCATAACTACTACGTGGCATTTAAATTTATTTTTACAGCAGCATTGAATAACACAACCCTGGCTAAAAGACTTTAAAAGCAAATTCTTTAACCTGAAAATATTTTTGGTATTTTAAATATTTGACAGTAAATGCCAGGCAAGATCCAGATGGAAGAAAGTGAATGTTTTAACTGGCATATTAGAAGTTAAATGGTCTAAAAAGTAACACTTTCAACATAAAGTAAAGAAGAAAAATTTAAAGAACAATCTAATTCTTCATTGACTTGATTCTAATAGAACATTCTATTAATTAAGAAATATACTACTGTATGTAAAGATATGGGATATGGCATCATGTTATGTATTTATCTATTTATGTATGTATTATGCATGTATAGATATACTTCCCAATAAGTTGCTAGAGGATATTTTATATTTTATCTAGTGTTTTAGGTTTTAGTATTTTTGTTTTTTGTTGTATGCTGTATTTTTTTTTAAAAATAATTATAGGAATTCCTTTTTTTTTATATATATATTTTTTGTTGTGTGTATGTGATTTAGAGTCTTATTATTGTTTAAAGGTAAAGTGATGTTATCCATGTTGTACTTCTGCAACCATTGGTTAAATAAATCAATTGACTTTAATTGAATCGTCTAATATACAGGGTGTAAACATGAATTTTCCCGATTTGGCACTCAAAATAAAGCATGATAATTAAGGTTAACATAGACTTTTGTTACATCAAATTAAAGCTTAGAGTTCAATGTTTTCAAAAATCAAAACTAAAAAGCTTTGCGTGGACTTGTCTTCTTTTGAGACGAAACGGAAACAAAAATTCAACATTTTTGAGCTCCAAAATCCGAAGACTCAGCATTCATATGAAAGAAACTGTTCTTTTTTAATCTTTAATTTGCTTGAATAAAAATTTACCTACACCATTATTTAACCTAAGGCTTCACCACATGAGCACCGTTGGTACCCCAGCACACGTCCAGACAGACCTCCAGTTCTCGCACACAAGTTGCGCTGAATCAAGAGCTCAAGCAGCGCATCACCGCAGCCATTGATTCAGTCACGCCGGCGATTCGGCGCAACTTGTGTGCTAGAACTGGACGTTTGTGTCGACGTGTGCTGGAGTACCAAAGGTGATCATGTGGTGAAGCTTTGGGGTAAATAATGGTGTAGGTAAATTTTTATTCAAGCGAAAAATTAAATAAAAACAGTTTTTTTAGATGAATTCTGAGTCTGCGGATTTTGGAGCTCAGAAATGTCAAATTTTTGTTTGCATTTTGTCTCAAAAGAAGACAAGTCCACGCAACGCTTTCTAGTTTTGATTTTTGAAAACATTGAACTCTAAGCTTTAATTTGATGTAACAAAAGTCTGTGTCAATCTTAATTATCATGCTTTATTTTGAGTGTCAAATCGGGAAAATTCATGTGGACACCCTGTATTTCTTTGTTATGTGATTAATCTCTAATGAATTAGAAAGTTGAACTACTATGAATTCGCTCAATGAAATATGATTTCAATTCTAATTTAAAAAGATCTCTGAACTACATACTGTAGCTTTCTAGCATTACAGATGGCTGATGTAATATACAAAATTTGAAATTTGTGTTATGGACAGTAAAATTGAATCATCACTTTTAAAATTTTATATGTATTTAAAAATTATATTCTTTGTTGCATAAAAAATAAGAAAGTACACAATTATTACAGATATAATCAGAACTCATTGGGGACAGTACTATAGCAGCAACGCAGCATTAAAGATATTTTTCATTCTATTTTCCAGCCTAAATGACTTTGAATCATTCAAAAAGGGCAAATGTTGTCACTGCAGCTCTGAGGAGTGTATGTAGTCTGCCTTATTTAGACGCTCCAGCAATGAAAGCCAGTATTACACGATACAATTTTGCATACAATTTTTCCTTGCAAGAAAATTTCATCTCTATACAAACAAATGGAGTTCAAGTTTTCTTGAAAGTAAAAATTGTATGCAATAGTTAGAAAAATTGCATCGTGTAATACCGGCTTAACATAATGCTCCTCCAAAGGTCGCAACTTACTGAGCACTCTGCCTGCGAGGACTGTACGCAGCCAGAGTCATCGTTGCGGATGCAGCAGGCTGTCTCTCGCTCTTTCTCCCGTGCTTTGCTGATACGTCGCCAGATTCGATGGTCCTTTCTCATGCATGGTGCAAACTTGGCCCCCAGGTGAATCAGGTCAGCCTTAAACACACATAATACATCAACATTTTTACTTTTCATTTAGACTTTTCCATCTACATATGATCGTCATTAAGTTTAAATCTTTAAATAAGTAAAAGATAATTTCAAACAATAACAAAAGTATTTTTTTTTTATTATTTATTTTTTTTTTCTTTAATGAAGGGAATGTTATATATATATATATATATATATATATATATATATATATATATATATATATATATATATATATGTGTGTATTTTAATTTTTATGCCAAAGTGGTAAAATTATGAACAAATTGTTACTATTAATCTATTAACACTGTGACGGCTACTACTCGATCAATACTTAAGTTAAACATAAATGGCTTCAAAGCTTTCCTAAAATATTATTTTAAAGTACAACAAAGATAATTAATAAAAATCACTCACGGCTCTCGGTCCAATCCAGAAGTTTGCAGGCTCCAAGTAGTCTACCTGCTGCAGTGAGAGGCTGGGCACCATAACCTGTGCAAACAGACGGAGGTCAGGTAATTGTAGGAGGGCTGGGATGACGGTGAATACTCACGAGGCCCGAGCGCTGATTCAGGTCAAGACCCAGGGGCCCCAGGCCATAGCAGAGCAGGGACAGTGCCATCACCATCACATGTACCGTTGTCACCCAATAGGTGAAGAACGGACGATAATCTTCAAGGTCATCCAGTTGGCGCTTGTGGCGCTCAACAACCGAGCGACGCATTGACCTCCTGAACAGAGAGCTCATGTTCTCGTAAATGTTCAAATATTAACTTCATTAACATTAATGTTAAGAATACATTTATTTTTGGAGGCATACATGACCAAAATGTGTTTATTGACCCAAAATACAAATAAAAAATTATACATTTATTTGTACTTGATGATATGCATCAAGTGATGGTATCATTACTCTAAATAGCTATTACATACTAAACATTGATTAATAATATTATTTTAAGAAAGAGTTTTTAAAAATAATTACATTGAAACTAAAACTATAGTTCATCATCCCACCAAATTATCAACATAAAATGCGTTAAAATTAATGTTAAATCATCAGTAACGTTATCACTGTACTACATACAGTACAGTATGAAAGACCCTAAATAGATTCACCACTTTACAAAATTAAGAAATCTGAAACTACAATGCTCTCTAAAAGAGGTAAAAGAGAACTTGGTGTGAAACATTACCTGAGCAGGCGTCCAACCAGGCCCATTCCATACTGCCTGCGGTCCGAGTTATCAAGCGCTCGGTCCAGCACGTGGTTCCAGATCCGTGAGGCCCCAACTTCTGAGGAGGTGGCCTCGGCTCCAGGCTCTTGTCTGCTGCGACGCCAGCTGGGAGCTCTGCACAAACATGGTGGCAAATCACAACCAGCAAGTGTGACGAAATAATTTTGACTTAAACCCGTGCATTTTTTTTTTTTTAATAATTATACAAATAATTTATACATAGATTTTAAAATAGATATTTATAAAAATCTGTGTAAGTACATTACAGCAGAGATATGAGTCAGATGACGTACCTGTCATTAGGGAAGGTTGATCTTTGCTCTCTGGTTGGTCTATGGTCAGTTTCGTCTCTCGACGAATCAGGCAGGCTAAATCCCTCTGGCCCAGTGGGCCTTAGGCCTCCTGCCTCTTGCCCCGCCCCCTGCAGGGGAGTTACAAGGGGGGCCACTGAGGCTGGCTCCTCACCCACGGAAGCCTCTATGTCCTCTGACAGTGAGCTCACAGCTTTGTCGAAGAACACCTGTAAGTGAATAATGTTTGTGTTACAATTAATCTGGTCACTGGCTTGTAAGTTTCATAAGATTTCTGTTAACATTTAATTTAAACTAATTTTTAAAAATTTATCTGCATTAATTTTATAGGATAGCTATTAAAAAAAAATAGGTATTAATGCTTAAGCGGCAGCACAAAAATGGTATTACTGTTGTGTGAATTTATAGTGTTGAGGTTGTGAAGTTACCAATAGTTATGATTTGAAACATCAAGGTTAAAGATTGCAGTGGCAATGTAATGCCAAAATTGTGTACAGTAATTAATATTAGTTTGATTTGATTTGTTTATTGGATCCAATACAGAAACTCCCTATTGTGGATACATTGAGAGATACATAATATTATAATAGTTACAATCCTAAAACATAAAATAAAATATGACAAATATTATACACATTATATATACAGTAGAAATAAAAGTGAATTGGATTATTATCCTTAGAAATGGTGCTCATTACCTCGTCGTGGAAGGGGCTTGGTCGCGGCTGCTGCTGGGCTCGCGCTGCAACGTCGAGGGCGGTGGCTGGAGAGAAACTCCGAGACCACTCTCGGCCTCGCGACGTTGGTCTCGCACGGTGCCTTGTCAGCGTCTGTTTGGAACCAAACAATGTTCATCAATACAACAGTATAATATTATAGAAAATCTCTGCTAAAAAATCTCAAAAAATTATAGAATCTGAAGAGTTTACATGAGTTGACACAAGATCAATGTTGTCTTGTACGACCTATATGTTCAAATAAAAATTATTTTTACGTATTATTATTATTATTATTTAGAAGAATTCAAAATTTGTTGTCTATAATAGTATATAGTCTATATACTGTATTTCACATCAACTCCTAAATGGCTACAAAATCCTTTGCATTACTGACCAGTTAAAAAATTATATTTTTATATTTTTGTTCTGTAAATAATACATACCGTTATAACATATCCCAGTCCGCTGAGAGCCATGCGGGCTACAGACTCTTTCCGCCTTACAGGAGGCTCTGCCCAGCGGGGAGGTTGCTCTGAGTCTCCAGCAGGTCCTGGGTGATCTGGTGAATCTGTGGGCAGCACGTCTGGACGAGACGCCACTTGTGCTGCTCTCTGCCGAGCGGGGGCATGGCGTGCAGCCACAGGAGGACATTCCTCTCTGAGAGCTCCACACTTGCGCACCGCCAGGCGCTTGCGACGCTCTAGCCAGCGAAGACGAAGACGCTCCTCGTCGTCCCCCTCGTCGCAGAGTCCAAAGAACTCGGCAGTTCCTCGCCGAATGTAACTGTGAAGAAAGGTGGGATATATTGACAGCAGTTTTTTATTGAGCCTAATGCAAAAAACAGTGTACGATGAGACAATTTCCTGTCTCCATAGAGCAAACCTAGAATTTTGTTCTTTAACAGTTAAGTTACTACAGTACCCCAGGTGAAGAACTACACAGCATTAGCTATTCCTTGTGTTAAAATTCAGCTGATCAGTATTAGTCTAGTGGCCTACAGACCCAGCTATATATAGGTATATATTATATTATATATGTATATATACGGTATGGTATATGTACTGATACATATACTTTGCAACAACCGGAAAAGGTAATTTTCACCTGAGACACTAATTTTGGTTCTAACTTGAAGGTTTAACATCAATAATTATAATTTTAGAAATTACTTTTTGATGGTCTCGGTGCGTGTAAGTGCCTTGGCCACACGAGGTGTGTCTGCAGTAGCACTCTCCACAGGAGATGCGGTAGAGGGAGGACAGCTTAGAGGGCTGGGAGCTCGTGGGGCGGGTGTGGGGGCGGGAGGGGATGCAGTCGAGGAGGCAGAGGAGGCAGAGCATGACGTCTGGGAGGCAGACGAGCAAGAGGCAGACGAGGTGCTGGAGGTGGCAGAAGGCGAGGAGCTCGAGCCAGGAGACGCAGGGGTAGCCTGTCCCGAGGGGGACGTTCCGGGCGTACACGGGGGTGCTGCAGCAGCGGCTGCGGCTGCATTTCGCCTGTAACATGATAAAGAGCATTGATCATCGGATCACTCCAGCTCTACAGGATCTATAACAATTAATCAATCAAGATAAAAGCATTACACACACAGGAAATTATGTCCGAGCTTATATATGCATATTTGCAGTATGCATACAACGTATTAATGTACATATGATATTAGGTACATGGTATGCATACATATGTAATAGGTACCGTATATTATATTTAAATAATTATTTATTATATGCACAGCACCTTAATTACTGTACAGTATATTATTATCTGCGCATACGATACAAATATATAATATATACTGCAGTATCATACAGAATGCAGATAAGAGACTCACAATTCTCCTTCTACGTTCATCTTTCCGATAGAGGTCGATGAACGATGGCACTAAATGACCTCATCATTGTGACGGTATTGTGACACCTATAGCTCTGGCTCTCAAGCTCTGAGCTCTGAGCTCACAGGCAATACAAATACAGGCATGTTATCTCTGCTCACAGGCAGGTGGCAGGTTGCACTGGCTGCAGGCTAAAAATAAGCCAGGTGCCAGGTGTGTGTGATGAGCAAAATCAATTAATGTGAATAGTGACCCACTGTATTTTAATAAAGAGGTTAGAAGCTTAAAGAGGAAGTTGAGAAGAGACTATATTAAATATAAGAAAGGACTAGTTAGGAAAGGTAGAATGAAAGAGACGGAGATGGAACTCAATAATGCAAAGGATAGGGCGAGAAAAATTTTTATGAGCAAGATTTTTGATGAGAAAGATGTAGGTAGCAGCTGGGGAAGAATGTATAAACATATAAAAACTTTAAGAAAGGCAGGAAATGATATACCAGTGCTGAAAGATGCATTGGGAATATATGTTACGGAGTCGGAGAAAGCAAATGCGTGTTCAAAGCAATATGAGGCTGTGTTCCAGGCCAAAGTATTAGATACAGACAAGGGGAATGAGCAAAATAACGAGCAGGAGGAAGGTACAGCAAATAGTAGACATAAGATATTCAGGGTCAGATATAAAGATGTTAGAAGAGCAATAGTGTCATTGAAAAAAGGGAAGGCCCCGGGACCGGACGGAATTACAGCATCATTCCTAAAATTGTGTATTGATAAGCATTGTAAGTACCAAATGCTTATTTTTGAGACGGTAATGAAACAAGGTAAAATGCCAGATGGGTGGAGAGAGGCGTGGGTTATTCCAATTTATAAGGGAGGAGCAAAAAGTGAAGTTAAAAACTACAGACCAGTAAGCCTTACATCAGTAGTTTCAAAAGTAATGGAGAAGATAGTAGTTAAGTACATGAGACTTAAGCTAGAACGGAAGGGATATTTTTGCAAACAACAGCACGGATTTAGGGGGAATTATTCATGTGATACTCAGCTTCTGGGGCTAGTGCAGGACCTCGAGGAAGGCATTGATAAAGGAGAGGAAATACATGCAATATTTTTGGATTTCGAGAAAGCATTTGATAAGGTGCCACATAATATACTAGTGAATAAAATAAGAGAAGCGGTAGGTGAAGAAGGCTTGATAAATTTTATAGAAGATTTTTTAACTGATAGAGTACAGAGAGTCAAGCTAGGGCAAACGTTGTCTGAGGTAGTGAAGGTTACTTCCGGAGTCCCTCAGGGTAGTGTGCTAGGGCCGCTACTTTTTATTATTTTTATTAATGATATTGTACAGAATTTGGAGTCGGAGATGAGGCTTTTTGCTGATGACAGCGTAATCTATAGGACAGTAAGTAATAAGCAGGATGAGCAAATTCTACAAAAGGATCTGGAGACAGTGGGTATATGGATAGAAGCTAATAAAATGAAGCTTAATGTGGGAAAATGTAGTGTGGTTAAGTTCAACAAAAGAAGGGAGCAAAGTCAGGTTAAATATTTTATGGAGGGGGAAGAAATCAAATCAGAGGACAAATACAAATATCTGGGAGTAATGCTTCAGTGCAAACTTAATTGGGATGAACATATTAGGTATGTAACCGCAAAGAGCAGAAGGAATCTTGAGTTTGTAATGAGGAATCTTAAGGGGGCAGGCAGGACAGTAAGAGAAAAAGCATACAAGTCTCTGATTAGACCAATAATGGAATATGGATGTAATGCATGGGACCCGTATAGAGCAAAAGGGAAGAAAGAGATGGAAAAGATACAAAGACGAGCAGCAAGAAGGGTCTTAGAAAAGGGGAACTGGAGCTTTATCTGTGATAAAAACAAAATTTATAAGGGAAGAGAGAGTGTGACTAGAATGATAGAGCAACTGGGATGGGAGGATCTGGAGGAAAGGAGGAAGCAAAGTAGACTGACAGCAATGTATAAAATAACTAGGAACCAAAAGGGCTGGGAGGAGCTTAGCGATCGTACTGAGGAAGGGCGTTATAAAGGTAGGAGGGACCATGATTGGAAGCTGGAGTATAGGAGAAGCAAAAATGATGTGGGCAAGTATTCTTTTTTGAGAAGAACGGTGAGGGAGTGGAATTTGTTGGATTCTGGGCTTGTGGATGCTCGGAGTGTTGGTGAGTTCAGGGAGGGGCTGAGAGAGTCAGCCGCAAGCAAGCGAGCCACCGTGGTGGAATACCCACAATAGCCGCAAGCAGTGGTGTATGTATGTAATGTGTGTACACACTGCTATTTAATCTTTAATTTAAGAAGGTGTGCCACAATAAAATAATGTCGCTTTTGCCAGATTCATAGATGAAGTTTTAGCACTTGGCTAAGATAGCTCATTTTATTCTAAAGCACTAAGAAAATCGATAAAGTTAACAATAACAACCATATAAACGTTTTTTTATTTTATGTCAAAGGTAGTCAAATTTTGCGTGGAGAAAAATGAAATAACAACAAAAGCAAAAGCTGGAAGCTGCACTTTTGTTTGCAACATTGCTACTAGGTGTCAGCACTGACCAAGGGTCGCGTATTTTATTTCTAAAAGTGGTCGACAGGTGTCAGCACCGTCGCAAAGGTCGTCGCTCGGTTCTGCTGATCGATTACCGCGGGGTGAGGAATGAGGGCGGATGAGGCCTCGTCATTATTATCAGCAGCTTTTATGCTGGATTAAACCGAGAAACGAGGAAAAGACTCGGCTTACAAGAAAAATGAAATCTAGTAATTATATAAATTAAGAAATGTCAAATTTAAAACAATTATAATACGTAATATCATGTTTTTTTTTACAGAATTCAAAGAATTACATATAATATATAAAAATATATATTACATAATATTCAATTAAAATTGAGAATTAAAAAATAATAATAATTAATATGTAGTATATAATTATAGTACTTTCATGAAGCTTTTTGTATGCATAATTATCATATAAATCCAGATGAGATCGAAAAGCGACGCGGCACGCGGTACACAATAGTATATATGTATTAATTCGTATATTTACTATATTATATATATATTTTTTTTACAAGGATACACCCCTAAGAGCTTACAGCTCGCGGCGGGGTGTACTGGGTAGGGATAAGGTAGGGAACGGATAGTGGCCACGGCCTGCAATGCTTACGCGTCCCATCAGCATTCGCTGAGGTGCAGATCGAGACTGAGGGAACCGTGGAAAACCTCAGTCAGGACGGACACCTCTACTTTTTCTCGATGGACCAAAGCGATGTCCAAAGTCTGGGGAACCACACACAAGTGCATCACTGCACTGGGTGGAAAGCGAGACGAATTTACCCCAGGGAGGGAGCAGCGTATTTTTTTACTTGAAACGGTCACCCATCCAAGTACTAACCACGCTCGACGTATAGCCTGACTTCGGTGATCTAACGAGAACCGGTCAATGCACTGCGCCATATATATCATCAGTATAAAGTCTTTTATACAGATACTGTATTATAAAAGACAGTATTATATATGTGTATCAGCTATACATATAAAATTATAAAGTCTAAATAGTCATATTATATTATATATTATTATATTAAATCATATAAAATATCAGCTCGTAATATCAGTACTAAAATTAATCTATATATATATAATAGATATATAATTTTATAATTATAACTTTATAATCTTTTGATGCATAATATGTAATATATTCTATTATATTTTTTCTCGCATATAATAATATATTATCGATATACGGATATATATAAATATAATTAATATTAATGGAGTACCGACCTCAAAGAATTTTATTGCAGAAATGGATAGAGGGTGAAAAAATATGCTACTCTGAATTTTTTCAGATTTTTCTGAGACCGGGAACTATTTTTAAAAAAATATTGAAAGTCCGTTTTATGACGTCACGGGCGTTAATGTCCTATCCTTTTCTTAAGGAGAGGCGCCACGTGACGTCATAAAACGGACTTTCAATATTTTTTTAAAAATAGTTCCCGGTCTCAGAAAAATCTAAAAAAATTCAGAGTAGCATATTTTTGCACCCTCTATCCATTTCTGCAATAAAAAATGTTGAGGTCGGTACTCCATTAAAAACAAAATTTAAAAAATAATTTAATGCATATAATTTATATAGGAGACTAAAGGACCCTATATATGAGCTTGGAGCTCGATCGAAGCGCAGATCAAGGTTTAATGCATGGGTATATAAATAAGGGAGGGGAAAAGGATGGTGGCCATATGGCATGCACGGCCTGTTACGCGCCTATAGCATTTGCTGAAGTGAGACTGAGGCTCAGTCTCACTTCGACTGAGGGAACCGTGGAAAACTTCATGAAGTCAGGACACCTCTACTTTTTATCAATGTACAATATTATCTCTCAGAACCAGAATTAATAAAAAAATTAATTTTAATCTGGATTCATTTTTATGGTACCCAAGATAAACATAAATTTAACATTGATTTTTTTTTCTTGGTTTAGATTTTTCGTAACATTGAAAGAACGTATGCAGATTGCAAAAAAGAGTCGATCAAAGTATATAATAAATATGTAATTATAGAATTTTAATTAAAATTAAAAATTTTCAGCGCGTGAACCATATTTGTCTTTCCATCATTGAAAAAAAAAATCATAAATCACAAAAAAATTAACAATAAAAAATAATAGAAAAATATAATAGAAAAATATAATAAATTATATATAATATATATATTATAGCAGCTATAGCAATCATTATCATAAGCCCACGAATTCAATTTTAAATTATAGTGATCGACGATCGATGACTTAATTACAATCAAATTTGAAATTATAATATATAATATAATTGTATCGTCTCCTCAAAATTGATTGAACTTCATATTAAGATTAAAACTCTCATTAATATATAGTCCAAATTAAATAATAAATCTTTATAATAAAAAATAAATATAACTGTTCAGAAAAATTGCTGAGTTGCTAAAATCTTAAATCATATTTGTATATAGAGAATCCAGTGATGTAATATAGTAACACAGTCACACAGAACAATTTCATTATTTGTGATTAAAAATGTAATTAATTGTAGTTAGTATATTAAAAAAAAACTGCCATTGGTGTTTTTCATTGAGTATAGATAATTATGAAATATAGAGGTACAAAAATGATAAAACTTAATGTTTAAAGTGCTTCTTCTAGAATTAAATGAAAGTGTTACAGTATATATCGTGGTCCATTATATAGCGTTCTTATTTCATACTTGTTTACTTTGTCAATACTATAAACTTGCAACTACGTCGCCAGTTACAAATTTATTCTCTCCGAGAGGTTTCCCCTCTGAAATGAAAAACAATGACTAGAAGGGATAGTGGAGGACTCACCAGGCAAGCGGCAGGCCGGAGTTGCTGCCCGCCGTGCTGCTGAGCGAACACCGAGAGTCCGGCCTTGCAGGCTGGGGCGGCACGCTTGAGGGCTGTTGTTCTTGGTAGCCCCGCGAAGCTGTTTGAGGTGGACTTGGCTCTTGGTAACATCGTGAGGCCGCTGGCGAGGGGTTTGGTTCCGGGTAACACCGTGAGGCCGCTGACGAGACGTCTTGATAACACCGCGTTGAGCCCGATGGCGACTGAGACATCGCTGGCTCCGGGAAGCAATTTCTCCGCGAACGAGAGTCGCACATTGGGTTTTCGATGACATCGTTTGGAGGTAAAGATCGCGGTTGGAGTGGTGGTGTAGCACGAGGAGTACTGGGAGTTGGTGGAAGGCGAGGACTTGGACCACGGGACGAGAGTAGCTCCTCGAGACGCGCGCTGCGGGAGCTGTGACGTAAGTAAGTAGCCGGGCACTGAGCGGAGGAAAGGTGACGACGGTATTCCGGATGGTGGTGGTGTGGCGAGGCTCGGTGATGCGCGTGGTGATGGGGGGTCGTCGAGTAATGGTAGGCCGCAGCATGATGCGGGTGAGGGTGGTAGTGGGGTGGAAGGTAGTCCCCAGGCACTGGGGGCAGCGATCGACCTCCGCCTCCTCCGCACTCGTACGCCTGAAACAAAACATGTAATCTTCGTTACAGAGTTCTATAGGTAAATTAACATGATTCACAAGGTTTTATTTATAATGCCACCAACTAAACGTGTTAACGTGTATATATTAGTTGTAATACTATCAACTATTCTATATATCTATATATATCATACTGTATATTATATGTATAATAATAACTATAATATGTATAATATTATTTATTATCTGATAATTTTTCAGTTATAATATCACCTTTCTGCAACTTTTTGAGCACCAAAGTTATGCGGGCTGCCGAGGTGTAGGGGCACGCTTGACTATAATACAATGCTACGATCAACGTGACACATCACACGTTCGCGCTTCAATGGTTTATTTGTAAGTTCGGAACGGCTTAAAAGTGAGCCTTGAGGGTTACTTCCGTTCTAGGTACCAATACAAACTACGAGCTATTTGTCAATAAATTAAAGAACGTTCTTTATCAGCCATCATGCATTATAAAATTTATTTATCGGCTTATTTATCAGTTTAGAGACTATGAATTTACTTAATTTGTGAGATACACCAGCGTTCGATCAAAAGCAGGATGTATTGTAATTTATTTATTTAATACACTTTGAGTCAATTAATATAATAATTAATTTAAACAAAAAATATGAAAATTGATCTTGTTTTTATCTGATTCGAGATAGTGCAGATAATGCATCATGATAAAATTATTACGCTCAGAATAACAATAAAGCTTTCAATAACCATACAGTATGGGAGCAATGCATGAGAAGCAAGACTTTTTAGTATATATAATTCCCTTTTTCCTTTTATAAAGTATCATATATACAAGGCGTGTTATCAGTGTTAGCTTGGTGAAAAAACCTATCATCACATTCACTGGTTTCATGAAGTCAATTGTGTGTCATTGTGTGATTGATAGAATTATTTTCCTTTTGATCGTCAGACTGAAAATTCATGCAGTTCAAAGCCTGCCTCTTGACTATAGTTTAATTTTTACAAGCATGTGATCTCTGTCCTATTTTTCATAATGCTGTTTGTTTCCCCTTTTATCTATACCTTACAAGACAAGTTTACTTGATGGAGAACTGTTATGCAACCAGATTTTTATGTTTATTATATGCATGCAAATGTTTAGAATGTTTAAATAAAAATACTAAAAATAGAAATGTTGTGCATTTTTTTAACAAAATTGTTCATAATTTTGCCATTTAAACGTACAAAATTTAGTTTTAAATATTGATATTTCATAGGGGGAGGGTATATTATAATAATATAATATATAAACAATCATAGCCACAAAATTTCTCAAGAACGAAATGGACATGGAGAAAGAGTAAATCCATCAGTGATTGCTCACTATATTATATAGTTTGTCCAGTGCTGAGTCTCTCAAAAAATGTTCTAACCAAAAACTACTCTTCAATCATTATATACGTGCACTGTACAACCATCATTCCCTTGTTGGAAGGACTTTTATTTGGTGTATAGAATTTCAATATATACACGCAGGTCAACACATATACATAATAAAATTATATGTTACGCCTAATTAGTATTATAGAATAATTCACTTAAGTGCTATTTGAAAATTAATTTTCCAACCCTCGATAATTACCACAGGATATAAAATAAATACAGTGATTAATCATTTTATAATTTTTATATAGAATCTCTAGAGATTAATTTGCGTATCATTATGAGTAATGATTAATTTCATTGCATATCGTTTTCATCGATGTACGTGCTATTGTGTGAAGTACTACTTTATTGTAATAATTGTTGATAGGCAGAAAGGAGGGGTCTGCTGATGACTCACCGCTTGATAGGCGGCGGCCACGTGCGGGGGTAGACGGTAGTAGGCGGTGGCCGGGGGCTGCTGCCCAACTGGCAAATCTCGCCGCATGTACGGGTCTCCAGGGTCGGTACCGCATGAGGAGGCTTGTTGAGGCGGCACGGGGGTGGCCGGGGGTGGCGGAGGCGCCGAGGGCAGGAAGCGTTCTGGTGGCGGAGGCGTGTTGGGCGTCCCCGCTACGGAGGCGCGCAGCGAAGAAGGCTGATGTTGGCTCAAAAGCCGACGATAGTCTTGCTGTTGTTGCTGCTGCTGCTGAGAACTTTGCTGCTGCTGCCCGTGGTCAGGCGCCGATGTCATGCCACACGCCCCCGGCCCGCTGTCAGGACATCTGCAAGAAAAGAAGCCAGCGTCAGAACAAAATCAAAATTTGCCTTCTGAAATACATTGTAAGAACTATCTTTTCAGGTAAACCCAACTTGTAAGCAGAGATGCTCAAAGGAAATAAAAATCTACAACGACAGCAAAAATTCTTGGTTGGTTTCATTCTGCTTTGCATATAAAACATTCAAAAAGAAATTGTAAATATATATTATATTGTACGTATAAGCTTGTGAGACATTCCTGTCAAATTTTCAATTTTTTAAGGTTTAGAACAAAGTGGATGTATTACTTTGGTATTACGTGTGAAGTGCCTTTATTAATTATGTTATACTAGTTATACTCTTCTTATCGGAGAAAAAATGAAAATTTGAACGGCAGAGATTAATTAAAAAATTAATCATGCAAGTATACAGAGTGAACCACAATTCGCGTGCCAACTTTTTTCGTAAATTTGGTATTGCAAAAATTTTCGTACAAACTTCAAATTTGGTACACTTGTAGCTGAGGGTTGTAAAAATTAGTTCAGGGTGTTAAAATTTTTATTGGACATCAATAACACCCCTTTCAGGGGTGGTTTTTAGAAAAATTATTTTCGCCTTATGGAAATTCAATGTTAAATGCAACTTTTTTTGAAATCATTGTAATTTTGCGCAGAAAGTTTCTAGCATAGGGTAATCGACCCTCCTGAACTCAGAAATAATTTTAGATTTTTTCCCCGACGCACCCCTAAGGGTGGAGACCTACCCCTAAAATCCATTTTCCTTAAAAATTGTGCTAAAATTATGAAATTAATTTTCAAGGGGTAATCGACCCTCCTGAACTCGGAAATAACTTTAGATTTTTTCCCCGACGCACCCTTGAGGGTGGAGACCTACCCCTAAAATCCATTTTCCTTAAAAATTGTGCTAAAATTATGAAATTAATTTTCAAGGGGTAATCGACCCTCCTAAACTCGGAAATAATTTTAGATTTATTCCCCGACGCACCCCTGAGGGTAGAGACCTACCCCTAAAATTCATTTTCCTTAAAAATTGTGCTAAAATTATGAAATTAATTTTCAAGGCGTAATCGACCCTCCTGAACCCGGAAATAATTTTAGATTTTTTCCCCGACGCACCCCTGAGGGTAGAAACCTACCCCTAAAATTCATTTTCCTTAAAAATTGTGCTAAAATTATGAAATTAATTTTCAAGGGGTAATCGACCCTCCTGAACCCGGAAATAATTTTAGATTTCTTCCCCGACGCACCCCTGAGGGTAGAAACCTACCCCTAAAATTCATTTTCCTTAAAAATTGTGCTAAAATTATGAAATTAATTTTCAAGGGGTAATCGATCCTCCTGAACTTGGAAATAATTTTAAATTTTTTCCCCGATGCAACCCTGAAGGTAAGCTGCTACCCACCATATCCTTCATTCTTAATAATCGAGTAGAAATTGTGAATTAAATTTTTTTCGGGATTTATCGAAATTTCCACAGAAAACAATATCCCAGATTCACCCTTTCACTTGCAGCATGACTGTGGTTTAAATTCACTCAATGTGCCCACCGTTAATTGGCGTGATGGCACATGTTGGTCCACTCAACGAGGCTATGTGTGTAGGTACATGGCCTCTAACATCTGAGGTGTGACCAATTCCATGCAACGTCTGATCTCCACTTTCAGTTCGTCAATGGTCTCAAATCTCTTCTTGTAAACATTTCGCTTCAGAAAGAGATTTGAGACCATTGACGAGCTCAAAGTGACAGACGTTATGTGGAATTGGTTACATCTCAGTTGTTAAAGGCACACATAGCCTCGTTGTGCAGACCAACATGTGCCTTCACGCCATGCAATTAACGGTGGACACATCCATCGTCATGCTGCAAGTGAAGAGGTGAGTCTGTGATTTCTTTTTATTAAAGATTCCGATAAATCCCGAAAAAAAAATAATTCACAATTCCTACTCGGTTATTAAGAATAAAGGTTATGGTGGGTAGCCGTACGTTGACCCTCAGGGTTGCGTTGGGGAAAAAATCTAAAATTATTTCCGAGTTCAGAAGGGTAGAGTACCCCTTGAAAATTAATTTCACATTTTTTAAGAAAAATGGATTTTAGGGGTAGTTTTTCACCCTCAGGGTTGCGTTGGGGAAAAATCTAAAATTATTTCCGGGTTTAGGAGGGTCGATTACCCCTTGAAAATTAATTTCATAATTTTAGCACAATTTTTAAGGAAAATGAATTTTAGGGGTAGGTCTCTACCCTCAGGGGTGCGTCGGGGAATAAATCTAAAATTATTTCCGAGTTTAGGAGGGTCGATTACCCCTTGAAAATTAATTTCATAATTTTAGCACAATTTTTAAGGAAAATGGATTTTAGGGGTAGGTCTCCACCCTCAAGGGTGCGTCGGGGAAAAAATCTAAAGTTATTTCCGAGTTCAGGAGGGTCGATTACTCCTTGAAAATTAATTTCATAATTTTAGCACAATTTTTAAGGAAAATGGATTTTAGGGGTAGGTCTCCACCCTTAGAGGTGCGTCGGGGAAAAAATCTAAAATTATTTCTGAGTTCAGGAGGGTCGATTACCCTATGCTAGAAACTTTCTGCGCAAAATTACTATGATTTCAAAAAAAGTTGTATTTAACATTGAATTTCCATAAGGCGAAAATAATTTTTCTAAAAACCACCCCTGAAAGGGGTGTTATTGATGTCCAATAAAAATTTTAACACCCTGAACTAATTTTTACAACCCTCAGCTACAAGTGTACCAAATTTGAAGTTTGTACGAAAATTTTTGCAATACCAAATTTACGAAAAAAGTTGGCACGCGAATTGTGGTTCACTCTGTATATAAGCTCAGTTAAGTGAATAAATCAATAAATTTAACAATTAGCAGTGTATAGTTCTGTTGTGTATAGTAATACTTCAGCAATTTCATTTCAGCATAAAATATTCCTGATGTAAAGCACATAAAAAGTGAAATCAAAATCACATATAATATTAATGTAATATATACGTATAATATATTATATACGTAATATGTAATAAACTAATAATAAAACATTTAAGGTGCAGTTGATTTGATTTATTCCTACAATTATTATACAATTATGTTAATGCTTAATACATCTTTTATGCAGAACCTTTTATGTTCTCTGTTTTATACATAGTATAAACTACTTCATTCATCAAGACAGA
Organism: Siphlonurus alternatus; assembly: GCA_949825025.1. Taxonomy (NCBI): domain Eukaryota; kingdom Metazoa; phylum Arthropoda; class Insecta; order Ephemeroptera; family Siphlonuridae; genus Siphlonurus; species Siphlonurus alternatus. Next base: position 22,072,755 of record OX463780.1, read on the forward strand.
AACTGTGCATGCACACTTTTGGACGCATCCTATTTAGCATGATTATAATACTGGAGATATTAATTAACATAATAGAGTTTTGACCTCAAAAATTTTTATTGCAGAAATGGATAGAGCGTGCAAAGTTCTACCCTGATTTTTTTCAGATTTTTTAGAGCCCGGGAACTATTTTTAAAAAAATATTGAAAGTTCTTTTTGTGACGTCACGAGACGCCGCTCCTTAAGAAAAAGATAGGACTTGCCGCCGCGTGAGGTCACAAAAAGAACTTTCAATAATTTTTTTTAAAAATAGTTCCCGGGCTCTAAAAAATCTGAAAAAAATCAGGGTAGCATAGTTATAACTTTGCACGCTCTATCCATTTCTGCAATAAAAAATTTTGAGGTCAATACTCTATTATAATACTGGAGATATATAAGCAATGGAAGCAGTAGTCTCTGAAAATATTTACAGCAGCCGCTGTTCAAAGGAACATTAAGATAAATATTTGGAGAAACGATATATTATATTATTTAATCATATCATGCTGCAAAAATCAGGGAACAAAAGTCATGCAGTTGCTGATCAGAGTAATCAGTAATCAGCAGAGTCTTCTGCGCGCAATGTTTTTAACAAAACATTGTTCTGAACAATGTTTTTGAAAAACATTGCGCGCAGAAGACTCTGGTAATCAGTGATCATAATGAACCAAAATTAGACCCTAAATTTTTTTTTAGATATTTTAGCTGTCGTACATCAATAATATAGTTGAGTACAATAATTTTAGTGCATGTGACAAATACCGTGATAGGTTATTTTTATTATACAAAAAATTAATTGAAAATATATTTTAAGTTGATAAGCCATGGCTACTATTCTAAATGGAGTACCGGCCTCAAATTTTTTTATTACAGAAATGGATAGAGGGTGCAAAAATATGCTACTCTGAATTTTTTCAGTTTTTTTCTGAGTCCGGGAAGTATTTTTAAAAAATTATTGAAAGCCCATTTTGATGACGTCACGAGGCGCCTCTCCTTAAGAAAAGGATAGGACATAAACGCCCGTGACGTCATAAAACGGACCTTCAATAATTTTTTAAAAATACTTCCTGGTCTCAGAAAATCTGAAAAAATTCAGAATAGCATATTTTTGCAACCTCTATCCATTTCTGTAATAAAAAATTTTGAGGTCGGTACTCCATTTTTGACTAATATATAATGTATAATGCACGTTATATTATTTTAAATTGCCCATGAAAGAGAATAAAATAAATGAAAACTACACGGACAAAAAATTTTACTAGGCAAACTTGGTAAGAAATACACTTACAATCTTTTTGTTGAATTGTACAGCAAATCTTGTAAATTTTTACTACGGGCTTTGCAAAATTTACCATCTCAGCATTGTAAAAAATACTTGGTAAAAGTTTACCATTTTGTAAGTGATATTTACAATGTTCGCAAGTTAGCGCTAGCATATTATAACTTCATAAAATGTTACTATCAAATGTTAGTAACAGTTTACCACGTAGTAGCTAAAACCTACAATGTTCGCAAGTTGGTGCTAGCATGTTGTAATGCCTTAAATTGTTAATCGCGAATGTTGGTAAAAATTTACTATTTATAAGTAGCTGATGTTTACAACGTCCACAGCACGTTGGCGCTAGCACGTTAAGCGTTGTAAAAAGAACATAACTGAATTGTAAAATCTTACCATACGTGGTAAAATTTTGCAAACTACAACATCCTGTTATCAAAAAAACCGTTGGGATTCTTCATTTGGCTTGTGCGATTTGAGCAAACTGGTTGCAAAAACTTTCTGTGCTGAAATATATCTAATTAAAAGTGCTCCAAGTACCCCAGGAATAAGCAAATTATCGATAAATGACTATGATCATCAAGCTGATCATCAGGCTGATTATATTATAAGGTAAGCAAATATGATAATTTGTTGATTTTTCTTGTGTTTTAGAAGTATACAATGTACATACAGTCGATCATTACAATTTTTGTAGAATTTCTTTGTTATTTCTGTTTAGTTACTTTAATTTGTCACAGGAGATATGTATTGCAAGTTTGTATATTGCAAAATTCACTACTACGTTCACATGACGGTGTTTAATACATATCCGTTGACGACGCCTCATAAGAAAAACATGCACTATATCACACAATATCTGTTGTGTACGGATCCGTATTAAACAGCGTCATGTGAACGTAATTGTAACTTGTAAACGCACGTCAGAGTACGAAAATATTTATATAGGGCTACAAAAGTAGAGTGTACCATATCAAAATTATTGTTGGGTAATGTAACGTTCATTGCATTAATTGTACCGAGTCTAATTATTATCATGTTTGCAGGACAACGATGCGCGGTTTGGTGTGACATCGCGATGAGGGATGAGTCTTTTCTGTTGCCAACCGCAGACCTAGATCGCACTATCACCTTACAGCGAACTATCCACGGCGTCCACACATATCAGTAACCGACCCTCGCCCACTGATTGACCCACACGGCATCCACGACCCACGACTGACCCACGTACGGTACCCTCGTGGGGACATTCTTCTCTACACTGGGTACTGTACTGGAGATACGGCAGTCATCGTTTTAATTGTTTCAAAAGACTTACACGGATTATAAAATTTTATTATTTAAAGTGATTTTAATTCAAACTTCATTTTTTTTGTAAATCTGAGTTTTCATCAGCCAATAAATGCATTAACTTAATTTCTTAAATTTTTTTGTAAATATAATATTATAAAAGTGTTCCCGTCCTTAATAATTTGTAATTTTAATTAACTTATTAGCACTCGATGATTATTTTAAAGTAGGATATCAAATATTTATTTTTAATACAAATTTCTTGTGATTTGTGTGTGTGATCATGTGATCAATACATGACAATAAGTAGTAGTAATAAAAAAAAAACATAATTTTTAACATTAGCTCTATTAAGTGAAAATATTTTTTACGCAAAGAGTCGGTTTTAAATTTTACATACTTATTTGTTACTAAATTTCTACCACTGATTTGCAAAGATGAGGTCAAACTTTAAGTCCGGATTACTTTGTTGATTTTTATTGTTGCATCAATCGAAATCAACAAAGTTAATCCGGACTTAAAGTTTGACCTCATCTTTGCATATAGGCGGTAGATATTTAGTTACAATTAAAAGTATGTAAAATTTAAAAGCCTAAGGTATGCAAAAAATTACCAACATTTAGTTAGTAAAATCCTGCAGTAAAAGGAAGAACAATTTTGCTAGCACTGCCAGTTAAATTTTACCAAGTTAATGACCTTCTATTTTACCAACATGCCGTAAAATTTTACTACGCAACACATTTTTAACTTCTACGTCATCATTAGTGTAATATTTTACTGCAAAAGTTAGTAAATTTTAGCTACTTTTCAGTACACAAAATTTAGCAAACTCAAAAATTAAATTTTTACACAGCTACTGTCTTAGTGAGATTCGACCCGCCTTTTGTTAGTAAAATCTTACTAACCGTTGGCTAAATTTTTTGTCCGTGTATATCTTCAAATTATGATTTTATTAAAATTTTATTACAAAGCAGAGGGAATAAAAATTTGGTACTAAATAAGTCTATAGTGATCAAAAAGGTCTTAAGTTTTAACGTTTGCCCCCCAGTGAAACATTTCAGTTTTTAAATATTACAGATTTCAATCAGATTTAGTACTTGCACAAATGTTACACATATAATTATAATTTGTACAGTATAGTTACGTAGTCTTCTGCTGAATTCCATTTAAAAAAAAATAATCTGATCTACCCACCATTCATTTATTGACAATTTAAATTATATTTCTTGCGTTCTTATAATAAAAGAGTAAAGGAAATTAAATGACCTGCAAATGGAGATATTTCTTTCATTAGATAATTATACTGATATGCTTAACCTCGAAAGTTGCTTGTTTACTCTTTTTTTTTTTATCATTTAGAGGACTGCGCATTGACATGCATTCATACACCATACGTGCACTTAACTCATATCGGCAGTAAAGAATACAAGCTGCTTATCTGCACGTTTATACGATTTAATTACATTTCAAGAGTCTCAAGCAAAGAGAAAATCATTCAAGGCAAAGTAAACAACTTTCACTTACAGTTAGACCTGCAGCCCTTATCAAGAACTCAACAGCCTGCATGCATACATTTTATATTGAATCACTGCATGCAAGCATGCAGTGCATAATATGAACTAAAAGATAAGGGTAGAAAGTTGTGACACTGACTGTGAGTTTTATTTTTACACAAAAGAACGATTTGCATGTTTTTGCCTGTGCATTAATATGCGTGCTATCAAATCTCATTGTTTGTGAAATGCATTTTTTTTTTTTAAACAAAAACTTAAGATTATAATAAGGATTATATAATGACACCATTGGCGGCCATTTCTAATTATTTCCCGATGGTAAATGTAAAATATTTTTACACCTAAAGATAAAGGACAATTTAAATATATTGTATTATTTGAGTTTTGAATTATTTAGGGTTTTTTTAGATGCCGATTTTACTAAAGTCGCCGCAGTCCCGATGATATTCTTTCAACTTATGTCCTGCATCTTAAAAAATTTATCGCATTAATTTGTTAGTTTTTTTTTATTATTATTTTGCTATGAAGGTATACTGAAAAGATGATCCAGTATACCAGTTACAAGGTTGGTGCTATTAATCATTAACACGCACGTTAAGTAGCCAACAAAATGTGCATCGATCATCCTGATATGATCATTGAAATTGCCAACCATTGCAGAAAAATTGAATATTCAATTAAAAATCTATGTTATAAATTTTAGATTTGAAAACAGAGTACAAATAAAAAATCCATAAGAAACTTTCACAACCATGGAAGTAATTTTACGTATATTTTGCAGTCATAATTATTAATTATGAGTATTAATATACTGCGGGCAAACAAAAACAGAAAACAGAGTATTATTAATTATTTCATTTAATAATTCAGTTTTTACATAATAATAAATGTTATTAATAATATATTGTTAATATATATTTTTATTATATATTATGTAGTTATAGATAAACAATGCACCTTGTATGTAAAAAAAAAAGTCCCCCACCGCCATGTAATGTTTAATGAATTATTGAAAGATATAAAAATTTACGTCAAGTATTTATTTTTATTATAAGTAAATAAAAATGAAGAGACATTAAACATTAATGTCAGTTTAATTTTATGTTATAATAAAATATAAAAGTCAAACTCTTCAATTGAGTCGGCAATGTCGGCATCAAAAATGCAGCTTATATTGAAGGTGCTTGTCGATTGCAAGTGCATGATAAAGTTAATGAAATCGGCAATGAACTTCCATAATTTGTTTTATTATTTTTTTAAAAAAGGGAACGTTTCTGCGTTATCAATGATGTATCGACTGTTTTGAATTGTGCTGCAAAATGTGCTAATGTAATTTTCTTGTTACATTTTTCTTTATGGAAAGGAAATAGAACTCTCTATTTCTTGTAATATGATTTATTACGTTATATTATAACGCAGTAAAGTATATATACGTATATTATTATATACGTCAATAATTCGCACAGCAAAGTATAAATTTAATATTATTATATTTGAAGCGCAGTAACGTAACTAAACTAGAAAAATTCCAAAGCAATTGGGTCTGGGGACCAAGGATGATGTAAATTTAGCCTGTTTTATACATTCCCTATATGGTGTAAACTCTCCCTTTTAGGCATATGAAGGGGCGATCTACCCCAAAAACGTTCCTTGTTAAACGCGAAACTCGCCCTAAATAGGATGATGCCTAGCTTTTATGGCCAGGCACATGCATCTCACCCATATCATTGCACGAAGAACAACATATATTTTAATTAGAAATATCATATTGAGCTTAATCCTTATGATAAATATGTCACTTCTATAATATATGCACGCATGTTCAAATTCGTTCAATGGGTGGCATGCATGCCTGTGGTGATTATATCCTCATGCAGTGTATTGTCATGACCTTCACACTAAATTTTTAGATATATATGAATGGATTTCATACTTTGTGTCAGTATAAAATTGTTCTATTTTGATATTACTTCCAGTACTTATCGTTAAGAAAGTACTTAATTCAAGTACAAAAAAATGAAGATTGAACGAATCAGATTTTGTACTTTTTTTTTTACTCCATTTAATCATTACTTATTTTGTACTTACCGTTAGATTGAGTACTTAAGTACTTTCTTAACGAAAAGTGCTGGAAGTAAGATAAAAATTAACAATTTTGTACTGACACAAAGTACTGAAATCCTTTCAGTATTAATGTGATATTCTGGTGGAGCATTAATTGCAAAGACGTTCATTTTCGCTTTTTTTTTAATTTATTATAATATTTATATATATATATATATATATATATATTATTATTTTTCGTTTTTTTTTTTGTGTTCCGTAAAAAAGTTAATTTTACATATATATTGCAGCATACATATCACATGTATATAATTTTTTCTTTCAACGAAATATTTTGTAATTATTTGAGGGGGAAAAAAATATAAAAAAAATGTAATGTAAATATGTAAATTAACATAATATTATAAAATATTTGGCTGCATGTTATTATGAAATAAAACTATGAATTCAAACTTTGTAGACTAGAAAATATTTAAAATATAAAAAGATCTAAACGAGGAGTTTTTGTGTTTGGAAATAAAATAAACAATATACAAGGAATTTAAAAAATGTTAATTAAAAGTTATAAATTACGTTACAGCAAACAACAATCTAAATACCTGCATCATGAGTCCTAGATTGTGAGAGTTCATCGACCCTAATTTTTTTTTTTTTTTTTTTTTTTGCATCTTTGAACCTTCCTCCGCGTGAAAATGTGCACGTATATACTCTGAATCTAATTAGCTGCTGGCTGTAATCAATCATGGCTCAGTTCAGTAACCATCAAGATATTGTGAATTGTTAATCAATGAATAATGTTATGGGAGAATTTGCATGGACTTTTTATTGTATTTTCTAAGAATGAAGTCTCCAGGGGACAAATCCCAATGAGGTTATCCTCATGTATTTTCGCAACGCTCTCCACTCGGCAGTACATGCATCCTCTGTGTAAGAGCTGTACGAGCTTCTCAGATTCGTCAATAGATACATACAATAGCCGTATTATATATAGGGCCATTGTTCTGTATATATAATTATATATATAAAATATATTCGACATATAATGTTGTTTTATTAATTGAGACATCGATGCTAATGAAGAGATCTGCTTCAGCGAAGTATCCAGTGCAATATAGTTGTACAAGCCTGGTACAATATCTGAAGACGTTACAAACAAGACGAGGGGCAGGGCAGTGTAGGACATAAAAAGTGTAGTTCTGAGTGAGAAATTTTCCTTTTTTTCCTCCACATTTTAAGGAGCTATTATGGAACTATTTCATTTTGTCACAGGTATGCATTCACAAAAAAAGAAGATCATAAACGTACAATCTTTTTAGCGTCAAGAATCTGATAAATCTTTCGTATGTTTTGAACACGGTTAATCTGTATCTTGATTTTTAAATCGACTATTTATTTACGATATATAGAGATGCATATTTCTTTGACGTCAATATAAATATATAACGTTAAATATTTTTTGATATATAGTTTTCCAAACTCAACAAAACAAATAAGTCAGTATACTTTTTTACGTTCTATATTTTATTAATGCAATGATAAAAAGTTCTTGTCGATCGCTATTACGTTGTTGTTTTTGGTCAAACTCTTCGAATTCTGAAAAACATTTGATGCGGTGAAGACGGAGGAAGAGTTGATGGAGGTATAAATTTTAATGTTCTCTGTGAATAGGTCTCACGTCCGTAAGATAAGGTAAATGTATGGGAAGTCCGAAAGTGATCAACTTCATCCGCACCCCTTACACTTATGTCAAGCAAACTTTTGTTCGCCACCATTGAAAACCTCATGCTGCAGCAGAGTATTGATTCTCAAATTTGATAAAGAAGTTCTTTAAGGATGACCTGATGACCTCCCTCCCTGTACATTCTCCACTATGTAATTTATAGCGGTCCCACTCAGCCGGGACACATTGCATCGTGTCAACCGATCGTGTCAATCGGGGTCAAACATGTATCAACCGTTAATTGTATCATATTTTAACAGAAAAGAGTAATGATATACTTTTGAACAATCGTAACAATACTTTTTCATTGTGATTTCAGTACATATAATTTCAACATATATACTACGTGTTTCGTTTTTTTTTTTTTTTCATATATATCAACCTTTACAAGTGAATATTATTTAGATATAATCTATGATATATAATATTTTTTTATTTATTCAATACATTGCATGAAATCAACCAGTTTTATCACCTCATAAAAGCTTATAGGTTTCTAGCACGCATGAGATGGAAATGCCATGGTGTGTTGATTTCAACTATTTGTCATGAATGCGCTACACTGAGCCGTCATATATATATATTTATAGGTTATGCTCGGAGATGCTGAAGTGTTGGTCCAGTTAATTCTTCATTGCAAACAATCAACCAATGATGTACTGAGGATATTACAAATACGACGAAATTAATTAAATGTGACGCGCGGTGTAACAAGTGTATACAAGTATCAGCACCTTCAAGACAGTCGGAACATCTACCTTAGCTTGTAATGAAGCTCCGATGGAGGCTTCAAGTGTTCCCCGGCGGGAAAATTTTCTCCATAAGCCTCCATGCTAGAAAATTTGTTTCTTTTTTTTCCGTTAAATATTAAAACAATCAATTTGAAACCATCTCCTACACCCCCCCCCCCCTCCATTTAGAGATCTTCTAATAATGAATCAAGTACTCATTTTTCTCTAAACAATTTTTTTATTTCAAAAATGCAATTTCGAATTTTTTTTTTTACATAGGTTTAGATAGGACGGTGGAAACACCGCAAAATCAGCTGACTTGAAGCCTATCATTCATACACAAAGAAATTATGAATTGTAAGAGAATATTATATGTACCCTTTCCAAGTTCACCACCATACCTGCATGCATGGAGTGCGAGACAGATCCCCAAAATAAAACTGAGGAACTAGTAAGGTGCATGTTCCGAGCTGTACACATTTACGCTGGTTATTATTATATTTTTATCTTTTCAAATTAGTTTATTAAAATATCCTGTTTAAATTTAGGTCATTTTTCTATTTCTGCAAGGTTAAGTCATACACAGTGCTGCATTACATGCATGCAGGGATATACATAAAATCCATTGCACACAATTTATTTATAAGTTATACAGTCATAAATTCCCATGAATTTCCCAGTAAAAACAGTTGTATACACATATGATGTACACACTTACACAGTAACAGAAAATATGATGTGTGATAGAAAATCCATTTTCAGGTAATTACCATGGTTTTCGTTCCATAACAAAAAACGATGAAACACTTATTTTCAACGTTGTTCTTACATGTTTTTTATTTCCTAAATTACTAAATTAATAGCAAGAAAAAAAAAAAGCCTAACCTAATTTTTTTAACAGATATTTTTTAAGAATATTGAATGTAACGACCACTTTGTTTTTCAAAGTTGCTAAAAGGATAAAAATTTTAAAACACTACAATTTACTGAAAAATCCATCCGTTAAAGATTGAAATTTTAACAATAATTTATAAAAGTAATTCTCGCCTCTAAGACTTTCATAAAAACCTAAAAATACAAAATTAGAGTACCAAACTTTTGTATGCTGTATTCATTTATGCTATAAAAAAATCATGAGATTTAAAATCATTCATCAAAAATATTTATGTAGTCATTTTTTTCCAGTGTAGAATGTGAGATTGCAAGACATTACTTATATATAGTACAGTACATAAAATGCAATTTTATGCTACTTAATCTTTCTTATATATAAGACGTCACGTATCGAAGTAAATTCGAATCTTTTTCAGAAAGATGCAGTACTTTGACGTGCTTGTGAGTATATACTCTATACAATCAACGTCTTTCATAGGGGTTAAAAAATATTGTTTATTGATGTATATGTTAACTTTTGTAATAGTGTTCTTGCTCCAACGTTGCATCAACCCGCACTAACTATCTCACGAGCTCAAAGAGTTGCATATACTTTGAGGGAAAAGATTCTCTTTATTGCAAACACACCGCAAATGTTTGTAAAAGCATAATATAGAGGCATAAAACCTCAAAATAGGGGCCTTTGAATCCCGTATATTATATCTCAACCTCTCCCCCCTTATATATAGTGTGAAAATTTAGAGTTCCCTAACTCTGAAATGAAGTTACCACCTTTACATACACGCCTTTAATTCTTGTTTACCCAAGCATCAGTATAACATTCCTATATCGTGATCTAGAATCTTAATTTGCCTCCATGCACAAGAGCGACGAGCATGTGATATTGAGTATAAGCTAACTGCAAATTGGGGATAAGCATTTAAGCAACATGCATTCTGATTGCTATATACAACCAGGGAGGCGTAAGATGAAAGAGGTGGAGTGAACCACTTCCCATTTATTTGATATACAAAGCTTTTTAGTATAAATATGTGTTGGAGATATGTCTAAAAAAAAAAAAAAATCTTTATTTTGCAAACTAATAGACGACACTTCAGTTTTACGTTTTTACCTTACAAAGTATTATATACAAAGCAGTTCGCTTCTGGCAACAACGTCTCCAACACCCGCTCCCCTCGAATTTCTTGGCTTTTATATAGGGAGGACGTTACCTTTTCCCGCAATGTTACTTCTGAGACCATTAAGGGTGTGAAGGGAGCGACAGGTGGGAATAGTAATAACAAATATATTCCAAGTAATGTGTGATTTTGGGGGGAGGGGAGGGGCGATCATCCCACTGCCTTCCCTCCCCCTAAAAAAAATCCTAAAAAAAATCGCACAAGTCAGTTCACCTGTGTCGTATGCTGTTGTGTTGGAACGCCGTGCTTCAAGCGGCTGCACCGCTTCGGAGACGTGCGCGCCAGCCCAGCTGAGCAACGGGGCGCGGGCGGCGGCGCGGCTCGGGCACGCGACGATCAGCCAGGCCGCGAGGGCCGCGCTAAGGCATACCGTAGCCGCCGCTGCCGCCGCCGCCGTTGACACTCCTCCTTGCCTCACGACGCCTCTTGATGGTTCACGCTTGCCGTGCAGTACCACCCAAAGTAACTCGGCGAGCAGCAGCTAAACACGCGGGGGCTCGCACCATCGCTATAACATAAAGAAACCACCATCGTCAGTCGGGGCCGGGTAACAAAAAGAAGCTATACAACAAATTATTCACTGATATTTATGTAATCTAAAGGTGGAGTCACATGGCGATTTTTACCATGCGACGCGACGCGAATAATGCGCACTTGCTGTAACATCCATTGGCGGCCATATTGGGCGATTAAAAGAAAAAGAGCATCGTAATTAACGCGATTACCTGCGAATTCGCCGCCGCATAGGATTTCGCAGCTTTTAAGTTAAAATCGCGCCGCGTCGCCGTTGCCGCCATCTGAATCCACCTTTAATGTACCAATTTTCCATCAAAATAATTATACCTAGTTGCAACGGTATACAGGAGAAGTGAGATTGAGCGTGATTGTAATCATATATGGCACGGCCATGCAACAATATATTCATCCCAGCATTCATTTGTCCTGTTGACTGAGGAAACATGGAAACTTCAGTCCGATGGTAAAAATAGCAACGTTAATGTTGTATTACATCCACTAATCCACTATAAATCTCTGAATGTTATCTATATGTTCCTAGCGACCGCTTAAATGCTACAAAATATTTATTTTCTTATCGACACGTCATTACAAATACTAGTTTGTATGCATTGTACCGTACATTGCAGTACACAATTGCCATGTAGATACAGTTTCCAACGAACCTCTGGGCGGCCGTTGTTGGCGTACAGTCACGGAGCCGCCGGAGCGAGACGTGCATGTTGAATATAAAATTAATATTTGAAAATTGTAGTTCTGTATGCATCTCTTTGTTATTGAAACTTCAGCGTCATAAAATGAGAACAACGACTCGGTTCCAAAGTAAACGAGATTTATTTCAAATAAATTTAAATTACTCTTGATATATAGGATGACATACAATTATAATTATGTTTTTCAGCTTAAATTGTCAACTGCAACTAACTCACTTGTAAATACACCACAATATAAAAATATATTTTCGTTTCACAACAGTATATAAAAATTATATACCTTAAATAAATATGGCACTGACAATGAGTGCTGGGGACGGTAGCAAAGCACTAAAGGTGCTACATCACTCAAAAAGTGGCTACTATCCTTATATTTTACATATTTTGCTACTATCCTATAAACTATAATACCAATCTACAGCAAAAGCTTGCGTTACACTAAAATTAATTAACCTGAAGATTTTTTTTATAAAAAGGATAATACTGTTTTAAAGATTTTGAGAAACCTTGCACAAGTCTACTGTATACTATGCTAAAGTAGGAAATATTCACTTTAAACTCTGCTGCTCGACTCTTGAGGGTGAGATTGCCTTTAATTATTACCTATTAATTTTATTGATATTGTGCGTTTTTTAAAAAGTGTTTGGAACACAAATATTGTCTGCAACCTCTTCATGATGAGATGACCGTGCGTTTTGCAGCTTGGTATAAAGGTCATAATTAAGGGCTTATTTATTGTTCGATTTGCAAGTTCAGAGGCTCACCCCTAAATAATTTTTTATATGGGAGCTTGCTTGTTTTAGAACTCATTTATAATGCCTTTAGATAGAGCTTCAGTCATTGATATGAGTGGTGTACTGTGTTTTATGGTAAGCTGAAGGTCCATGAATATAAAATGTGATAGTAATAGATTCAACTAACACAGTAATAGCTTACTTTATATTTGTAAAAATGTTTTATTACCTATGTATTTACCCTTGTTATAATGAGTTATATAACAACTTATATTAATACCAAGTTTCACAGGGATGCTATTCACTTTACGTGCTAGGTTCTTCATGGCTATTTGGTGTCTCCTGTCTCTGACTTTTTTATGTTTTCATGAGGGAAATATAATAAATAAAAAACTAATATATGTAGTGGTTAATGATTCTAATATTTTTTTATAGTCTTATATAATTACAGTATAACCTGTGCTATAGCTACATTTTGATGAGAACAAATTTATTTCGAACGCTTATGCAGAAGGCAATTACTGAAGCTGTATAAGGGTGACTTCTCATATTATAATTATAATGTTATAGAGAGGCTGGGACTATATAAGGTATATTTTTATACTGCTCCATAGGGAGTGAAGATAAATGGAAGGGTTCATAAAAGAATGAAGAAATCTCTTGTGATGTCAATGCTTTCAGAGAAAATGAAAAAATAATCAGACATTTCAAATAAATTTAATTTATTACATTTTTATTTTATTTCAAATTAAGCTTCATCTTTAATTTTATTGCTGCTTAATTCAGACAAATTAAATATAATTATGTTGAAAAAATATAACATTTTACCTTTATTGTGCCATGAACGCAGAAACGAAAAATGGTGCACAGAATATCTTATTTATTAAAAAGCAAGGAGCCGATCTGCACGGTGGGTCTTTTTTAGTTTTTTTTTTTTTTTTTTTTTTTTTTTTTTTTTTTTTTTTTAGGTTTACTCTTTGAATTTAAAGTCAGTATTACATAGCACAATACAAATTTTCTAATTATTGCTTATACGATTTTTTTTTCTTAAACTTCAACTCCACTTAATTGTTTGTGGAGATGAAAATTTCTTATAAGGAAAAACCGTATACAATAAATAAAAAATATATGTATCGTGTATAATAACGGTTTTACATGGATGACGAGCTACAACTAACCACCGAGGTGCAAAAATTAAATGAGAAGGTAAATAAAGGAGATATTGTGGCCACATTATGGTATTTTCCAAATTAGCTAAGCGAACGTAGACACCATATAGCCAGGAAGTACAAAGTCTATATTATTATAATATAACCTTTCATATAATATAGATGTAAAAAGCACTGCAGTATCATAATAACACCATCAAATTTAATATTCTTTGAAGCGCAAACAAGTTTATAAATTGTAAATAAGCCGTCTTCTACGTCTTTCAATTTCTGTTATATTTGGATGTTTTGTGCCACAAGAAAAGTTATTTGTTTATCTTGATGCCAGTATAGCTGCCACTGAAGGATGCTGTGAAATGGGCCAACCTACTTTATACAATCGAGAGGGATGCGGTGTTATTTTCCTTTGATAAAGATTCATACGCTAATATTGAGCCCTGGAAGTAAATCAAATTGAGATGCATGACACGTATGCATGATTTTATTCCAATAAGTTTTCAGTTCACTATTGAATAAATTTTTAATGTGGAATATAAATGATGACGTCAGAATTCTCGAACCGATGACAATCGGGCCAGAGGAAACTCGTAGTAAATATATATTCATTCTAAAAATAAAAAATAAATGTAAAACCATTTTTTTGCAATGAACTAGTGTATTGGAGCAAGAAAAGTTATTTGATAGGAAGCAACCCATTATAATTATTATGTTACATAAATAATAATCGTATATAGCAACCAATATAATTTAAACAAACAAACAAAATATTAAGTTCTCATACAGCAGAGAAAACGCGGGTAGAGTTCCGTCCTAATTTTCCTCGTCATTGATTAATTTAAAAATACAGTAAGTTTAAATTTATCGGCTCGGAAGTAAAATCACATTAAGGACAAAAGTTTGAGATAAAACTGGTTAAAAGTTAAAACTGTTTAAAAATAATCTAATCCAGTTTGATGGAATAACAAAACAATATATAAAGGATGAAGGTGCAGATTCGAGTTAAATAATCGCATGAAGTTTCAGTAAAATCATCAACGTCAGCAGGAATGAAAGGAAGAAAGAAATTTCAAGTGAAGCTCAATAAACATCACTCAGATCTAGGAACTACACAATTCAGTGTAAATTATTTATTTCTAGTGACATCTTTATTTCTTTGCATTACGTGAGATACTTTTTTATAAGTATTGATTTTTATGGCTTGCTGCCAGTAAAGCTGAACTTTGCACCTCGAAATAACGTTAGAACCATGTAAAAAAATAATAAGTGATTTGTGAATCAAGTCATTATATAAATTTGCACGTTTAGCATTCTATATATATATAAAGAAGGACCTTCTTTTTGTCTGGCTTAATTAAAATAACGGAGAGTATATTTTAAGTATTTTATTACATCATTAATTATGTTTTAATTTGACGAACTAGCTTTTACTTGCTAAAATACTGAAATATGTTCTTATAAAGTTAGGATATAAAAGAGCTAGTGAATAATTCTTATACTAATATATGAAAATTATTTTGAACTAGCCCCCTCCTTAATTACTTACGTGGAAATCTATAAAAAATGTAAATAGAAATCCTAAATATTAGGAATTAAATATTGTAAACTAATTAACTTCAATTGCATTTTTCTTTTAACTTAATGAATAATTGTACATTTTTAAACTGTATAGTAATTAAACATCACGAATGTACTGTCAATGTTAAGTGTTTTTTTAAGTCATACATATTCGTTTGGAACGAGTGAAGGCGAAGAACGTTGCAGTGTCACGGAATAAGAGGATGTCGTCACTCGTTCGATATAAGTATGACTCAAGTTGTTTTCCTGCTGTGAACTCTCCTCACGGCTGCTAAATTCGTGGTGGGGAACTTTCAGGCGGTCCAGCACAGCGCGCGGTGGATGCTGTAATGTGGATCGAAGTCCTCTCTTATATACTACATCCCATAGCTTTTACCAGACCCTATAATATTACGTGCTGTTGATCTTTAACAAACTTGTATCTCGTAGGTGTATAGTTCAATATTTAATGGCAAAATACATAAGAAAAATATATTATATAGAAATAAGTTGGTTACGCTTAAACAGAAGTTTTTATTTATTTGTTTATATATTATTTTCAAAGCTTTTTTTTTTTTTTTTTTTAATATTGAAATAATTTTTAATATTATTTGTTTCCTTGCACTTATAGGGGTCTGTTCGTAAGCCGCGCGACTAACATTTCGGCAATCGATTGGTCTTATGCTCAAATGCATAAAGAAGTCTTGTGTAGAAATCCTACACAGTTCCAGGGTTTACGAACAGACCTAATGTAGCAGACAGCAGACTGTATATAGCTGCAAAATAATTAACTTGTGTTACTATAGAATTAATTATAAGCAGGTCAAGTTATATTTGTAGGAAATAACGGTAATAACCACATTAAAAACATGCAGGAATACAAATAACCAACTTGCTGGTTATTATCTTCTCCCATTCAAAAGATTTTGTATTTTTTTTTTTTTTTTTTTTTTTAGGCTTTTAAATGGATGAACTATTATAATGATGAGCTCTATCCACAAAGGAGTTATCCAGGTTTCTCGGCTCATGCTGATAGTGCATGTTATTATTATTATTTTTTTTTTTTTAGTGAGAAACAGGCCTGATGTATTTTCGTTTAAAAATATATTCATAAAATGGAAAAGGATTAAAAAATATATTAATCTGAATTGTAAACAGCAAGATTGATAATATATATATTCCATGCATGATAAGTAAGTATAAATTGAATAAATTCTATATAAAAACAACACATAAATTGAGTAACTGCTCTGTTTGTAGGCCAACATACATATATACATTTAATTAAAAAAAGAAAACATAGAGAGCATGCTATCTCAATAATGTTTCAATTACTAATATTGGAAGAATAAAAGTTGATGGAAACAATAATAACGTGAAATACCAAGAACTAGGTCAGCCTCAGTCATGTGTGGTATGACCTCCACACCATTATGTATAGTAAATGTATACATACATGGGTATATAATATATATATGTATATATCATATACTAACAATAAAATAATGTTTGTACTTTAATCACACATGAAAATAGCAACATTTTTAGTCCAAATATATTGCAATTACATCTAATTGCAGCTATAATTTTTTTGTAATTACTTTTGCACTGTAACGTGACCATGATGCATGCAAAATATCTAGCAGCTCTTACTGAACTCAATTTTTTCGTAGAAAAATGCTTGAAGTATAATTTTCCTTTAGGTCTATATATAATATAATATAATATAATATAATATAATATAATATAATATAATATAATATAATATAATATAATATAATATAATATAATATAATATAATATAATATAATATAATATAATATAATATAATATAATATAATATAATATAATATAATATAATATAATATAATATAATATAATATAATATAATATAATGTAATATAATATATATAGAATATATATAGAATATTGCCACAATATTTTAGATTTTCAGTTAGTTATTTGAATACACTCACCATATTTGTGCTATACCATATTGTTAGATGAGGTGTTTATTTACTGCAGTTTACCGGAGCTGCAGGACTATAAACAAATTATATTATGTATTTTAAGTACAAGCCACATGCAGGCATGTTAATGACATTATTTATATGCAATTATGTTCTTTTGTATTTATAGTACTTATGTATGTGTATTTATGTGTACATTCAACAAAAGTTTAGAATATCAGCATCATAGATTGTCTTGAGGCATGCATGTATTATAGTCACGAGCATTCAATATGCAGTGCCACACAGCTTCGCAGGCGATTTGAATTTGTAACGCTCGCTATCGAGTAAGCTAAAAAGACAAAAAGTATAGTATAGGTAATCTATAAAATTAGGTACTTTATTATAGATAGCAGGTTATGTCTGGCCATTTAAGCTACTATAATAAAGAGTAGAACATTATTTGCTACCCCTCTCCCCTAGCTTTACTTTATGCACAGGACCCTTATAATTATGAATTAACCAAACGAGGAGCGGGTCTTTTTCCTGCCATACAGATATATTTATTTAAGTGCTTTCTTTCAGTCATCACATCAGACATCAGTGACATCACATCATTGCACGTATGAACTATATGGACATGTTCAATACTCAAGATATATATTAGTACATACTCAGTAGTATATATAATAATATACGACTGTACGCACTGACTGTAAATCAATAACTAACTATATAATAACGTTAATTGCTTCAAATGTTTTCTAAAATATAGGTACTTCATTTCCAAAAATATGATAGGAAATTAACTTAAAATCCTATGTGCAGAACAGTATTATGTAATAATTATATAAACATATGTTAATATATAATATACTAAAATTTATTTTGTAGTTTTTTAAAGCAATAATAGGTATTTTAAACATGTCATACCGATCAATATGATTACATGATTACGTTCACATATGGCAGAGTTTATTTAATACGTATTTGCTTACGGCGGATAGTGTTATTCTTATGAACCGTCGTCAACACCATCATGTGAACGTGTAAAAGTCACTGTTGTTGTGTAACTCGCCTTTGTGAAAATATAAATTTAATACAGTCCAGGAATATTTTAGTGTAAAAATTATTATTTAATTCCAGTTCAGAATAGGTTTTATTCAAATTCACATAATACAAATACAAAGTTAGGATTCAAAACAATTTAGTCTTATTTTATTATATCACTAGGTTAGATTCAGATTCAGAATAGGTTTTATTCAAATTCACATAATGGTTATTTAATTTCATATTATATAGCAAAGTATGCAATTTGTTTAGCATAGATGTGATGCGGGTTGCCGTTTGTAGGGTGAACATAGCGTAATTTTATTATTAATATTATTATGCATGGTTTATTGTTATATTAAAAAAAAAACGTAATATATGTATATGCATTGTATTTTTTTAATTTTTGAAGCTCGAGGTGGGGTAGAGATTTATCCCATGACTTGTATGTCCTTTTGTAGTGTATATTGTAAATTAAAATATACTTGCATAAACAATTTCAAGTTGTTGCTATACTTAAAATAATAATAATAAAATAGGTTAAAAAAAGTTGAGACAGCATAATAAATTGAGAATCGAACCATTTTTTGATCATTTTTTATTTTTGGTATTCAAAATTATCTAGTAAAATTGATTTTTCATCTTGTTTGCATCATATTATTTTTTAAACAGGCCTAAAGGTGGTCACTTCGCACCTCCTTCCTAACTTGATCTGAAAATTTTATCACAAATGCATCTCCAATAGAAAGGCTTCCAGACTTCCAGTGTTCAAGGGTGGTGGAAAAACTTTCTCCATTTTTGAGCTACCATAATTAATTATTCAAAATGTTGACCGCGTTTTCTCAGCTAGTAATTATTAAATAAATTAATTTGAAAACATCTCCTAACTCCCCCCTCCCTCTATTTTAAAACCCTAACTGAACAATGGTGAACATGCATTTTTGTTCCTTACAATGTTTGGATAGGATATATATATGGAACACCGAAAAAAAAATTGTTTGAAGTCCCATTGGGTACGCTGATCAAGTTAATAGAGGGAAGGGGGGTGTCCGAAGTCTTGAATTTGTATTTACACATTATAGCATTAATATTTATAACTCTAATTAATAAATATAGCGATCCAAATAAGATGTAATTTTACATATAATTATGAATATTTCAATACAGTTATGACTTATATTATAAATTATAAATGTTTGAAAATCAGATATATAATGTATGCTAGTTTGCTAGTTGTTTGAGTGCCATGTATTTTTTACACCATCAGATATATGGTATATTATGTACTATGTAGGATAAATATATTTTAAAGTTAACAAATGGAGCAATGGCTTTTCACTTGAAGATTTTATTTACATTCTCCCCTACTGTAGCAAGAAACTCGAGTTCATTTGCTTGCCCAGACACTGTGACGGATCTCAGGCAAGTGTGCGAATGAAGTCTGTAAAAAAAAGTACATGTAATGGATATAAGAAAAAAAAAAGACTAACGCAAGAAAAGTAGGACAGAATGTGTAATGAATAAAAAGTATAATCATGCAGTTAAACATAATAAATAATAAAATATATCTTCAAATGAAACCAGACACTCTAAAAAATTTATACAATATATTGAATTATTGAACTATTATAAATTATAATAACAATAAATGGAAACAACGGCGTGCAGTATATATCTAGAATAATATTAAATTTAATATAACATGATTACGTTGTTGTCTATAATTAATTATTGCAATAATTGACGCCACAGCTTGGCAAAACATTACAATAATTTCATACTTTATACTTTATACTATGTACATTTTGTGTATGTATGTTTGGAGGACACGTGCACCGAACTGGCAGCGTGGTGATGACGTCACTCGATCGATTCGTTGCGAGCAGTAGAGAGCGCTCGGCACTGGCACTAGACATGATGATCGCTGTGTGCTGCTGAGCCAGCCGCGAGCCTACACGCTCTCTCGCTCGCGGACACGCGGAGAGATTCGCTCTGTACCTGCCTACCCCGTTCTCGCTCTCACCTGCCAAAACAACCTCCTTCATTCCTCTCTCTCTTTCTCTCTCCTCCGCTCTGTCGATGCAATGTTTGCACGACACGGTAGGTAAGCGCCCCTATCCCATTCTATAACATATCCATACCATAACGCTACCATTATATAGTACTGTCATAACTTTTAAGCCAACTACTGTGCAAGTCCTAGAAATGGTTAGGTAGATAGCTCTACAACTATGTTATAACGTTACGTTATAACTATGCAAGGCAGTTTCCAGTCCAGTAATAGTTATAAACTATCTTCTCAAATTAAAATGTTGTTTACATACATGTAATATCTCAATTTCATCTAAACAATTTAACATTTTGCATCAACATTATTTTATAGCACATATGTAACAATTTTAAAATAAAATTGTTGGAAGGAAATGTGAAGGCAGCATGATAAATAATTCAAAGTGGAATAAAGAAAATACAATTCGACAAATTTTGTTTACATAGTGTTTGGTTATTTTAGCTATTGTTTTCCATTTTTTATGCATTACAACATTTACAACTCTCATAAAATGATTTACATTTAAAACGAATGTTATTAAGTCGCCATTTTCGTTACCCCTGCAGGGGACAGTAGTTATGCAACCGGGTGGTCGCGTGTGTAGGACAATTTGCCGAGCTATCAGGCGGCTGCTTAGCAATCGCTTGCGGTCAGGAGGTTGACTAACTTGCAGGGGCACGCAACCATCGGACTACCTTTTTACTAAACAGATAAATTTACTGAGAGGTCCTATTGCTATCACGAAAAAATGACATTGGGGAGTGACGCTACATCACTTCATTAAATTTTGTGTGATTTAATTATTACTTAAATTTAATGTAGGTTTACTTTTTTAAAAAGATAAATTATATTGAATATAACGTGTTTTATTAAAGAGAGTGATCATTATAATTATAACACTGCTGATCATATGGTGCGTGATGATATATGATACGATCAATTAAATTTAATTTTGAAGTGTAAGCATTTTTGGTTATATATACTCAGATCGTAACATTAATTAATAAATATTTCATTATTAATCAAACATTCACTAACAATATATTTTCACTCATATTGACTTGTGCAATTATAGAGTGTATGTATATTTTGAACGCTTTTATAATAATGATTTTTGATCATTACATATATATATTTTTTTTTACAAAAATCAATATCGTCATTAGCATTGTTCTGGACTATTTAAGTTAAGAACTCTGAACAAAAAGTTTAATGAAGACATGCATACAGCTATACAGTATGGATACAAAAAAAAATGCAATACATTATTCAAGTACATTCTCAAATGCAATAAAAATCCTTTTGTATATATACAGGAGTGACATACACACCAACATGGTATTGTGATTCTGTTTAATCAATACAGTCGACAAGAAAGAAAGAAACAAGTTTGTTTGGAGTTAACATGCAGAATTAAAGTATATATTGCGAAAGAGAAAGACAATATAATTCTTATAATATAAAGTATATATATAGACGAGTTATATATAATATATACAGTATCCCTCCACACATTTTTCAAGTATTCCTTCATTTATTATTTATTCAATTAAATATTGAACAAGCTCAGTATTTTTTTTCTTACCCTGTGTTTTTCACCCTCTTCTTCTCAAAGTAGCCACGTTATAGCCTCTGGGTTTTAAAAAATTCATAAATTATTTTCTCCAACAAGTCAAGAAGAGAAAGAGAGAAGAGCGTCCGCCGCACATTGTGAAAAACATAAAATATTTATAATTTAACTTCCAAAACGAAAAATGACTCTCTTCTCACGTAGTTTAAGGCAAAAAATAAAAATATATAAGCTCGACAGTTTGACATTTTTAGACAGATGCCAGACATTTTTTTATTCTGTGTAAATATTTTATAAATGTGGCAACATCGCATACAGTTAGCAAAACGATGATGCCTTGTTAATTGAAATACAGTATGCGCTGCCTTAATTACTCTCTCACCCTTTCTCTCACACTCCAACCGCTGTAACAGCCGAAGGAATGCTCAGAGCTGGGTTAAGCCTGGCCTAGACAGCCAACCCCGCATTCTGTTAGTGTATGTTTCCGTAGCAACAAAATCTTGCCTTGAAACATCCTTCCTTTTCACCCTTTACTAAATGTCAAGATCATTTGTGTTAAAATTGAATTAAATAAAATGATAATACGATACATTACATTTAAAGTTCATTCTTGCTTTATATATAAATTTCATATATTTTTATTTTTTTGCAATAAAAAATTGTATTTAGATTCCATAATATATAATACATTATTTATGAGCTGTTTTTACTTTAAGTACAGTTGGGAGTTGGTTGAACCAAAACATATGGGATTACTTTTTGATGTACTCAAGAGAAATATCTCAACATTGAGAGGCAAATGTAGAATAGCAGTCACAGCTAGACGTATATATATATATATCGAAGAGCAGTGTATTATTGAAATTCGCTTCTGTTCGGTAGGGAATATAAAATACACTCACTCACATTCACTCAATAAAAAAAATAGAATGAGATCAGATTTGTGGATGTTCTTTCATTTCAAGACATGTTTTTCAATATAAAAATTGAAATTTAATATAATGCGCTGTATTTTTTTTTATCTTTAGTTGAAATGGTATGTGGTTGGTTTAATTAATATTTAATTTTCCTTACTTTAGTTACATTGCATAGCACATGGCATGTATTTTTTCTATGATAAAATTAATGTTCATATAAGTTACATAACTGCTACAAGCTATTGTCATAATTTATTTACTGCATGCCGTAAAAAAATGTAATGACAAAGTATGTAAATGATAGTTCAATCATAAAAATGAAAAATGGAGTTCAAATGTAAAGTGTGTATTCTAAATAATTTTAGTTACGTTTTCTCTCGTTTAATTATTATAAAAATTAAAAATATTTATGCGTATATTATATAGCGACTTAGCGACTGAAATTCCCAAATTCCCATTTGGCCTCTTCTGTCTGTCTGTCTGTCTGTCTGTCTGTCTGTCTGTCTGTCTGTCTGTCTGTCTGTCTGTCTGTCTGTCTGTCTGTCTGTCTGTCTGTCTGTCTGTCTGTCTGTCTGTCTGTCTGTCTGTCTGTCTGTCTGTCTGTCTGTCTGTCTGTCTGTCTGTCTGTCTGTCTGTCTGTCTGTCTGTCTGTCTGTCTGTCTGTCTGTCTGTCTGTCTGTCTGTCTGTCTGTCTGTCTGTCTGTCTGTCTGTCTGTCTGTCTGTCTGTCTGTCTGTCTGTCTGTCTGTCTGTCTGTCTGTCTGTCTGTCTGTCTGTCTGTCTGTCTGTCTGTCTGTCTGTCTGTCTGTCTGTCTGTCTGTCTGTCTGTCTGTCTGTCTGTCTGTCTGTCTGTCTGTCTGTCTGTCTGTCTGTCTGTCTGTCTGTCTGTCTGTCTGTCTGTCTGTCTGTCTGTCTGTCTGTCTGTCTGTCTGTCTGTCTGTCTGTCTGTCTGTCTGTCTGTCTGTCTGTCTGTCTTTCTGTCTGTCTCTCTCCTCTTATTTTCAATGTTTAACCAAATTGCGCACGGCACCAGGAGGAATTTAATCTTTTTTATTATTATTATTTTATCTGGCAGAATGGACAACATACATGACAATTTTTTATTGCAGAAATGAATAGAGAGTACCAAATTATGCCACTCTGAATTCTTTCAGGTTTTTTTGAGACCCAGAACTATTTTTAAATAATTATTGAAAGTGCGGCCACGCCCCCTGGAGGCGTCAATAGGCGTCCAGTCTCTATCCTTTTTATTAAGACTTCAGGGGTGCCAACTGAAATCACAGGACTTTCAATAATTATTTAAAAATAGTTCCGGGTCTCAACAAAATCTAAAAAAATTCAGAGTAGCATAATTTGATACCCTCTATTAATATCTGCAATAAAATTTTTTCATGTATGTTGTCCATTGGCAACAATAAACACATTATATTCATTTAATATTGTGATATCAGCATGATCTACGACAGTCAGAAATATTATTGCCGATATAATATATGTAAATTAAGGGTTTCTCTTTTCTATAGTATTTATTATAAAACTATTTAATACAATTAGGACATTTTCTCCAGCTCTCAAATTATGGCCAATAATTTACAGCGTAAACTGCACGTTGGCTACATATTTTAATAAAGAGGGGACTGTAGTTCTTACCAAAGATTAATAAATTTCATACAAGCCTTGAAGTCACAGGAAACAAAAATTTTTACGCAGTATATATACATAATAAAAAAAACATTCGAAGTTTCATGAAGCTTTTATTTGAATAACTGAATTAAAATATAAATTTAAATCATATTTTCTCTGCGATTTTGCAACATACCTCTTTCACATGAAAGGTGAATAAATGTATGCGTACAATTTGTATGGCATATATTATATCGATAAAAAATGGGTTCGCTTCAGTGTGCTCCGTTTATATAGTATGTCGAAACAGACACGCTTTGTGCTAAAGGAAATCAAAACACCGAATTTTCACAAGCACAGATTAAATTTTTCGCCACTTTGTTACAATGATGTTTAATACACGTTGACGTAAAAAAAGAAGCAAACACTCTAAATAAATTACTATGCGTTTAGTCGTTTCCATGACAATACCTAATGTGTATTTGTTTTTGATGGACCATAAAAATAACTCAATCCATCGTCAAAAAATCCGCATTAGATGTTGTAAATGTATACTGAATGATGGACAGGCAATTAAAATGTAGCCTCATCAATTATAATAATTTGAAAATAATTTCTAAAACTTTTCTCTCAAATACACTACTACTACTCGCGAGCATTCAAATACGTATGATCACACATGTTTTAATATTTAGTATACTTGGTGTTTAACAAATTATTTGTAAATGCATGGTTCCTGAACTTTAAAAATTTGAACCAAAATATAATTTTTATTATTCTTGTTTTCATAAAAAAAAAAAAGAAAAGAAATAGCTGCATGTCAACTGGTAAGAATGATCAAAATGATCGTACAATTCATAAGCTATAAAAGGTATTGTGACGAACATATTGAAATGATTGCCAGCAATACACAAGACGTATTTTGCTGCGAGTAATCAGACATGCAACGTGCACGAAACTATGTATTGTACTCTGTACAATGGTCAACCGTGTGCTCACTAGGAAAATTAATCGTGATATTCATGATAATTATATTGTTATCCGTCGAGTGGTACATATCACACGAAAGACTTTATATGCTCAACTTCTAAAAATAATCACGAATTAATCATTTTAATTAATATTAGTTGTATTCAAACCTTCTTATAGCATTCATGCTCGAAAACGGAACAGAAAAAAGAAAAAAGATGAATTGCCGCGAATAAAGAAAGACCTGATAAGGATCCCCCATCACGACCATGAAAATTCGGAAATAAAACGAAAATTTATATAACACAAAAGGAAATGATTAGACCAGAGAAATGAAGTCAAGGAAAGCAAATATTTTTAAATTTATAATATAATATATGACAACGCAAGCGAAAAAAATATTATACATGGGAAGTTAGCGCACCCAGCGTAACTTTAAAGTTTTCCTGGTATATGTGAGGTTATATTCAATATGTGCATTACAGCTGAGTCTCAAAGTGTGGGACAGAGTGGGTGTTGTGAGTGTTTAATATATAAATATAATAAACACTGCTCCACTCATTTCGACCAAGACTATATACCAAAATTAATAGGTACAGGTGGGATAGATAAAACTTCATGGACAATAACCCCCAAAACACGATTATATATCTTTTAAAAATTAATTCATTGCTATAATTAAGAAAAAGATGAGGAAATTTAAAAGTCCCATGAAAATGTTACCATATCTTAATAAATTTATTGTTATCATTTTTTTATACGTGCATTTAGCTGCTATATATAACGTCCCTCGACCGGAATAATCATGAACTATTTGCTATTTCAGGTAGAAGCACATGAATAATCAGTACAAAATAAAGCTCATAATTACGCTCACCTCTGAAACAGCAGATAACTCTCATTATTGCAATTAGATTGTGATATGCAGACAGCTCATTATTTCGGACGAGGGACGATAAACTTGTGTAAGCTTACGACCTCCTTTTCGTCACGTAGTCCATCGACATCGAGGCATGACATAATGATCTCGATCCATATTTGGGGTGGTTAAACTTATATCAAATAATTATTGGCATGCAGTTATCATGTTATCAACCTGAAGAATTAAGATATATAGACGGGGATAGGAAAAAATTCTGAAAGATTACAAATAAAGTAATGAAAAGAAATAAACCACACAACTTCTCACATAATGATAAGTAGTCGGTGTTCTTGTTTTCCGTTTTCAAGGTACGCACGCAATTCATCACCCAGTGGAAAGTCCTTTTTATACATTTGTGATTGTATATTATGTACTCTACTCTTCGCTAGGAATTTACTTGGGTGTATAGGAGAAAAAAATATTTTGAGAATTTATCAAAAATTAGAAACTGCATTCGATCACCAAGTGCAAAATCAGTGTTGGTTGCATTTTCTGATAAGAGCTTTTAATTTTTCTCATCCTTAAACTTTAAAAGTATAAATTTTATCTCAAATATACAGTATATTGAGGGGTATTCACAAAGCACTTTAAACCCCACTTTATCTTCGATTTTTAACCCGGGTGCTAAACCAGGGACTAACCATGTTTAGCCTATGGTTTAGCACCATGTTTAGCAACCGTGATAAAAATTGAGGCTAAAGTGCTTTGTGAATGCCCCCCACTGTCTCCTTTTGTTTGTTTCTGGGAAGCGCCGCAGTCTCGTATAGTCTTCAGGTCGATAAGAAAATGCAGTATAAGGACCTGCTAAAACATGTGAAAAATATATAATTTCTAAATTCCTAGAAAAGTTATAGAGAGACGTAGAGAGAGTAATAATTGTTGATGCGGGTCTCAAAAGTCGTTGAAATTTTGTTCGATGATTTGAGGATAAGTCAATGTGATCAAAACTGTGAGCTTTTATTGAAAAAGGACATTTGCTAAGCTAATAAAACTGTACAACAATAATTTACATTAAAAAATACCACTACAAGATTTAATGTTCATGCATTATTTTTACAGTATAAGAGGTAATATATTTATATAATTTTTGTGCGCTGTTGACTGTTCAATGCAAGCTGATAATATTATAGTGACTGCATGGATTGAGTGAACAGACGAAAGAACACAGTCAAAAGAAATTAATTCGCCAACGTTACGATGTGGCATATAATTGAATTCATATTTTTATTTTACATAATGGAGGAAAAATAACGTTAAGGTAGAGACTGCCTACATGAATATATCCGAGCATTCCGAGCTATAGTCAGCTAGTATGTCTTCAATTGCTTGGAGTGTTTTTTTTTTCAATCATCTATTTGCATTTTATTTTGAATTGCTGGAGAACAATAAAGTTCTGGACAGTAAGTTTATCTTGGCCGCACATTCAGCAATCTTGTCTCTTCTTGCCATGTTTTACTGTCGCCCGACATTCAAGTTTTATGCGCAAAATTTTACTTGGAAAGTATAGAATGTAAAATGAAAAAGTTTTGTTGCAGAAAGCTAGTTGAAGCAGTTTGCTCGCGTATTTCAATAAAGAAAGGAAATAAATTTTCTTCTTTTCATTTCCTGTAAATACCTTATCACGTATACCCATTATTCTCTAAAAAAGTAATAAATCAAATTTTAATCGACCCTTATATTCATCCTAAGACCTCTCTCATTGCACTTTACGAAATGTATTTTAACGATATATATAACCATCTCATAAAGTTAATAATGTTCTTCAAGCACAGATGCTATGCAAATATGTTAATAAAAATCAAATAAACACATAAAAAATATAAAAAATTTACCTTTAGAAAATGTTTTTTAGTTTTCATATTAAATCTTGAATTTAATCGATGGAACATATTTTTTTACGGCTTTTCATTTGGTTTCTGCTGAATTAGACAAAAATATATTCTTATATATTATATATATACTGTATATATATATATATATATATATATATATATATATATATATATATATCACTTTACACAATAATCAGCTACAAAGTTTCAAAATTATTATACAAACAATAAATATACTGCGTGGTTTAGGATGAAATGGGAAATTAAATTAAACTGCCAAGTGTAATGCAGTAGACGGTCAAGGAATAAATTATGAAGGATGTTTTCATTCAAATTAAATTATCATATGCACAATTAATTACCATCACTATATGCACGTCCTTTAAATTATATACTGTTGTTCTTATTACTTTTACATATTAGGTTTTGTACAAAATATTTTATTACAATATTACATTATATGGTATATAATGGATAAAAATTGAAATTAAACTAATTTAAATATAGTACTATTTAAAAAAATGAATCACAAGGAAAATACTTTTCAGCGCATGTAGAATAGTAAAATATTGTATTTTACAAGATTATTTAAGATCTCCACATAAAAACCTGGAAAGAAAACCACCAGCTTTGACAAAAGATGGAATCGTTTTGATAATTTTCTACCACACAACCTTAATTACATGTTCGTAGTGTGTTCTTTGTGTTATTAGTTATTCTCCATTTAGCATAATTGCTAATTAGCCAAGCTATGGCACGATTACATTCGAAGAACGATAAAATATAAGTCATTCACCCCATGTTTCCCTCGGAGATGGAAAGTTAGAGCCACCCGCTCCGCAGCGCTGCACGAAGGGTTGCCGATCTCTCAGGAAACATTACTGACGGAAAATTTGCAATCTTTCGCTAAATCATTATTTTTTTCCCGTCTTCTTCTTCTTATTATTATTATTATTTTTTTTTTTTTGTGCAAAGTCGACACTTTTACGTTATATAAATTCAATAACAAACTGCTTGAAATACATATCATCTAAGAAGAACCAAGTTTAATTAAAATGTGATAGCTTTTTAAGATACAAAATCAATATTACATATTTTATATTTAAATTGTTATTCTATAAAATGAAGCATCAACACGAATAATTTAATTTCAAAGCTAAATCTCTTAAAAAGATTTTAATTATTCCTCACCCCTCCTCACAGGCTTTATGAAAGATAAACAAGGACAAAGGGATTAAAAATTGATTTTATAGTTCTTCCATGGCAATTTTTTTATTACTTTTACTGCAAACTTTAAAATGAATATTTATTATGTAATTTAAGCTTCATACAATTGAAATTTTAAACAAAATTTTCTTATTATAAAGTAATGTTATATATTTTGTCATACTTTACCTTTTTCGAATCCTTATTTACGTAAGATATTGACGCACTGTATCCAATGGATTGTAGCCACTAGGGAAAAAACACTTGAGATCTTTACACGATAAAAAAATATAACTTAAAAACACAATTTAAAACATTACACAATATTATTTAAAGTGTATATTTGATTGTAATATAATTAATAAGAAGGCAGAAGAGAGATGCAGCTTGAGTTCCAATATATAGAGCGCGGAGCACGTAATGGCGGTACGGGGTGGGGAAGTAAGAGAGATTCTTGCTGCTTACTTTGTAGCTTCAAATCAAGTTGAAGGAGTAAGAAAAAACAGTTTAGAAGGCGTTAGCTATTCTAAGATTAACACTCAGTACAGCAGTATTCAACTAGACGGAAGGCAGACTGAGGTTGGTTCACGCCCCGAACCAAAAATATCACCACCTCCGTCATAAGCACACAGAGTTCAGTAGAACCCTCTCACTTTGCGCTCATGAAAATCCCAGCCAGCGCTAAAACCAACGAATCACACCCACAAATTAAAATTGTGTATGTTATTTAAAATGTATTTGATAGTTTTATATTAACACTAGTACTAATTAACATACGAAAAACTATGTCCAAAGGCCTCTCCAAATATTATAGACACCACTACAAAATGCTCTGTCAAATGGGGGAGCCTGAATAACGAGGGGTGTAGAGGGGGTTATGTGGGCGAGAAGTATATTTCAACTTTAGTTGGAGCGCGTGCCATCTCGTGAGTTTTATAAAGACTATACGTACTGTATATGCTCATATATTATACATTTTAACCCACCCTTGGATACTATTGTAAACGTATAATATGTTATTTAATTTTGTGTTGTGTACTGGAGCCCGCGTGAGACATATTCATTTCAAGTTTAAAAAATATTATTTAAATTTTAAAGAAATTAGAGAATTGCAATATAGACTAAAAGACCAAAATTTGTATATAATATATATTATTATTATTATTTTTTTTTTTTACAAGGATACACCACTAAGAGCTTACAGCTCGCGGCGGGGTACTGGGTAGGGATAAGGTAGGGAACGGATAGTGGCCACGGCCTGCATGCTTACGCGTCCCAGCATTCGCTGAGGTGAAACTGAGGGAACCGTGGAAAACCTCAGTCAGGACGGACACCTCTACTTTTTCTCAATGGACCAAAGCGATGTCCAAAGCCTGGGGAACCACGATTATTATATACTTTAATAAAATTATACTGCAACGCTACATAGTTGTATCATGGCAGCGCTATAATTAACGTACAGCCAGTTAATGTACATTATACTGTACAAGTGTATATATAATTTATATATATATTAAGCTTAGTGCAGCTATATCGCTGAGGCTCGGATCCAGAGGGGGCGTTAACAGAGGCCAATAAAGGCATATTTTCCTGACTCCAATTTTTTTAACATTGATGAAGACAGCCTCTCTCCCCCCCCCCCGGGCAACCCCCCTTCCCCCCACGAATTTTTGTTCTCCACGCGCTACTGCGGGTACTATATATAAGTGCATGCGGCTAGCTGCATGTGAATATGTTATCCTTTTATAGTACCATAAAAACTCTCTGCCGCGCGGCAAAAGCCTGCGTGATATAGTCTAATATAAATTAAGTTGAACAGTATTTGTCAATATTATTATGTACATAATATTATTTATATTATGTACTGTAATAAATGTATATAATTTTGTTTTATACAGAAGCTGATGCATGAGAACTGTTGCTCTGTACAATTAAGTCTTATCCTTTGATACTGCATTTTTTGCTTCAACATTTTATATGATGAGCTAGCTATTATAGCCATGCAGTGGCGGACCCATAGAAAGGGAGGGGGGCCATCGCCCCCCCCCCCAAGGTTCAAAATTCATTGAAGGTGTTACCTGTTACCTTCCCCACCAATCGTTGCCCCCCTTCCATCCCAAATTTAACATTGCGGATTAGAGTATAACCGCCCCCCTTCTCCCCACCGAGCCGATCGCTAGATCCGCTCCTGAGGCTAACTCATAATAATATATAATAAAATATACAATACATGTCATGTATATTATAGGCGCGACGTGGAATTAACTCGTCAATTTTTACTACTAAATATAATATGTTGTATATATATTATATATATATTTAATAATTATATCATTATTTTAAATTAAATTTCAAAAGAACATTTTATAAAATAATTTTAAATTTTACAATTTTTTATTTCTGATGGGCTGAAAAATCATATAAACTTTTAATTAATTCCAAGCTCTTATATATATTACATAATATTTATAAACATATTCATAATTATGCAACTGTGCCTCTTAAAAAAAAATCTTTATTTATTTATTTATTTTTTTTTTTGTCCAGAATGACTGCTATCATATAACTATAACGACGCTAGGAACAAATCCATCAATGTACGTTGTTACTGAAAACACAATGCTCAATTTTTAAAAAAATTGTGCAATATATATCGATCAAACAGCTAAATTTTTTGAATTCTTAAGGGTAAGGTAACACGAACAATCGATTGTTGATAGTCCCATTTGATTAACATGTATACCTTAGCAACCTCATAATAATTCTGAATTTTTTTTGAGAGACAGTTCTTAGCACCAAAAAAATGTGGAAAAATTTCAAAACAATCGGTCGATCCAATTTTTTTAAATGAATTTTTTAAATTTTCAGTATAGGGCTTTCCCATGTGGAGACCTAATAACTAAGAAATTAATTTAAAAAAATTGGATCGACCGATTGTTTTGAAATTTTTTCCATATTTTTTTGGTGCCAAGAACTGTCTCTCAAAAAAAAAAAAAAAAAATCAGAATTATTATGAGGTTGCTAAGGTTTACATGTTAATCAAATGGGACTACCAACAATCGATTGTTCGTGTTATCTTACCCTTAATTAAACTATGTTTAAAAGAAATAAAAAAAAATGTAATAATTATAGTAAAGAATATAGACGACTTGCAAAAACCTTATATTTTAGCAGAAATTAAGTAAACAAACAAAACTTGACCCCATGCAGTTCATTGTTGTTGTTGATTATGTGTATAAATTTTGCTTATACATTGCATGGACCTTATGGAAAATTTACGTTTTTCACACACAGATTTCAAAATGTTACAAACCTAGGTCGTCCTATCCCTTTTATTTAAAGGCCAAGACTTACAAAACTTTCAATAATTATTTAAAAATAGTTCCAGAGGCCGGGACTCAGAAAAATCTGAAAAAAAAAATCAGACTATATATATATAGCATATATTTATATAATATTTGGTACTCTCTAGCTCGATAATCATTTCTGCAATAAAAAAAATTTCATGCATGGCAGGTTGTCCAATTATATTATTTATATTAATTATGACATTATATAATCAATAATTTATTTTGAGAAAATTCTTTTGGAATAGAAAATAAAAGTTGATGAACAATTAAAAATTCCGAAAAAGCATAAGATTTCGCCGTAGCATACAGGCAACCCCCAGATCATTACTGTAGCCAACGGTTGCCTATATGTCAGGCAAGACAAATTTGCAATGGCGACCTATAGTGGAGTTTTGTATATTATAATGATTATTATAATCGTGTTTTCTGAATTTTTGCTTAAGCTTATAATATATATTTATACCGCGGCCATGACCATGATAGTTAAGGGTAAGATAACACGAAACATAGATTAAAATTGTTGTAGTCCCATGGCATTTGATTAACATGTAAACCTTAGCAACCTCATAATATTATAATTCTGTTTTTTTTTAGAGACAGTTCTTTTAGCACCAAAAAAATGTAGAAAAATTTTCAAAACAATCACTCGATGCGCTCAAAATTTTTTATTGCAGAAATGGCCGGCTAGATGGTGCAAAGTTATGCTACTCTGATTTTTTTCAGATTTTTTAGAGCCCGGCAAATATTTTTTAAAAATTATTGAAAGTACAGAAAAAGTGCCGCCTCTCGTAATAAAAGATAGGACCCAAAAGGGACGTGGATTCGAACCCGACCTCGCCAAAACTTTTTAGCAATACTTCCCGGTCCCTAAAAAATCTGAAAAAAAAATCAGAGTATCATAACTTTGCACCCTCTATCCATTTCTGCAATAAAAAAATTTGAGGTCGGTACTCCATTTATTAGTTTAGGTCTCCATGGGAGAACCCTATACTGGAAATTTAAACAATTAATTTTAAAAAATCAGATCGTGCGATATTGTTTTGAAATTTGCTCTACATTTTTTTGGTGCTAAGAACTGTCTCTAAAAAAAATTCAGAATTATTATGAGGTTGATGCTACAATTAATTAAGGGTAAGGTAACGCCACCAATGTTAAAAAAAATCCCTCACACAAAAATTCTGAAAAATATTTAAAATGTTCTCCTCTAAACCCCCTATAATATTAGTAGCTAAAATATCAGGTATACAGATTCGATCTAGTTTTTGAGTTATGAATTTTTAAAGTTGACTACTTTAACATGGAGAAATGGAAATCCCATGTTAAATTAGTCAACTTTAAAAATTCATAACTCAAAAACTAGATCGAATTTGTATACCTGATATTTTAGCTTTTAGCTACTGCCATGATAGGGGGTGTAGAGAACATTTTAAATTTTTTTCAGAATTTTTGTGTGAGGGATTATTTTTAACATTGGTGGCGTTACCTTACCCTTTTAATTATACCTATTAATATATAATATAGATTATAATAGTTCACACATATTGGATTATTTGTATGTTGTTTTTTTCTCCCCAAGACAGAACCAACCAATAAATTTCCAGATGAATTATACTACAGCTAGTTTAATTTAAATTTTAATAAAACATTGTTGAGCAATATTTTGGTATATATATGGGCTATATATAAACTGAAAAAGCAAAATTCTCTAATATGATATATTATTATTCACAACTATCACATTTAAGGGAAAGGTAACACGGAGCAGCTGATCGATGTAGTCCTATTTGATTGATTGGTTTGTATTTTGGGGCAGTTGACACATTTTGATCATGAATGCCCCCGCAGTCCTATTTGATAAGGGTAAGGTAACGCCACCAATGTTAAAAAAAATCCCTCTCACAAAAATTCTGAAAAAAATTTAAAATGTTCTCCTCTATACCCCCTATCAGTACCTAAAATATCAGGTATACAAATACGATCTAGTTTTTGAGTTATAAATTTTTAAAGTTGACTACTTTAACATGGAGAAATGAAACTCCCATGTTAAATTGGTCAACTTTAAAAATTCATAACTCAAAAACTAGATCGTATTTGTATACCTGATATTTTAGCTACTGATAGGGGGTGTAGAGGAGAACATTTTAAATTTTTTTCAGAATTTTTGTGAGAGGGATTTTTTTTAACATTGGTGGCGTTACCTTACCCTTAACATGTAAACCTTTAGCAGACACAAAAACTCGGTTGAAACTTTTTTTAGTGACAGATTTTAGTACCTATATGAAGCCACAGAAAAAAATTCAAAACAATTCTCAGATTAATTTTTTTTATTTTGGATCTCCATGGGAATTAAAGCCCTATGCTAAAAAATTGAATTGAAGGTTTTGAAATTTTTTTCTGTAGCTTTTAGGTAATTTCTCCATGCTAAAAATTGTCTCAAAAAATGTTCGGAATTTTTGTGTCTGCTCTAAGGTTTACATGTTAATCAAATGTGACTATATCTATAGATCAGCTGATCCGTGTTACTTTCCTCTTAAAGGCACATCCATTGAGCTCTATACAAGGCTAGAGGGATAATGCCCTATACTTCTCAATGTTAAACTGTGCGCACGGTCCGGCGGGAGGAAGTGGGTGGGAGATTGCGCTTTCGTCACACATTCCAACGTATTCTCCTCAGAATTGCCAACTGCAGTGTAACTTTTAATATTTATTTTATAAGGAAACTTTCTTAGGTTGGTCAACCAGGCATTCGATAGCACCGACCACCACCCACTTTCCTCCCAGACGCCGTGCGCGCCTAAAACAGCTGATTAGCCCTCTAGCCTTGTATAGAGCTCAATGGGCACATCGTGCAATGAATTCGTACTATATACATAATACAGCACTTTAATCTCCAATTTTTATACCAACTTCTACTGCAAAAAGAGAAATAGTTTATGATCAGAATTGAAACCATTCCTATTGATATCTACTATAATCAATTTTCCAAATTATTAATGTTTGCTAAATGTTCGAACTTCAAAATATGTACCGTCATCGCCTCGGAAAATTTCTCTTTGAAGTCTTGTTAATCTCCATACCTTGTAAGAATAACATATAAGGTCATGGTGTTTAACAAAGCTGCAAGTGGGAAATTTTCCAAGGCGACGAGTGTACAAAACTCTTAACTACAGATGAACTTTTAAAGTTAAATCTAACACTGTTTCTATTGCAGCTTATACACGGTCTTCAGTTGTGTCACTATAATCCTGTAATGCACTCATAATAAAGTCTAGCTGGGAGAAGTATTAGAAAATGTAATTGTTTTGACAAATAAAACAATCCAGCTTACACACATTGAAAATGAAATTTTAATGCCCTTGTTTTTTGTTTTTTTAATTGTTATTATTATTATTTTCTAAGGGTTGTCTTATTTTCAGTGAAACCACAGACAGTTAGATTTTGTGTTTTATTTTATAGACATTAAAAATATCAGTTCCTCTTTGATTTCTGGATGTCCTTGACTTGGAGGCCTGCAACATAAAAATGACACACACCATATAGCAGATAACAGGTTGAAGGGCGACATC
Organism: Siphlonurus alternatus; assembly: GCA_949825025.1. Lineage (NCBI taxonomy): Eukaryota > Metazoa > Arthropoda > Insecta > Ephemeroptera > Siphlonuridae > Siphlonurus > Siphlonurus alternatus. Next base: position 22,109,129 of record OX463780.1, read on the forward strand.
AAATTACAAAATTTTCTTAAATTTAGGTGAAACTATGAAACCTTTCGTCTTCTTAAGGGTAAGGTAACGCCACCAATGTTAAAAAAAATCCCTCACACAAAAATTCTGAAAAAAATTTAAAATGTTCTCCTCTACACCCCCTATCAGTAGCTAAAATATCAGGTATACAAATACGATCTAGTTTTTGAGTTATGAATTTTTAAAGTTGACTAATTTAACATGGAGAAATGGAATTCCCATGTTAATTTAGTCAACTTTAAAAATTCATAACTCAAAAACTAGATCGTATTTGTATACCTGATATTTTAACTACTGATAGGGGATGTAGAGGAGAACATTTTAAATTTTTTTCAGAATTTTTGTGTGAGGGACTTTTTTTAACATTGGTGGCGTTACCTTACCCTTAATAACTTTTCAGTTACTGATAGGGCAATGGTGGTCAGTGGGGCATCTCTAGAACTGCTGTCCAACAGGATTGATTGTGATTCATTTTAAATGTTCTCTGAAATTTAGATGAGCTCTGTTGACACTCTTTAAGTCTTACAGTGTACATTAGATGGCACAAAGCAGGCAGTGAGGTCAGATAAGATCAAAGCTTATACGGTCATTGTGGAACCAAGGGATCCAGGGCAGAGGCCCGGCTCAACCTCGGAGAAACCACTTCCATCTCGGGGGTCATCATCCACTCACTGCCCTCTTGTGATATTATATCATATTATGATAGTACCCTAACAATTCTAATATTCTGATTTTTATCTTGAAGCTTGCCATATCCGACAAAAGCTTAAAATTTGATAAATATATTAATTTTCTATAAAAATTTACACATAGAGGGTTTAAATACTGCAATAACAATACTGTAGGGGTTTCCAGCATTTTATAAGAATAATTAACACGATAAAAGTTTGAACAACTTCAATTTGGGGCTTTATACAGGGTGTCCACAGAAATTGTCACGAATTGGCAGTCAAATTAAAGCATGAAGCAGGATGGTAACATGAACATGTTATACATCAAATTAAAGCTCAACAATCAACATTTTCAAAATTGTAAGCAAAAAAGCATTGTGTGGACTTGTTTCTTTTGAAACGAAAAAGGAACAAAAATGGCCGTTTCTGAGCTCCAAACTCCGCAGAATCAGCCGTCATCTCAAAGAGATTGTCCCTATTTAATTATTCGCTTGAATAAAAATTTACCCACACAATTTACCACAAGGCTTCTCCGCATGAGCACCGACCGTTGGTAAACCCGGCACACGCCCGGACAGGCCTCCAGTTCTCGCCACACGTTGCCAGAATTGCCGGCGTGATTAATCTGATTGTTGTGGCGATGAGAACTGGAGGCCCGTCTGGACGTGTGCCGGGGGGTACCAACGATGCTCATGTGGAGAAGCCTTGTGGTAAATTGTGTGGGTAAAATTTTATTCAAGCGAATAATTAAATTAGGACAATCTCTTTGAGATGACAGCTGATTCTACGGAGTTTGGAGCTCAGAAACGGCCATTTTTGTTCCTTTTTCGTTTCAAAAGAACACAAGTCCACACAATGCTTTTTTGCTTACAATTTTGAAAATGTTGATTGTTGAGCTTTAATTTGCTGCACAACATGTTCGTGTTACCATCGTGCTTCATACTTTAATTTGCCTGTCAATTCGTGCGAATTTCTGTGGCCACCCTGTATATTATATTGCTTGATATTGGTCAAGGACCAATATTAATCAACTGACACAATGTTCTTGTTATTGACACAGACTCAAGTTATTAGCAGCAGCCAAATGAACTCTGCCAGGACTTGTTTTCATCCACAACATTCCGGTGTTGCTGGACCTAACAAGTTAACGCACCTGGAGGCAGTGACTGCCGGACCTTCTCTGCCTTCTCCTTGTCTGTGATGACGAGAGTGTAGAGAAACCTGCTGCACCGGATCTTCATCTTGGTGTTGTCCTTGTTACGCTTGATCGTCACAGCTGAAACAAAACTTCTGTCTTAAACTGGTTTTTACTGATAAAAATCTTACAAATATTGAGGAATAACATTCCAAAATTGGTCACAGCACAGAGCACAGTATATTAAATGTGGATGTGTTCATCTCTTTCTCTACTGTCACTAATGACACCTATCAACAAGCTTTTGTTACGGCTATGCTTTATTTACAGGATTACCTTTTTTATAGAAAAAAATTTAACCAAGTAATGAACAAATTACATATAAAAATTTTAATGAAGAATTTAATACTTAATAGAGATGAGCACTAAATTAAGTTGCTTTTTTTTTTCAGAATTTTTGAAGGCTCGGAAGAAGTGCTAAAAAGTTATTTAAAGTTCAGGTTTATAATAATAATTGTTTATTGGGTTAAAAATACATAATTTGGAGGGAAAAATAATAATAAATAAATACCCATAACCCAATTGGTGAATGTAAAAGACGAAAGTCCATACACAAAATGCGTACATTCACCAAGCCTTTTTAAGTCCTAGCTTTTCCTTAATTTTTCCTTAAGGGTAAGATAACACAAAACAATTATTGTTGTAGTCCCGTTTGATTAACATGTAAACCATAGCAACCTCATAATAATTCTGATTTTTTTTAAAGAGACAGTTCTTAGCACCAAAAAAAAAATGTGGAAAAAATTTCTAAACAATTGGACGATCCAAATTTTTTAAAATTTCAGAATAGGGCTTTCCCATGGAGCCCTAAACTAAGAAATTAATTTAAAAAAATTGGATCGTCCAATTGTTTTAAATTTTTTTCCACATTTTTTTGGTGCTCAGAACTGTCTCTAAAAAAAAAAAAAAAAAAAAAAAAAATCAGAATTATAATGGGGTTGCTAAGGTTTACATGCTAATCAAATGGGAATACAACAATCAATGTTTCATGTTATCTTACCCTTGAGTGATACCTATTGACAGTTACACCTCTCTGTACTTTCAATAATGTTAAAAAATAGTTAAAAACATTGCAATGAAGCAAATAAATATATTTATGCAAGAACAATAGTAACATACAAGCTTATTCAATTGCTAACAGTTTGTGTTTACCATTTATAACCATTAACAATACTTGGTAATTGAATCTTACCGGACTTTTTCCACTCGTCGATTTTGTTGTAGTACGTCGAGAAACTTGAGCACTGAATTATAATGTTAATGTTAAAACAGGTGCACCTGAAGTGTAGTGATAATAATTAAAACATTAACATTAAAATTCAGTGCTCAAGTTTCTCGACGTACTACAACAAAATCGACGAGTGGAAACAGTCCGGTAAGATTCAATTACCATTTATATAATGAACCCTCGTCAGAAAACCTTCTTTACTGTTATTAACAATACTGTATATCATCAGTGATGTTAGTCCTCGCATATTCGCGGCGAATATGCGCGCATATTCACATACTATTCGCGCATATTCGTGACCAACCTGCGACGCGCATATTCGCGAATATTGAAATTTAAATTTCCCGCCACAAAAATAACCATTTATGATTGGTTAAAGCTACAGTAAATGCTACCGATAGTATTATCGTGCTTTTCTTAGTAGAATACCTTGCTTAATTAGTGTTTAATTTAAAGTAGTGTTCATTTATCATGGAAAAAAGCAATCGGCCTTTCAAGGTGCCGAGGTGCTCATGTGATTTTAATTGCGGGCGGCCGCCATGTTGAAAGCAACTTTCGCGAATTTGCGCCCATATTCGCAGGCGCATATTCGGCGACCAATCTTCGCGCGAATTTCACATCACGGTAGCATCTAGTTTGCAGATCTCAAGTATCTCAACTAGGTAGATTTTACATAGATCACCAATCTCATTTTTGTTACCAGAAAATGAATTTAAGACGCCATCTATGCAACTCGCACTAAATTGAAATTGATAACCTAGATGCTACCACGATGATATACTGTAGGTAAAATACTATGCAGTAACAAATAATTATTCTCTTGAGGGGGAGGGGCGGGGGGAAAGGAGATGGGGTAGCTTTCAGATTAAAAAGGAATGCTATTTAAAATATTTAAATGCAGTACAGTGTTTTTTTGCAATATGCTGTATGCATACAGAGTTGATTACGCTGACATCATGCACCTTTAAGTTAGGCTGCCCTATAGAGGACCAGAATGCACAGACTATCATAGTATATGTATATAAACAAATTATACATAAACTGAACAGGATTGAGAAGTTCAGGTAGCTGGTGACCTCAAGCAGGACCCAAACTGTGAGCCATAGTGGTGTAGCCACAACTGCCGCAGTATAAACCAATCTTTACTTTATTGATTTTTTTCACTTCATTAAATAAAATAATGTTTAAAAAATCCCCAGTTTCAAGTAAACATAAACAGCAAACAACTTCATTTATGTATTCATAATGGAGTACCGACCTTAATTTTTTTTTATTGCAGAAATGGATAGAGGGTGCAAAGTTATGCTACTCTGATTTTTTTTCAGATTTTTTAGAGCCCGGCAACTATTTTTTAAAAATTATTGAAAGTGCAGAAAAAGTGCCGCCTCTTGCCGCCTCTCTTAATAAAAGATAGGACCCAAAAGAGACGTGGATTCGAACCCGACCTCGCCAAAACTTTTTAGCAATACTTCCCGGTCCCTAAAAAATCTGAAAAAAATCAGAGTAACATAACTTCCCTCCTCTATCCATTTCTGCTATAAAAAATTTTGAGGTCGATACTCCATTGTGCCAATGACCAGGCGCAGATCCAGAACCAAATTTCGGGAGGGGCTGCATCCATAAGGCCAATGTTAACAAAAAAAATATCGGGGGAACTGTCTATAATGCCCTTAAATCCAAAATTTCCGAGGGGTCTGCAGCCCCACTAGCCACCCCTCTGGATTCACGCTTGCCAATGATGGCCACTTACATTTAGCGTCCTTCTGGTTTCTGGCAATGAGCAGGAACTGCTTGATCTCCTTGATTTCGCGTGGCTGCAACAAGTCAACAAAGGTTTGACACAGATGTCTCTTGATTAATGTAATAAATAACCAATGGGCTGTCATGGTTACTTATGAGGCCTATATCCTATATTATGCATATTATACCAATATGCATACAAAAAACTAAAACATCTCACGAATTTTATAAGAAAACTTGAAGGCTACAAAAATGAAATTGTATTTGTCACTATACGGGCATATTGAACGGTATGTACGATATATGATACACAATTTTGTAAAATTTAACAGATGTCAACATCAAATAATGGACTTAAATCCCTGAAGGCATGAGTGGCATGACAGCTAAAACCATTATTATACGGACATGAATATTTTTAATACACTAAACTTGCTGTATGACATACACGAAACTTACAAACAAATATCTTTTAAGATAAAACTCAACTGATAAATAAGGTATTTAAAAAGAAAACTAATTTTAATAAGAAGGAAAACAAAACTCACCATGGTGCAGCTTTTGTGTATTTGACCTGAAAATGGAAAATAAATGTTAACGGTGCAATAAAAATTGGTCTGTATAAAGCTAAAAGTTACTAAAAGACAAATTAGCGTTCAAAATTAGAAAAAGTTTAATAATATTTCTGATGATTAAAGATAAAAAATGAAAATTAAATATTACCTGATCGCTCTCAAGTTTGATGACGTCACGTGACTCTAAATATGTCAGAAATTTCAGAGTTTTCGTTCCTAGGAACTTTCGCCATCTATCTGCCGTTTTCTAAACTTGTTCTGCAATCGTTTCTACCAACAAAACGGAACAATATTTCCAGAAATGAGTTTTTTTGGCATCCTAATTTGCCATAATATTCAATTGTTTAATGACGTAAAAGTATTAAAAAACTTAAAAAATAATATTAAATACAATTTTCTATCTCTTTTTTTCACTATTTATTACTTTCAAACCTTTAATTAATGAAAAAAATGTTTATACTTTTTTGGTATTTTTTTTGTAATGTTGGTTAAGTTGCCTTACTAGTATATAAACGTTTCCCCCTCCTCCAATACGTCACTTGAAATTAGTTTTCTCTAAAATGGTACGTATAAAAATTTTGTGAAGTGCATCGAATTTTATCTGACATTATCCCTTACCATCCGTATGCATATACTTATTTGTTTGTACTGCATATAATAAGCTGTTATTTTAGTTTACAATCATAGGGATAATTTCTTTCTTTGTGATTCAAAACTTTGTGATTTTGATATGAAATGCGCCACGTGTACATACACCGGTAGCTTCATGTTTAATTTTTAACTCTCAATTTATTTTACTTTTGATTTGGTCGTTTCCATGAGGTCATCCATGTATGATACATTAAACTGATAACTAATAGTTATAGTTTGGTGGAGTTTTGTGATTCCCATTTTGCTGCAAAATGCAGAGTAGGTTATGACCGATTGAGTCTCTTGGACATGGCAGACTCTGAAGGCTTACAAATTTATTACTGGTTTCGTAGGTATAGAGCAGCTTTCACATATTTTAAAACTGCAACAGCACGCCGTTGCGATTTCCGAATACATATTGTGTGAAAGCTCTTTTATGTTATCTAAAGATGGGCTTTTTCGGGAAAATTAAATTACCGTCCCTCCCAAGTCCTAAAGTTTACATTAATTTTGCAATGATGATAATCACTAGACAATATGCATCGTTTATGGACACTGAATAAATTGATGAGAAGTCTAGGGCGGTCTGAGCTAATTGTTTCTAGAAAATTTGATTTTTGACATCAAAATTGGCACGAATAATCATCATGTTTTTAAAGCATTAACCTCATTGGGGCCGGTTCACGGACGAAATACCCCTATTCCCGGATGAAATTACCCCGGACAAAATAACCCTTTTTTTTAATCGAAAGAAACCGGAAAGCCAATTGTGGAAGCGGGGGCTTTTTAATCAGAAGAAAGCGAAACGTGGAAGGGGGTCCCTCTAATTCAATTAAAATTTACATTAAGTTTTAGTTAGTTACTCCACTTTTAAAGGGGTGTTTCCTCAGCTTACCTTTGGGCCATGTGATCAAACGCTAAAAAAGCTTCCACATGGTCAACATTTGCTATGGCACTACAGATTACAGAAATATCGAGCTGATCTTAATTTCTTTACAAGGCAATATATTCTACGGCTTGATGCATGTTCACTCTATGCATGGCAATTTTCAAATCTGTAAAAGCTTTTTAATTGAATCGTGCTACAGTTTTATGAAGCTTTCACCTAATCGGCGATTGTCTTTTGCTTTATCCCATCCAGACATAGACTAGACATGTCTGGAGGCTAGGAGTCATGGTCTATCATACAGGTAATCCAAGATCTAGAAGACTGCAGCTGGAGTTAATCATATGCATATGGAATAATCCTATCCCAAACCTTCGTCAAACTTTCATTCGTATTTCCAACTTCCTAACAAAAAAATTTTTTTTTTTTCAGTCTCATCGTAAATTCAGTGCTCCCAGGCATGGTTCCATGGGCTTCTACCCCAAGAAGCGATCTTGCCGCCACCGTGGTAAGGTGAAGGCTTTCCCTGCTGATGACCCCACCAAGCCTGTGCACCTCACTGCATTCATCGCTTACAAGGCTGGCATGACTCACATCGTCCGTGAAGCAGACAGACCTGGTTCAAGTAAGTTTTCTTCATCATTTTTTATTCATACGGTTTCAAGAAGTTTAAAGCACATTTGATTTGTGTTCACACTATCGGGACTCCAATCACTTAATTTAAAACTCTTAAATTTCCTACCTTCGATCACTTCATACATCTTGTGTCTACACCATTTGGTGAAGTGTAATTGCTGGAATCCCGACCCAAGCTTTGTTAATTGTAGACCCATTGGTCTATAATAACATGCTATGATGATTTTCCAATGTGTACAATATTATCTGACTCCTTCTATGTTGATAATATGGGCGGACTGAGCTTGTTAAAAAAAAAGTTAAATAAGAAATGGAGAGTTTTTAATTTTTAACCAATATGATTCTGATGTATTCCAACTTTTTACAGAGGTGAACAAGAAGGAGATTGTTGAGCCTGTAACCATTCTGGAGGCTCCCCCCATGGTTATTGTTGGTATCGTCGGCTACATTGAAACTCCCCACGGCCTTCGTGCCCTCAAGACTGTTTGGGCAGAGCATCTTGGAGAGGAGTGCCGCCGCAGGTTCTACAAGAACTGGTAAGCATTCATTTATAGGGATCCTTTTCAGGAGTTAGGTCCCCCAGATTATATAATAATTTCTGCAATGATGATAACCACTAGACAATATGCATCGTTTATGGACACTGATATAATTGATGAGAAGTCTAGGGCGGTCTGAGCTCTATACATAACATGTTTTTTATTGAACTTGTTAGCACTGATGGTCCCTTTAAGCAATTTTTGCCGCACTAACCTTTTATAAAGCTCTCCTCTCGTGGTTTACTCCATGACGAGGGCTGACGGTCTCGTGAGGGCTCGAGGCTGAGCCACACGTTGGACTTGGGTGTTGTGGCCTCCTCTCAGCCTGTCTGATGAGGCCCAACCCTTGCTTGTGACACAGGTACAAGAGCAAGAAACGTGCCTTCACCAAGGCTTCCACCAAATGGAAGGAGGATATGGGCAAAAAGGAGATTGAGAAGGACCTTGGAAAAATCAAGAAGTACTGCAAGGTCGTCCGTGTCATCGCTCACACTCAGGTGAGCACCAAGTTTTTAAATAAGAGGTACGGACGCTTGGGTAGGTTGGTGGCCGCAAGGCTGCTGGCCTGACCTGTAGTGGCTCTGGAGCTGCTTGTGCAGTCTGATCCTAGCCACAGTGTCCAAAAGCAACCCCGCCCCAGCCTAGCTGAGGGTGGGCCCAAGCATATTCCAGAGTGGTCCACGAGCCCATTGGGCAGTGATGTGGGGCAAAGGCCATGCTGCGGGACATTTCTGTGCTAATGCACATGATATGATCATAGTTTTGACAGAATTTGTTGTTTGCATGCTTTATATTTTTATATCAGTGGGGTAACCAAAGCTGGTTTTCTTCATTTTTCTAATTGGTAGCTTTTTAAGTTTGAGCCTTCATAAAAACAGTTTTTGTTGTGTCTTATAAGGAGGCTGTCCTCACTCTTTTAATATAATTAAGGTTCTTTGGATTAACATGGAATCTTTGGTTTGCAGATGAAGCTGATGAAGAAGCGTCAGAAGAAGGCACACATCATGGAGATCCAGGTGAACGGAGGCTCCGTAGCTGACAAGGTGGAGTGGGCTCGCGAGAAGCTGGAGAAGCCTGTGCCCGTCAACAATGTGTTTGCCCAGGACGAGATGATTGACTGCATCGGCATCACCAAGGGTCACGGATACAAGGGTAAGCTGCATGGTCTCAAGTTCCATATCAACCTGGTTTTCCAATATACGACCAAGTACAGCATTTACCTGTTTAAAAATCCTGCCAATATCTGTTTCTATCAAATTTAGAGTTTTTCAGTCATTTTGATGAGCTGTTGAATTGTCAAATTTTAAAGTCAGTTTGTGTAGTATTTTTTATCAGGGCTGCTTGGTTGGGACAAAATATGTAAAATGAGTAAAATCATTTTGTGGATCATGTGATGATCAGTATTTGTGCATTACTGAAACAAAAATGTAGATACTTTCTTACTGCTGCCTTCCTACTGATAATCCACTAGCACAGCTATTTTGTCTTCGTGACAGTGTCTCCAGGCTTTGGCTAATGATGAATGTTCTCACAGGCGTGACTTCTCGTTGGCACACCAAGAAGCTGCCCCGTAAGACTCACAAGGGTCTGCGTAAGGTCGCTTGTATTGGTGCTTGGCATCCGTCTCGTGTGCAGTTCACCGTGGCGCGTGCCGGTCAGAAGGGCTACCACCACCGTACCGAGATCAACAAGAAGATCTACCGTATTGGCCAGGGCATCCACACTAAGGACGGAAAGGTACGTTGCATAGAACACAGCCTGGCTGCTAATTTAGATTTAATAACCAAATTTACATAACTTTTGGTACACTGAGTAAACTTACACAAAAGTTATGAGATCAAAATTAGTGGGACAGGGCATGAGTGCTGCACCAGTTTTTATTATAAATAAGGTTATACTGAGAAGTTAACTACATGATCTGTATTACTGAAGGACACTTGGGTAGGTTGGTGGCCGCAAGGCTGCTTGCCTGACCTGTAGTGGCTCTGGAGCTGCTTGTGCAGTCTGATCCTAGCCACAGTATCCAAAAGCAACCCCGCCCCAGCCTAGCTGAGGGTGGGCCCAAGCATATTCCAGAGTGGTCCACGAGCCCATTGGGCAGTGATGTGGGGCAAAGGCCATGCTGCGGGACATTTCTAATTTGTACTTGACAAGAGTCTTGGAGTGTATTTACATTGTTTACTGACCATTTATTTGTGCTTCAGGTGATCAAGAACAACGCGTCAACAGAGTATGATCTCTCTGAGAAGAGCATCACACCCATGGGAGGATTCCCCCATTACGGCGAGGTCAACAATGACTTCCTCATGATCAAGGGTTGCGTCATGGGCTCCAAGAAGAGAGTTATCACCCTCAGGAAGGTGTGTTGAATCTCTTTATTACTTAAGATTTCTTTTACTTCATTTTTTTTTTTTTTTTTTTTTTTCATTAAAATACTCTTATATTGTTGACTTCACTTTTCCTTTGTAAAAAAATGCTGCAATTACAGTAAACTTTCCATTTTGTGAAGTTCGATTTTATGAATTCTTCGATTCTGTGAAGTGGAAATTTTGGTCCCAGCCAACTATATAGATAGTCCTTTCAATGTTAATACTTCCGATTTTGTGAATTCATGTTTTTTTGGGTCCCTTGAGACTTCATAAAATTGAAAGTTTACTGTATTAATAATCAAACTAGCCTTAAGCCGATATTACACTATACAATTTTTCTAATTATTTTTTACCATTTTACTTCAACTCTCGAAACGGTACTTAACTGTCTGGCGTGCAGACTGGGTATTAGGAGCCCCAGAGAGCACTGTAAACAATGTTGAAAAACAAGTTCTGCCATTGGTAACCAAACCAACCAACTTCAACTCCATTTGTTTGTATGGAGATGAAATTTTCTTGCAAGGAAAATTGTATGCAAAATTGTATTGTGTAATACCGGCTTAAAGTAAATTCCTGATACAGAAATTTATTTACATAAATATTTATAATTAAAAAAAAAAAGTATTGCCAATGATGAATTCCTATAGAGCAAATATATCGCCTGATAACAATGATGTTAAATGATAGGCCTGAGGCTTCTCCCTCACACCACCATAATGTACATGGTTCTCCTGACTTGCCCTGACATTGTGTTATATGTTTGCAGTCTCTGCTGGTGCACACCAAGCGTGCAGCCCTGGAGAAGATCAACCTCAAGTTCATCGACACCTCCTCCAAGTTCGGTCATGGTCGTTTCCAGACCCCAGCGGACAAGGCTGCCTTCATGGGACCACTCAAGAAGGACCGTGTCAAGGAAGAGCCCAAGGCTTAAACCCCTGTACTCTGCTGCCAAATACATGGATAAACTTACTTTCTGTCTTTTTGTGTCTATTCCTGTTTTGAAAAAATACTCTTTATTCTTCGCATGCAATTTTTTATACTGTTATCAGTGTAATTCAGAGAGGCTTTGCTAACATTTATAACTTAATTTGCGAAGGACTTTACTTGACCTGAATACTTTCGCTCTATTGGCAATGTATGGTTGCATTTAGGCATTACTGTGACACTTAAATGTTATAAAAAGCTAAATTATTTATCACCATGCCCTGTGTTATTTTAACAGAAGCAGCAATGAGATTTCTATGAAACTTAAAAGGACATGGGAAAGGTAACACGTCCAACGTTGATAATATTTCCACACAGGAAAAATATGAAAATTATTTAACATATCGTCGCCTCAGAATGCAAGTCGCGCAAGTGCAAAAAAATTTGATGCAACTTTGAACCTTATTTCAATATAACTTAAAGGGGGTGTGACTTTTCAAAATTAAAAATTCACCAAAAAATCTTCTTTCCAAAAATGTAAATTTCACTTTCCTCCGACTCCCCGTTCCTTCCATACCGCCCGGTCAAAAGTCTACTATGACGTCACATTACTTAAGGTCGCGCGCAAGAAAGCAAGCAAGCAAGTGGCGGCGAGCGCTAAAATCCACGTTTTCGCGTCTTTAAGCCCGCCTAGCAGCCGACAGCAAAGAGATAAAAATTATCCGCCACGGGATGATTTTATCTAAAGAACATTCTGCGTTTGTATCCGCTTTCGGCATTTCTTCATTTTAATTAGGAAATTAAATATCACGATGCAAACTCAAATTTTTTACAGATTTCTTTTGTCAACTGACTTCAAACACATAAAATATTTTATCAAGCATCTAATAACTTTATTGTAGACACACGTATTGGATTGACATATTATATATGTACAGTACTGTACATACGACTTATATTATGTATATGGTATTTCAACAGTATTTTAATTACCTATGATTTTAGCCGCAGCCTTACATTATATAAATTTATATATAATTATAAAATCACGGCAAACACGCAACTAAAACTGTTATCATTTTGTGCATTATCGCTATTTAATTACTTTCTTCGACGTTTGCATTTAAGTTATATAAATATGCAGCATATAGTGATTATTCGATATTACCATTATTAATTAATAATACAATATACTTTAAATTATTATATTTAGTCTAACATACATATAAGGCATTATATATATCTTTTATTGCACTCATTATACGCTTGCTATTATGCATATACGGAAATTTATAAATAATTATGTGATTCAATTAACTAAAGGTGCAGTGATAACAATCTGAGAGATAACGTGGAGGAGGCGAAGTTATTGAATGCTGATGCAAAACAAATTTTTACAAAACTGAACTGAAAAAATCTCCCTACATTCTTGCTCCCTTATGTGTGCGGCAGGAACTGTCCGCTGACACTGAAAGCCAGAGTAAGCCAACGTGTCTATAAAGAAACAAAACTTTGCAATTATAAATAATTATATATTTTTGCCTCAAAATCGAATTAAAAATTTGTTCATTATTTGTATTTATAATAATATGTAAAATCTAAAATCATTGAACCGATTGAACGTACAGTACTATACTATATATTATATATTTATATAGTCTACGACTAAATAACATCTTCGACTAAATAACATCTTCGACTAAATAACATCTAAGACTAATTAACAGTTAACATTATAATATAGTAATACCATACAAATACTATATTATATAATGTTAATTGTTATTTAGACGAAATATAATATAGTATAGTACTGTACGTTCAATCGGTTCAATGATTTTAGATTTTACATATTATTATAAATACAAATAATGAACAAATTTTTAAATCGATTTTGAGGCAAAAATATATAATTATTCATAATTGCAAAGTTTTGTTTCTTTATAGACACGTGGGCTTACTTTGGCTTTCAGTGTCAGCGGACAGTTCCGGCCGCACACGTAAGGGAGCAAGAATGTAGGGAGATTTTTTCAGTTCAGTGTTGTGAAAATTTGTTTCGCATCAGCATTCAATACCGTCGCCTCCAAGTACTTTTGGAGTTGCACGTTGTCTCTGAGATTGTTATCACTGCACTTTTAGTTAATTAAATCACAATTTTTTTTTATAAATTTCCGTATATGCATAATAGCAAGCGTAATGAGTTCAAGAAAATATATAAAGCCTTATATGTTTGAACCAACTTGCAGCGCAGATGATCCCCGTCGATTGAATCGCGGTAAATATTCTGGTGCCCGAGTCTGCTCTGCTGTGCTAGAATTACGCTGGAATTACGTACTAGAATTAAATTACAGAAACCCTAATATTATTAGTATTCTTACTTTGAGCTCTGAATATAAATAAAGCTTTTATGTTATATTATTTTAACTCAAAGGGAAACAAAGTTTCCATCTATACATTTGGACCGGAAACACCTTTATATATTATATATAAATACATATATATATATATATTATATATATATATTATATATATATATATATATATATATATATATATATATATATATATATATATTACAATGACACTGAATATTAACAACAAGAATTAAAAGCAGAACTGGTGTGATAAATTATGCATGGGGCAGCCTCTAATTAAGTTGAAGATTAATTATAATTATTAACAATTATTTCGTGATTATTATAAAAAATATAATAATTCAAAGTATATTGTATTAATAATTAATAATGGTAATATCGAATAATCACTATATGCTGCATATTTATATAACTTAAATGCAAACGTCGAAGAAAGTAATTAAATAGCGATAATGCACAAAATGATAACAGTTTTAGTTGCGTGTTTGCCGTGATTTTATAATTATATATAAATTTATATAATGTAAGGCTGCGGCTAAAATCATAGGTAATTAAAATACTGTTGAAATACCATATACATAATATAAGTCGTATGTACAGTACTGTACATATATAATATGTCAATCCAATACGTGTGTCTACAATAAAGTTAGTAGATGCTTGATAAAATATTTTATGTGTTTGAAGTCAGTTGACAAAAGAAATCTGTAAAAAATTTGAGTTTGCATCGTGATATTTAATTTCCTAATTAAAATGAAGAAATGCCGAAAGCGGATACAAACGCAGAATGTTCTTTAGATAAAATCATCCCGTGGCGGATAATTTTTATCTCTTTGCTGTCGGCTGCTAGGCGGGCTTAAAGACGCGAAAACGTGGATTTTAGCGCTCGCCGCCACTTGCTTGCTTGCTTTCTTGCGCGCGACCTTAAGTAATGTGACGTCATAGTAGACTTTTGACCGGGCGGTATGGAAGGAACGGGGAGTCGGAGGAAAGTGAAATTTACATTTTTGGAAAGAAGATTTTTTGGTGAATTTTTAATTTTGAAAAGTCACACCCCCTTTAAAGCTCAAAGTCCCATCAATTTTTTTTGTACTTATGAGACTTGCATTATGAGGCAACGATATCTTAAAACATTCTCTGTGTACATCCCCTATCAGTAGCTAAAATAAGAGTATGATTATAATTCATTATGTTTTCATTCAATTTCTTTGGAGTTTACTAATTTTACATGGAAGTTCCAATTCTCCATGTTCAATTAGTCAACTTTAAAAATTTGTAACTCTTAAACTAGATCTACTTTAATTAATCCTGTTAAGGGTAAGGTAACGCCACCAATGTTAAAAAAAATCCCTCACAAAAATTCTGAAAAAAATTTAAAATGTTCTCCTCTACACCCCCTATCAGTAGCTAAAATATCAGATACACAAATACGATCTAGTTTTTGAGTTATGAATTTTTAAAGTTGACAAATTTAACATGGGAGTTTCATTTCTCCATGTTAAAGTAGTCAACTTTAAAATTTTATAACTCAAAAACTAGATCGTATTTGTATACCTGATATTTTAGGTACTGATAGGGGGTATAGAGGAGAACATTTTAAATTTTTTTCAGAATTTTTGTGAGAGGGATTTTTTTTAACATCGGTGGCGTTACCTTACCCTTAATTATTATCAACATAAAATGCTCAGTTCAAGGGAAAAGACTTGAGTTTTGCATGGCTACATGGCATCACAGTGTTTTATGAAAATTGAGGACATGTTTTTATTTTTGAATTGCTATAGTTTATTTTATTGACAATAGGTGGCAATATAGGTTATATAGGATGATATTATAGAGGACATAAAAGACCAAGAGATGGCGCTGACGCCTGAAAATTTTGCTCTTTGCATCGAGGATACAGCAATACCCATATAGCATGGGGAGAATCACAAAAATTATCAAATTTTTAGGAAAGAAATCACTTTTACGAAGCTGAAATATTTTTTTATATTTGTCCGAAAGTATTTGACAACTAATTATGGTGTTGTCATTTCTGTAAAATTATGCTGTGGCTGCTGCAGACAAACCATTTACATGATTTTACAATGTTTTAAACATACAGCTAGTATACAGCAGTCCTCGCCAGAAGCACACGTGTAGTTCTAGCAGTTCGCACTAACTTTATGACGTACGTACGCCATGGCCGGGTATGATACAACGATGTTCCTTAATTTTTTCAAGGTTAAAAAATCAATTAGTTTTATTTCGGGCTTTGCTCATTTAAATATGATCATTTCTAGATCAAATCGAAAAAGCAAGTCCCGACGAGAAATTTTATTTCGGGGTTTTTGCTCTCATTAATTTCTAGAAGTGCTCAATTCGAAAAAACCAGGGACCGGATGCACGTGTTTTTTCCATGCATCTGTGGGATGCGCATCCGGATGCATTCATTTTTTCCTGTGCATCTGGGATGCACGGATGCGGATGCAAGCCCATTATTGCGCATCCGTGTGCATCTTGCATCTGCATCCGCATCCGATCCCTGGAAAAAACGAACCCCGACGAAAAGTTTTATTTACGGCTGCAATGATTTGCTCACTCGCTGTTTTGATCATTTCTAGAAGTGCTCAAAACAAAATGAAAAATAATTAATTCGGAAATCAATATTTTAATTATTTTATTTTCTAAAAAAAGTTTATTAATTTAACTCGCCCTATATATATAATATATATATATATATATATATATATATATATATATATATATATATATTGTCACTATATTGATCGAGAAATGAAAACCAAAAAATTCCATCTCAAATAATAGCTTCGTCCGAAGTGTCCGAACTATATATGGTACCAATTAAATAATACGTACGTACGTAATCTATGACGAATTCTTAATGAATTTTCAAATAAAAATTTTTTTACGCGGAGCCGTTTTTCCGAGATATATATATGTTCAATAAATTCTCAAGAATTGATAAATCATCGTAGAAATCGTAAAACAACCAATTTTATTATCATGCAGTTCAACAAGATCCCTCTGTTTAATTTTTTTTTTTTTGTATTAATAGTATTATTATATTTTTTCTAGTACGTTATACTGTACACACTTCGCCCCATGATAAACACGAAAGAACATGGCAATATGTATAATATATATATGTCATGATATTTCTGTATAGCTAAAAGTTTCAAACAGTATATATAATGCATTTACATACATGACATCGATCTGAAGTCCTTTACGCCCCCGTTTTCATTCAGTATACGCATGCTTTTTTTTATTTTTATTAATTAATATTATAATATTGTGTGAATTATATATACTTTTTTTTAGATGATCGAGTTCATCGCGCGAATACACACAACACACCAACACACGTACGCTTTAATTAAATCACGCGCAGTATACAAATTAATAATACAATTAATTAAAGTATCTCTATTATAGAATTATTTTTTTAAATTTGAAGCATAACATATATTATAATTAAAGTTGAATCCAAAATGTTCAAAACAACTTATTGTACAAGTTGTACAATAATAATCTTATTGGTGAAAAATCTTTTTTAAACTATACAGTATTATATACATCACGTACATTGCATACGTTAATTGAGTTAATTATAAATATTGCATCGCGTGATAATTTTAACTCAATTTGAAAATAATTTAGATAATACCACAAAATCACATACGTACTGTACGTTGTAGTTAATACGAATGCGTTCCATTTAATTGAAATTTAAGGGTAAGATAACACGAACAATCGATTGTTGTAGTCCCATTTGATTAACATGTAAACCTTCGCAACCTCATATATAATAATTCTGAATTTTTTTTGAGAGACATATCAGTTCTTGGCACCAAAAAAATTGGAACGTCTGATTGTTTTGAAATTTTTTCCACATTTTTTGGTGCTAAGAACTGTTTAAAAAAAAAAAAAAAAAAAAAAAATCAGAATTATTATGAGGTTGCTAAGGTTTACATGTTAATCAAATGGGACTATACAACAATCGATTGTTCGTGTTACCTTACCCTTAATATAATTTAAAACACGATGAGATCGAGGCGGTCGTGATCGAGATGCAACGAGGATCGAGTGCAGCAACAGGCTTATTCCTGATGCACGAAGAGACTGTTATTGTGCCATATATTTATAACATAATAATAATAATAATAAGATCGAGGTGCAATAAACCTGCCAGGAAAATAGTCGTACTGGTCGGACTTCTCAATTCTCTGCAGCTTTCAGAGCATGATAATCTCATCATATGTATACCAGACAATATATAACTTAAAAAGATAGCAATCATAAACTGAATATGTACTGCATTACATCCCGCCACATGTTCTTAGAAGTAAATTTACATGTTTGATATCTCAATGTTATAGTAAAAAGGACAATTTAAATTGAAATGTCAATGTTAAATTTTATTGAAATGTGAAATAAATTCTATAAAATATATAGCAATAAATATATACTTATATAAATATAGTGAATATATTATATGTTGTATTGTTTTCGTAAGCTATATTACTATATACTTATATTATAATGTATATTATATACAGAAAGTAGATTAATTTACATTATAGAGATATAAAATTATTTAACTTTTTCTTTATAGCAAATATTGTTTTATCTTTTATAAAAGGAAGAAAACTATTAAGCATAACATAATTTTCTCGGAATTATTGTCACAAAATACTGAAAATAGCTATATTATATATATGCCATGTACATATAATATTATATATATAAAAGGAAATGAACCGTGAGACAATAAAATCAAATGTGATAAATTCAATGTTACAACATTATACATATATGCGTATACAATACATATATATATAACTTTATTATACGTACCTCTCATTACTGTCAGAAAGTAAATTTTAAAAATATTTATAGATATAATAGAAACAACAATAATATCTGTAAACAAAACAAAAAGTGACCCCCCCCCTCTTCATTCTGTATTATTATTGAATGTATATTAATGCGTGGGAAGTATAAAGAAAAGAACGTAGATTTCCCGATAAGACGAAAAGAAGTTCATCCAGAACTTTTAGATACGAGAGAGTGGAGCTTTGCAAGGACCGTATTAGGACGCGAGAACATCACAAATTACTCTAGCTGTGACAGCTCGTGTCACTGACAATGGGACACGTACGTGGTCAGCAAACATATCTAGCTGGTCCTTTCTCACTGAATGCTGCTGCTGACCAACCATAGGATCAACCTCTGACTTATTGCTTTTCCCACTCGGAGGAGAAAAAAAAAATCAAATGATACCGCGGCGATGTTGTTTATGTATTACGTGGTGTTGAGATATATAATAATAAAATAATTGTCATTCTGCAAGCAAAGTTGAATTTATTTGATGTAATGGTTTTATATTTTATTATATAGTCGATCCACACACTCTTACAACTAATTGTAATTTAATAAATTGACAATCGATTTATCATCACATGAAAAAAAATATATTTACTATATACAGAGTGGAGCGCGCACGTCCCATTTTCTGTCATGGGTTTGGCATATTTGCTTATGGAGCTATGAAACTTTGTACAATTGACCCTGATTTATGACCCTGGAGGTAAAATTGCGATGAAAAATTTTGTTCAACGCTTTCTGGGGGTCTCAAGCCCAAAACTTTTATAACTTTCTTATGAATTAATTTCTATTTTAAGGGTAAATTGGTCTTCTGGATTCATTGGTACGAATTTGAAATTAACCAAGGCAACTGTTGATTAATATATATATATATACAGTATATATATATATATATATATATATTTCTTTTTGACATTTCCATTATTTCCATTCAATTAGACATAATTTTTTACTCCAGAAACAGCTTTTGAATTTATGTTCACATGGATAATTTTAAAACAGAGGGGGAAAATTTTCACCCCTTAACTTATAATTCTGTTATGTGATCCGATGAAAAAAAAAATCAAAATTTAATTTGGGATAAAGGAGTCTGATTGTTAGAATGAAGATAAATTGATTATTTGATGTGGTGGAGCTGAAATTTCATTAAGTTTTTTTTTTCGCTTTTTTCAAATTAGCGCCAATGAATTTAGGTCAATTTACCCCTGAAATGAAAATTTGGTGCACATTGAATAAAAAAATTCTATCACTTTCATTTAACATGGAAATCCCATATTATAGAATATTTTATTTAAATGGTTTTTGGGATTGAGACTCCCAGAATGTTGAACAAAATTTTCCATCGCATTTTCACCTCCACAGGATCATAAACAAAGGTATCTCGTCTATCAGGGTGCACAATTTCAAGGCTTTTTACAAGCAAAACCCGTCAATGCAAAATCCACGACCGAAAATCGGAAACCAATTTAAGGGTAAGGTAACACACGCCCAATGTATAAAAAAAAAATCCTCACTTGAAAATATTAATGAAAAGAATTTAAAATCTTCTCTACATAATACCCTATTATATAGTATATAGCTAAAATATCAGGTATACACAAATTCGAGCTAGTTTTTGAGTTATGAATTTTTAAAGTTGACTTATTGAACATGGAGAAATGGAACTTGGTACATATAGGGTTACATACAATATAATAATCATAAATAATATATAATATGGATATGTTTGGTTTCCTATAAGACTGGTTGCATATCTACAAGCAAAAAATCAGACATCCATTTTAAATATATTATTTAATATTATTATTATTGTTGTATATATATATATATATATATATATATAATACATATAGCCCCATGTACCAATTAACGGCTACACATTAAGAAGGGAAACATGCATGTTTTTATTATATTATATAAAAAAGGACGCGCCTAGTCATGCTGTTTACTGCTGTTACATAACAATTTAAACTTGTAGAGACGACTAGACTTGTCAACAATATAAATTTTGAGGTTGATGTATGTGCAGTATGTACAGAGACTGGAATATCCATCCACGTCTCTTAATTTACCTTTTGACAATGCAAAGGTTTAAATACATTATGTTAGATATTTTAGTTAGTAAAAATTATATAGTGTAGTAGTATAATAAACGATGAGAATGGAGTACCGACCTCAAATTTTTTTATTGCAGAAATGGATAGAGGGTGCAAAATATGCTACTCTGCTTTTTTTCAGATTTTTTAGGGACCGGGAAGTATTGCTAAAAAAATTTGGCGAGGTCGGTACTCCATTGTTGACCAATCCACTAAAATTTCAACTGATCACCTTCATTAATAAACTATGATACTATATTTTATTGCAGGGAAATCAATATTTCATTTTATAATATATATAAATATGTGCCAAATTATAAACTTAAAAAAAAATCCCCTTATTTCGATTGCATGCATGCAGTTCATGCATGCAGTACACAAATGCATGATCATATGAACAGAAAATATATTTTATTTTTAAAAGATTTGTTGAAAATGTTTGAAAAAGTTCACTACTCCCAACTTTTTTTTTTGCAATATTGCAATATATTTTTTTATTAGTTTGCATTACTATATATGCTCATATATTATACTTTGGCACAAACAAACGGAAATAACCGAGGCGAATAGCGAGTTCGTCACAAGAAGGAGTGGACCATGATTCAACTAGAGAAGGGAGTGGACGAGAAATAAATGAGGTGTTTTCATACAAGTAACCTTGCGTATAATTACAAATCGAATGTACAGTACGTATAATATATGTTATGTAAACTCTTAGAAAATATAAATTGCAGTAAAATTTACAGAATCTGAGATAATGTAGAAAACCACTGTCGATATTAATCAATGCATTACCATGCCCTATTGTAAAATATTGTTTGCTTTTCATTTCATTCATGTATATAATGTATATTAATTTTATATACATGTTATACACATATAGAAATACTGAAAAATATATTTTTAATAAATATAATTATAATGTATATTATTGTGATTTTTTTTTTTTTTTTTTTTTTCAATTCGTCTTGAGAATTGGCATTGCATTCAAAATGACTATGACTATGGCAATATTTGTTTCTTGTCTATTTCTACTCAATAAAACATATATTAGTATTATTAAATATCAAACTTTTGCGATGTCAGAAATTTTATTATATTATAATAATTAATTATATTAAATTTAAATGTAACAAACTTGTATCGTACTAAAAATTTCATCAACTATAATACGATTTTTTTTAGTGATAATTTCATGAAATTTTGTTGAGTATTATGAATAATAAAAAATTAAAAACTAATGGGGTTAATTTTTTGGAAATGCTGTATACTTATAGCTGTATTATTTGCTAAGTAAGCATTCAGTTTGAATACACCTTTTCGCTTCAAAGGTAGTACGTACGTTATAATATGATGAGTATGTGTGACATGCTGCAGCCGCTGTCAACTTCAATCACCGCTCCTCATAGTAACGAGTTGCTTGTCTCCACTCTTCATATACGTACAGAACGTATAGAGTATGTACGTGGGTAAGCTCACATGACTCGAAAATTTTATTCACTACCACCACAGAGAATTGTTCATCATTCTCAAAGCATTGTCTTTACCTTACAGTCTTTGTATTGTGTGTGTTATATATAAACATGGCAATGCCAGCGCAATGTCTATCATGCGGTGTAGACGTGTACTCGTACGCACAGGATGTGGTTACTAAAATATGACCCCAAAGAGAATATTTAGTTTCTTATTAAAATATATCGTATTAAAACTTACAGACTTATACATAATACAATTGGAAAATTATTTTGTATTGTTACGGTGGAAAAAGTTTAGCGGAATACTTCGATATAATTCTCCTATAGGTATCTATATAACATTTCACATGCATGATGATTATGATGATGATAGCATACTAAAATTATAAAGTGAAATTTAATTTAATTATAATACCAATAATTTATTTAGCACTCGCCATTCGCGCGTGACCATATATACAAATAAAATATTTACCTCAAATGGTCCGGTTATTTTAGGAATAAAATATTGACAAAAAAAAAATTGAAATTGCATGCAATTCTACTATAATATCATGCAGTCAAAATTTGATTATAAGTCTTTTTGTGAAACCTGAATGGTGTACCACTGTACACCTTTTTTAATCATAAATGTTAACATCACAGATACAACACAGATCGAGACATTGATGTTAATTTTTATGTTAAGGAAATTATACTCTTTCTACATTGTATTTCTTTATTATACTTTTTTTACGTCAGACTGTTCGGTGAAAAATATATAAATTACGCATTACGCTATATTATATTATGTTCTACAAAGTTATTTGCGAACAGATGGCAGTAAAAGAAAACGTTGTTTATGAGTGTGTTTATTCATATTTATTTACATCATCATGGCATTTACTGATAATAAATATATTACAATTAATTGAAGAAATTACAAAATTAAAATACCTGAAGGAAAAATCAAGGTACAAGAAGACAAATAAAAACTATAAAGGTAAAATAATACAGAAATATTACTATTCAATACATAACATGCAGGAAGTATATAATAATAGCGGAATGCATTTATATTATAATATTATATATTTATGAAACACTTAAATGTATTGTAAACGATTATTTTATATATAGAGTTTAAGATATTCCCACGACTTTATTCATTATAAATAATTTAAAACAACATTAAATAGAATTATAAAACAGTATAATCCATCTATAATATATTATTAGATAACTGAAATTAAAGTATAATGTGCAATAATATTATATATTATAATACAAATTAAGTTTCTAAAAGTATACAGCGCCTTTTAAACAGAGGTATACCATGCATGCTACTTAAAAAAAATATATAGATATAAAACCGTAGTCTCATAATTTACAACAATTATATTATACGAGCTAGAACCGTGCGGAGGTTTCTGTGATGATAGATTGCAAGACGAAGATAATCACAGGTAACAAATTGCTTGACCTTTTCTTCTGCAGAAGTGGTTGTCTATAAACACTTGACCACTTGCACCCTGCAGGAATATTAAATAATGAATAAATGCAGCTGAATGCAACCTACCTGTCACTGTATATGCTGCCTAACAAGATTTATAGCACCTAGAAGTACTGCTGGTGAGTGTACTTATTAAGTGCAGTTAAAATGAGGAGGTACTTCAAGAAGATATAAGTATTCGTATAATAACATTTAAGATAATATTCAGGTTTCTTGTTTTCTGATGAAGCTTTTTTTTTTTTTATTTTTTTTTTTTTTAATAATGAACACAACTTCTGAGTGACATAACTATACATAAAAAATGAAACCATATTTTATGATGATGCTCATTTGTTTTGATTTTAAGTGTCTCATTAAAAAAAAACTACAACTTTACGAGTAATTATTGTTCATTAGTATATTATACAGTAGAACTTATTTAATTCCTTGCACGTATTATGATGTATATATATCTACATGCACTGCATTAAGTATATTTTATTAGACATGTTTAACAAAATTTTCATAATTAAAACCAGTACAAATGAAGCTGCTAAATAAAAAAGAAACTAAGAAAGTCCTATAGATCCTACATAAATATATGTATAATCATCTTATTGCACTGTAACTTTAAATAAATTAAGTTGACACATTAAAATTTAATTGCAACAAGATACGTACAGAACAAGCAGCAACATTAATTTATAATTAATAAAACATATTTAAATATTCAAGTTTTAGTATGCCATGATAATCCATGATAAAAATTGTTTGAAAGGTTATATAAAATTTGTGCATGATGAAGAGAAATTTAACATGAAACTATCAAGCAATCAAATTGCATGCGGTGCATCTTTACGCCGTTTACGCGTCGAGTCAATAAGAGTGTAGAAAATAATTTACATCTGAGTTTTATGATTTATTTAATTTAATATTAAAATATGAAAGTAACTAGAATATTGTTCGCGTACATAAGGTCCAAATAAATAACATATTTTTAAGACAATATTATACAAATTTCTCATTGTTAAATAATTTAATTAATGATATCATGTTTTACATGACATATTTTGCCCTTTTTTCTACCTGTCTTGAGAGGTAGAATTGAGTTTGTTATGCATGAATATACAAGTTGTACATTATGCTAATTCTATATACTGCCACCATGGCTGACTGGGAAATGTCACCCCGCGGTATTTGCTCACAGCTCACTGCCAAGGTTTATAGCTTACTATCGCGCGATCTCTACATCTCTACCTCCAAATCACGAGCCTCTCGACTATATAGTATATAGTGACTGTCTATGAGATACGAAAGTTAAGCATCGTATTACAGCAACACAACCAAGACTTTTTTTTTATAACAAGACTTGGCAAAATTTAATGAAAAAAATTAACATATTTCTATTACATAACTTCGTAACAGATTAAATATTATAAATATTAATAATTTTTGAAAAGTATATATGTCGGACTTGATGGAACAAAAATTCGGAAATTCGGAAAAAAAGGGTTCTTTGTCATTAGTCATGTGCATGGGGTTGGAGTGCAATTATAAGTTCTTGAGGAAAAGTTGTATCCCTGCCAATGTATTGTCCCTATATTCCTCGACCAATTCAGGGAAGGGAAATTAACTGAACCTGACTATGCCACTGAGTATCGCGTATTGTATAATTATTCTATTATATCAAGTATTAGTTCATCCTTTTATCGACGTAAAATGCAGTATTTCAGAAAAGGCATGCATGCAGTAGCAACGTTCTATAGCTTTTAATGCAGCATAGCAGGTTTAATGCATATACGTTGATAATTTATTGAGACACTTTAAAAGCATTTTATGTTATATAATGAACTAATATATCATCAGGTAATTGAACACAGAAAATCAGTACAATCTATAGATAATGTATAGGTTTATAATAATATTGTTATGTAGCCCTGAGGGTGCCTTGGTTAACGATACTACTATATAGGAACGAGGGAAGATGCATTTTAAATCTTGGAGCATTTTGCAATCCATTAAACTGCCATTTCTCTTACATTCCTGAATATGTAATTTGTTTAATAAGAGACTAGACCATGCATGAAGAGAGTAATTAATCCTCAGTAAAATAAATAAATAAAAATTAATAAAAACAAATAACTTTTAGTCTAATATAATATGTTATGTCATAATTATAAATACGCACATAAGAGCGAGTCATACAGAAAGAAACAAATCAACTTTAAACCAACTTTCTTATCTTTCGTAAATTATTAATAATAACTTAATGGTTTTATTATGAATATTTTTGCTTAAAGTATATATATTAATTTTGTTATGTCAACAGCTGTTTATCAGCTTTTAAATAAAAACCGAGTTAGTATTTTCTAAAAAAATAGGACCTTATTATACCTGACAAAGACTTTCGAATATCTAAAAAAAAATACACCGTTAGGTGGTATGAAAAACTTATAGTGATGTTCTTTGACCCGAGCTTTAAAAAAAAAAAAAAAAAAAAAAAATTAAAAAATTCGCTCAAATCTATTTTTTCGGGGGGGGGGGGGAAATCAAGGGATCATGTTAATTCCCATAAAGTTTTTTTTTATTACGGGAAAACGGTTTCGAAAACATTTCTTAAACATTTTTTGGTTAAAATTTGAGCGATAGAACATGGCTACAGTTATGTATATATATATATATATATATATATATATATATATATATATATATATATATATATATATATATATATATATTTTTTTTTCACACCACCTAACGTTGTATTTTTTTCGAGATATTCAAGAGTCTTTGTCAGGTAAGGTCCCAAGTTAAATGACGCCTTCTCTCTGAGTCCCTGAATTTGCAATTTTTTTCTGGATAATCTATGTGAGATAGATTTTTTTTTTGGATTTCGGTTCCATATGGAAAAGCACTAGAACTATTTTTAGAAAATAAAATATATACTATCTCGTTTCTTTGTTATATTTATAATTATTATTTTTTTTAGACCCTCTTCTTTAAAGCCAATACCTCTAGCTATATTTATTATAGCTATAAAAATTTCAATGTATCGTGATGTTTCATTAGCTATATTTTTACTAAGTTTATTTATTATTAAAAATTGTTAAAAATTTCAGCTGAAATAAAAGTACATAATTGAAAAGAGAGTTTTAATTAAGACTGGAAAAATGCAAGCAATACGTTTCAAGAAATAATGTTCCCTGTAGACTTTTATCATAATTTATCGCACAATAAATGTCTTACTTGATTGTAATTAATGTCATTTAAAAGTAAGATTATACAGGCATTTAAAAACGAAGCGTTACCGTGGATTATAAGATTACATACAAATGCAAATACATCTCTCGACTACAAAGATTTAATACCTTTACAATTTGACAGAAAATGTTCTTTTAAACCTTATATACTTCATGGGTAATACGTTACATTAAAACCATTACTGCTACATGCCTATTTGCGGATTCTCAATAAATCTTATAGGAACTTGACAATTAATATAAATCCAGTACAAGTTACTACAGCCTATAGCTATAGTATGTACTCGGTTCATGACGCAAAGAAAAAATGAGTTAACAGCAACTAAAGGGCAATAGGGAATTTTGGCGCCCGGCTCTTATGTCTCGTTAATCACCACGTGTAGGTAGCAACGCCCATCACGTGCGCTGTGCGGGCTCTGCGGGTTGTCACGGGCACCTGCTGGCTACATGCTGGCCCACGCTAGTTCGCTCCTCAGACCAGCTGCATGCACCCAGCATCGCGAACTGCAGCTGCAAGTGCAACCGATTTTATGTATCTGCTTATCTGCTGCATCAATCGATCTCGCTGATCCTCGGAGTCCCCCTTTTGAACAGTAAAATTTATAAGTAAAATCAGCCGTTATTGTAACCCTTTTTCTTTTTTTAGACCCTTGGTCGAATCTTGAATCTGCTGAAAATCAGTAAACTGTTAATTATCATTTAAAATTAAAATGGTTTGCAATTTGTAGTCTGACAACAATTTAAATATTTTAAATTCCAATAAAATTACGTATTACACGAATGATAAATTTCTATGAAAATTTGCTCTTTAATAATACAATTTGAACAACAGGGATTTGCTGCAAAATTTTAAAAGCTTCCTTGCAAAGCTACTTTTAAACGCTTTTCACATAATTTATAATTTGACGTTAATATTTTTACCTCAGTCAAAGTCAGAGCTGTGTGTGTAAGATTTATCATTCTTGTCCTTTTTTATTGTAAAGCAAGCAGGCGTATTTTGTGACCTAACTCTCTGTGCACAAGCCATTATTTTAAAATATTTTCAGCTCATTTATACATGGTCATAAATATGTTAAAGTAGCCTTAAGCTTTTAACAAAGTTAATTGCGAATCATGAGAGAGCTAATTACATTGCAGGCACTATAAAAAGCAAACTCAAGCCGTTATCCATTATATTGTAAATTATATTACAATATATTTTAGCACATATTATAGATACCAGGAAATACGAGTATACGCAGAAATATTTGCAAGTAGATAAAGCAGTAATCTCGCAAGCAGCTAGCTGTATATAAACTGATAGGTCAGAGCTCATTATTTATGTATCAAACATGGCCTGGATTAAATAAGCATGTCATACTTGATAATGGTGTATAGTAATGAGAAGCAAGGAAGTATACGAGCCTAGTTTTGGCAAAGATAAAAGATAACTCTGATTCGACAGGAATTATGACATACTTCTTATATATTATTATATTACAACACCAGCCTATAACGATCATGTAGCATTATACTTTGTTTTCGTTAGTTTGTGATTCAGAATGTATTTTAAAATATGAATATGATACATAAATATCATAAGCATCATATCATATCATATCATATCATATCATATCATATCATATCATATCATATCATATCATATCATATCATATCATATCATATCATATCATATCATATCATATCATATCATATCATATCATATCATATCATATCATATCATATCATATCATATCATATCATATCATATCATATCATATCATATCATATCATATATAATAAACAGCGCTACAAGGTGATCGATACATCATATATAATGTATAATATTTATCTCAGTATGTGCATAGCTAATTAATTAATGAGTAATGGTTCCTTGCAAATTGCAGAGAGTGCAAGTTTTATATTGTATTAATTTCCAGGGTTCCTGTTCCAATACTGTATTTTAGTATGTAAGAATTAAATAATGTATTAATGTTCAATTTTACATTACTTTGTCATTAATTCATCTAATATTAGTTAAAATGTAATTTTGTATGAATTGAATGTACTACAAATACTGATGTAATATTATTAGCGAAAGCTATCAAATAAATTTTATTTATTTATTTTTTATTTTATTTTTTTATTTTTTTTAATATTTTATTATTTTTATTTTTTAATTTTTTTTATTTTATTTTAAATGCCGAAACACTTTGATAATTAAAAAATGAAAGCAAATAATATATAAGTGTTTTATATTTTTTATCAATTAATGCACATTGCACTATATATACAGTCAAATTTACATGATATTCTCGCCGGAAGTAGCCGGAAATGTAAGGTTTCTGGTTTTCCTATTAATATTTCATGGGTCAATACTTAATACTTAAAGTATAATATTGACCCATGTTATGTGTAAAATTGAATACTTTCTATACTAGTTCAAGCCACTCTGCAAAGTTTCAAAACTGAATTATAAACAGAAGAGCTGCAAACTTCACACTTCCGGCTACTTCCGGGAGGAATATTAAATTAACTTTTTGACTGTAAGATAATATTAGGATGTGGTTCATATAATAACCACATTGGGACATTGTATATTAATATTAGATATATAAGATATAAGTATAATAAAATTGCTGATGATAATAATTTAAAATAAATTTTATAATTTAATGCCACATAATTATAATTATATAATTAAATTAGCAACGAAATATACATATATTATAATTATTTTCATTTCATGTTTCGTCTAACGAATTGTAATCATTGAAGAATGCCTATTTTGAAATTTCGCGGCAATCCGTCAATATAATTATTTTATTTTGCTACGATATTTTTTGTGCATGACGGTATTAAGTATGACGTCACATCCCCACTCTTTCTCAAGTTATAGTATTCGAGTACCGCAAGTATTAAGCCTTGTTTTTATTTATAAAATATATAAATAATTATTTTACGAAAGAAAAAAAGTATGGGTTTTATTTTAAATCATAACATTCAGTATGCTATTTAAAAATGCATTGCAACTACTAATATTTACAATTTAAAATAAGAAGTTTGTATTCTGCAACGCTTTTATTTAATTAGACCCTGGATGGAAGTCTACCTATAGAAATTTATTATTAGGTATCTCTGGATTCCCTTCAAAGCGAATAAATCTTTCGCCTTTTACTAAAGATTTCCGTGGAGGGGATCACGTAAGGAGTTTTACTCCAATTTTTGGCAGAGTCGGGGTAACCTGACTCCATAATACAATGAAACAAAGTCCTTTTCCACAAATTTCTCAAACCATTGCAATACTTGCAATCGGTGATCTTGTGTATTTTGTATACATATACATATATACACAAGTTATAAGCAAGTTCTCAAGAAGCTTATTTGCTTGGTGCTGTTTTTATTTATTTATTTATTTATTTATTTATTTATTCATTTGATTTTTGCGAAAAATGTAACTTTTTGAAATTTAATTTAAGAGTGATGCAGCTGATTTGACCACACCATGTATGTTCTAGCTGAACGATGTTCGTTTGCTGGCTTTGATTTCTGTTACAACTATCGCACATAGGCCCACAACCTTTCTGCGCACTTTTTCGTGCTCCGAAGAAAGCACACTACTATCGCGAAATTCTTTAGACTCTCGTAAATTAAAAT
Source organism: Siphlonurus alternatus (assembly GCA_949825025.1). Classification (NCBI taxonomy): domain Eukaryota; kingdom Metazoa; phylum Arthropoda; class Insecta; order Ephemeroptera; family Siphlonuridae; genus Siphlonurus; species Siphlonurus alternatus. Next base: position 22,139,740 of record OX463780.1, read on the forward strand.
TAATTACATAGTAAAGATATAATAATGAAATTTTCCCAGCAGTAAACGTAATAGGTTAGTGCCAAATTAATACATAATTTTAAACTTGCAAACATTATAAATTATTTAGGGGGTTTACACTTTGCGATTGAAAAATTGCTCCGTACACTGTGTAGAATCACTAGAATCTTACGTGCTCATAAATCTCATAATTGTTTCTTGGTAGTAAATGGTCAGGACAAAGGGTTGGTGATGACGTCTACGTCATGCAAGATGGATGCTCACCATTCAACAATTTTGCTTTTTTGACGTCCTGGAGATGTCATAACATTGTTTTGTAAAAAATGTAATATTTATCAGGTATTTTAGATTGTAAATTTACCCCATTCATTGCCGACTCACCCTAGGCTCATTTGAAAAGTTTATTCCGACCAAATTTTAAAACTCGCTAAAAAAATTAAAAATGATAACAATAATATGTAAGGATTTCAATTTTTAATTAATCACTGAGTGACAATCTTTGCACTATTAATTGTAATTTAATTTCTTGTTCATGTAAATAGACGACTTGCAAAACCCCATTTTTAGCAAAAAGTAAACAAACAAAAGTGACCCCATGCAGTTCATTGTTGTTTTGATTATGTGTATAAATTTTGCTTATACATTGGACCTTATGGGAAATTTACGATTTTCACACACAGATTTCAATATGTTACAAACCTACGATTCTAAATATAAAAATATCACCGGAATCTGCAGTTTTTGGCCATTTATAATGCTGAAATGCGTATCAGAAGAAGTTTTCTTTATTTCAAAATGGCAAATTTCATATGATACCAAATCAGCCAATTGCATGGGGGAAGATACGTGACAAGGAAGCTCCAGATTGTTGATTATTGCAACAGTTGAAATCAACAAACTGGAGTTTGCCTAGTTACGTATCTTCCCGCATGCAATTGGCTGATTTGGTATCATATGAAATTTATAAACCATATTAATTAAAGTAAAGAAAACTTCTTCTGATACGCATTTCAGCATTATAAATGGCCAAAAACTGCAGATATCATTCTGGTGATAATTTTATATTTAGAACCGTAGGTTTGTAACATATTAAAATCTGTGTGTGAAAATCGTAAATTTCCCATAAGGTCCAATGTATAAGCAAAATTTATACACATAATCAAAACAATGATGAACTGGGGTCACTTTTGTTTGTGTACTTTTTGCTAAAAATGGGTTTTTGCAAGTCGTCTATTGTAAAAAAAAAAAAAAAATTGTTTTTGTAATCATGGCGTTAGAATTATGCAGTTAGAGACTCAACTATTATTAAGTTCACTTACAATTAAGAGACTAAATTGAAATGTAAATCATTATGATTGCTTTGTAGATAGCAGCTTTATAAACTAAACTATTTGACTTTCATTCTTATTAAAGAAGAAAAAAAAATGAGCCGTGTGTTATGATATTGCAATAAATTGTTTAGAGTGATAGTTCTATTGAGTCTATAACTCTAATAGAGCATATTTATAGCAATATACGTCTCTCTCCTCTCTCATTATTATACATCAGCAATTTAATATATGTATAAATGTTATAATACACAATTTAATATATAAATATATATAATCCTCTGGATGATATAGATTTAATTTTATAATGAAAATGATTAATACTTTAAGATGTTTCGAAGACCGTGACGCCTTAACGTTCCATCCACATCTCATATGATGCGAACGTGCTTCGTCGTCAAGAGAACGCCCGAGTTAGTTTGCATGATGTATTTATACCTATAGCTGCCAGGGAAAGTGTTGTTGGCGGTGTGCCACGGATGAATCTGATATCTAACAGCAGGCTGAGAGCCACACGCCTCTATAACACCACGGCCAAGGTGATTTAAACACGTCTTACTCCAGCTGGACTGCCGCGTTACATATAATAATGTTCGTGGACACTCCTATATAGCTGCATACATGTTGTATAACTTGGACACAAAAGAGGAGTTACATAGGCTTCAAACATAAAACATTAGTGTAGGTGTATAACAGAGGCAATCTACCCATTTGTTTTGATATCATGACGTAATGATCTAAAATGCAATTTCAAATGCTTTTATTACTTGTAAAATATAACTGTTATTATAACACTCTTTATTATTTGCGTTTATTATACTCTATATATATTTTTTATTTGTTACAAGAATTTCATATGAATGGGGAGAGGATGTATATATGTTGTGTATTATATATTATTATAATATACATTATAAATATACGTATTACATTTTATGAATTACAAGATTTGCGTTTACATGTCAATGAGGAAAAGCTCGAGAAGAGGAAAAAAAAATCATTGTTTTAGTATCTGGAATAGCAAGAAAATCAAATGAGTAAGACAACAACGTAAAAATATTTTTAGTTTAAATCAATAGTTTAAGTTTATATTGAGCTTAACTTAGCAGTTGGACATTTTTATAGATTGTTTATATATATACTATACTATACTATATATATAATATATATATATATATATACTGTATACTATATATATATATATATATATACTATATATATACTATCCAACCTCAATGTTATATATATATATATATATATATATATATTTATATATAACATTGAGGTTGGATAGTATAAATTATTTGTTCTTATAATTACTAAATATGTTTATGATGTAGTACATGTGAACGCTTGTTGGTATGTATAAAATATTAATTTATGAACGAAATCCTGTTAGAGTGTTAATTTATAATATTCCAATTAGTTTGAACAGATTATAGAATAGGAGGAGGATCATTCACTAAGGACTTATCACATTTTATTAATGCTCTTAATTATGAGAACCCCATTAAGTTCAGTATGAGCAAAGTTTAAATTAAAACAATGAATATGCATAAATTTGAATACAATAATATATTTTGTGTGCAAATAATTTGCACTACGACTCTATATAATGCAATCAGAGAAAACCACGTAGACGACCTGTCTTTTCTCTGATATAACTGTTCAGCAGCATGATTATATATATTTCACTCGATTTTTTTTTAATTGAGAAATTATTTGTACTGTGTATCCGTTTTCAAAATAAATACAGTATTTACTGGAAAATACTTGGAACACTGCTTTAATTGGACAAAGAAATTAGCTAGGTGTCAATACACCCGTTTACTAATAGTATTGTGCTAAGAAAATGTCAAAACAAATTTTTTGTTCAATTTAAATTCTTTTTAATGTTATAATAGATATAATTATAATTACCACCTTAAACTTTTCAGTAAACGTTTAATGGGCATTCAGTGTTTTAATTGTTTACAGAATTCCAGTAATTAATGATGTTGTTATTTGCCGTATGTTTGATGAACAGGCTATAGGATTTTTTTTTTTTTCCACGTCGGTAAGAAGAACACGCATTCCAATGGATTTTATTTTCTAAAAGCATTAACAACGTGTCTATGAGACAGAGATTAACATTGCTTACATATTCTTATATAGCTTTTGTATATATGAATATATATTATAATGGTATAAATACATAGTGAGCGAATGACAATTTTGCTAGAAACGAGATTATACTAGATATCTGCTAATGCAGAAATTAAGTTATATTCGACGTGATTAATGAAATTGTCACGTTCATAAATCTTAATTTACCACTTAATGTTAAAATTACTAGGATTAAATTATTTTGTGTATTAAGATATAGCCCTTTTTGTCTGTTATCATTATCAACATAAAGTGGTTTATATAGTCGAGAGAAAGTATTTATTTTATTATATTATCTTTTTCATGGGAATAATCATATACATAGTAAATCTGCATGTCTTAAATTATGCGTTATAGAAAACATGTTTCTTTATTAAATAAAATTATTTAAAGTTTTTACCAAAAGTTTTACACTGAATCCTCCAACATTTATTTTATAATAGATGTTAAAAATGTTGAGAAGATATTGGATTTAAAATTAAATTCTGATATTTACATCTTGTGAATTGATTATAATATTTGTGCAGATATTTTTTCAGTATTATGATACAATACACTACACTATGACTATTCTATAATTTGCATGGTTATTTTCAGCCATTCAACAGCTGTATATATATATTATACGTATCACGACTAGTTTTCTTTTGTCTGTTGTACAATAGCTAATCTACGTAAGGTATAATTTAAATCATATTATAAAAGTAACATTGTAAAGCTATCTATATGCAATCAAAATATGATTAATCCTCTATATTTTATTGATCAATTTTATATTATATATACACTAGTATATAACCTATTCCTCGGTATAATATCATACATATACGTCAATATAATATTCATATATACTGCAAAACTGGATGGAGTAATAATCATAAAATTGATATTTTTTTTCGTATTATAGTGTAGAAATCTAAATGCATATTTTCGCATGAAGCTGTATGCTGTTATATACAACTTGCTTCATGCAACATCGTTGGCGACTGCGACTTGATTGCTGCATCAGTAACTACGACCTCATGTGTGCAGCAACAGCTTCTCGATCACCGTGTGTGTAAAAGTTAATCACGCAGTAGCCCGCCTGCATGGTACATACACACTGAGACCCTCGGGTCAACCTGCATGCACCACCAATCACGTTCAATGAATCCTTCTGATGGTAAACACAATGCATCTATAATACATTGATCAACAGATTACTTACAAGTTATTTTTTTTTTTTAATAGCAGTAAATTAGTTGATTTAAAATCTTTCTTAAGACATAAAACATTTTTTTATACATAAAGTATTAAAGTATATAATTTTATAAAACAAGTGTATATATAAAACCGTATCTAATATTTGAATTATTAACTTTATATTATGTAATATAATAATATATATAATACATATATAGTGTATCTCATGTGTATCATATGTATTATATATAATAAAATTATATCACCATATTTGTAATATTATTATTAAATACAGAAGCAAAAACATAAAGGTGTGGTTATTGTGTATATATAATATTATATAGTAATATCATATATAATATGATGTTGTTTTGTATATTATGGTAGTATGCAGACCACCACAAGATTATTTTATTTTGCTGTAGGGCAATTATCCGAGGAGAGAAAGAGACTTAATAATTAATATTATAGACCAAGTTAGATAAGAGTCAGGCTGCAGAGAGAGAGAGAGAGAGAGAGAGAGAGAGAGAGAGAGAGAGAGAGAGAGAGAGAGAGAGAGAGAGAGAGAGAGAGAGAGAGAGAGAGAGAGATGTACCAGTAGGAACAGAAAGGTGTTACAGATTATTTATATAGATTACTCTTTATTTAAAAGTATGCGAGCGGGGTAAAATTATAACAGAATAATGGTTTGTAAAGTGTACCAACTTTTCTATAAAAATTAGAACAATTTTTTTTATTAAATTCAGTCTATATGATCCTAATAGGAGTAGAGTATTACTGCATGATTCTTTATTAAATAACAATAGCCTAGCTATTAAAACTCTGCATCATGCTTGCATCTTGCTCATTATTTACCTTTGTATGTAAGAACAAGGACATTATAGTTATGAATTAAGAGTTCGCTATGTAAACATTATAATAAGATAATAAGTAATAAGTGGTAAAAATATACCTTTATAGTACTGTATTATGTTTTTAATAATTGTTTATTGGGTTAATAAACACAAAATTTGGAGGTGAAAATATTAATAAATAAAAAATAATGTAAAGAGCGTACACAAAATGTGTACGTATACGCATAATACATTCACCCAATTACTATAACATGCAGGATGAGATGGCTAAAAATCTGTGCTGATGTATATTGTATACTCTTCTGATAGCTTATTCTTGGATAGCTCAGTATACTCAGAATATATTCAGTACGTACTTTTGCATATATTTTGTTCCAATAGTTAAGTATACATATGACAGAATCATTATATATTATACATGCATGAATTATAATACGATGTTTTCCAAAAATAAGTTTGGCAGATTTTTTATTTCTTATAATCATTTACTTGTTTTCAAGTGTTAATTATTAAATAAATAGCAAACAGTAAATGAGTTATTATAGTTAAAAATAATAATAATTAATAAATATTATATATTATGTAGTTTATGTACTAAATATTTAATGGCCATGAATTCAACATTTAAACCAAAATTTTAAAGAAGCATCACTTTCAATTTTAAATAACATTAGAATAAAAATGTAAAAAAATCTTATAATCAAATTGAAAGAATTAAAAGAGTATTATTTTTTAATCATATTTTTGAATAAATTTATTTAGAATTGCATAAGTATAGATTTCTAGAGGTGTATAATTTTAAACCAATTCTTTTTTATGATCTTCTAAAAAAAAATAAAAATTAAATAAATCAAAATCTCAAACTTCCAAGAGATGGTCAAGAGATTATAATATGTTGCGATTAAATAATCTTACTTAGATTAATTATTAAAATAATATTTTAACAGTATAACGCCTAGCTAAATAATTTATTATTTTCGGTTCATGCTATTTGACTGGAACCTTCTAATTATGCATACAGCAAAATATTTTAATATGAAAACACACATGGATTATATAATGAGACACAGCATAATATTACAACATGCTTCGTAATCTCAATAATATCTCAGCCCACGGTTTGATTAAAAATAAAAGTTAGTTTGTATTCCGATGCAAAGCAACTTAAGCAACACTCTTTTTTACAGGAGAAAAAAAATCCTTTACTGTAAAATAAATGAAAAAGTAAGAAACATTGAGCTGACATGATCAGGCGGTCCTATAACTGGTTACATAAATCTATTCTGACAATTGGAATTTATTGTTATGATTTCTTAAAACATCAAAATCTAAAAATGTTCAATTTTTATTTCTTTATAAATATTTTTTTAACATAAATGAAGTAACGTATTTTGAAATAAATATATTATCATAATTATTTTTTACCATAAAAGTATAATCATTATATATTTTAAATTTTTATTTATTAAAAAAAAAATTGGTAGACAGATCATGGAAATGATTAAAATTATACTTTTAAATAGGCGACTTTAGTGTAAGATAATAATCGTTATTCATTTTTTTTTTTTTTTTTTTCTTTCCAACTCTTCTGTTGTCTTTAAGTTTTGATACGTGACGGTGCGATGAACACGGAGATGGATAGATAGTTATGACGTGCAGGAATGCGCATTCCGCCATCTTGATATCTGTTTGAGCTGTCACAGGAGCGCTGCCGGGGAGCGTGGTACTCAGGAGATGCTACAATTTAATCGGACAATTATCCTATAGTCATGTCAAAAGTTGGCATCAAAATTACATTTCAAACTCACACGATCTCGATAATGTTATATATAACTAGGCTATAATAAAGTAACATTATTTTCGAACAATCAAGAGCATTCATATTTTATATTATGCTGATATTATACCAGCGTAATAGAATTTAAACCATATAATAAAAAATTTAATATGGTTTGAATTTATTATGTGACTATCATTAGCTTGTTTAAATTGCTTGGAATTAAGTAACACCACATTTTTTTTTTTAAGAAGAGAGTCTTTAAGTCTTTATTGAATCAGTTACGTTCTGACGTGTATACTCTGTAATGAGTGAGGCGCGCATTTCAATACATGCAGAGTTTGATATAAACTGTTTATAACGTTATTACGAGTTCGCGCGTCAGTACGACACCTCAGATTTATATTGATAAAAATGATCAATATTGATCATAAAATATTTATCACGATCTTTAATTTTAGTTTCTATCAATCAATGGTCACACACTTATTTTTTGATAAATGTACTTACTTTTTTTTTATCTGTCATATCAGCCAACTTGGTAAAAAATAAAAAATACATAGAAAATGAAGGATGCTGGCAATATTAGCAGCCAGTAGATTATTTAATATCATGCAAGGGAAAAGGGGAAAATTATTGCTTTAGATGTCCATTGTGTACTGGCAGTACTGGGTAAGACTGCAGGCAGGATTTTAAATTAAATAATAAATTATTATATTCAAAATAATATGGTGTTGCATACTTTTTAGAGTGATTTAAAAATGAATTATTATATTCTTAAGTGATATTATTACAAAATAAGAAAGATTGAAACACACTTTCTCAACAATATTTTATATATGACGACGAGGGACGAAAAAATATAATTATATAAAAAAAAAGTCTTGAAACGTAATTTCACGCAACAGTTATGATGGTGTGTTCCATACAGTACATGTGTGGCAGAACGCACCTTTTTTTTATTCCATCTACAGCAGTCACGTATTTGGGGAGGAATTGATGAAGGACGTATATATATTTTTTTTACTAGTAAATAATATTTTTAATAATTACAACTAATTGGAAATTCTTATTCATCTTTTTTATGACCAATTATAAACATTATAGTTTATAAGTATAAATAAAATATATTGTTATACGGTGAAATATTTTTAACTAATGGTAGAAATGCTCAATTATATAAGCAAGAATAAATTATAATATGTACTTAATCATCATATATATGACAGAAAAGTTTTTTCTGATTACATGATTTTTAATTAAAATTGTTTTTTTTTTCTTTAAAGTTTTAACTTCGTCTTTGTAAATAACTCTGTGGGTGGCTGAATATTGTGCATCTATCTATATTTTTATTTTTGCATTATATGCGTTCCGTGACCGGCCTATATGGGTTTCTGAATGTCAAATAAGGTAACAATTTAATATAATATTATGCTTTAACTAAACCTCTGATACTTCTCTTTTATATACAATATAATATATTAAAAATATTAAATTTGTATTTTGTATAATACGTTTACATCATGAATGTGAATGCGCCAAGCTATTCAATAGCATATTAATTGTATGCAGTAGGCACGAATTATTATTGAAAAAATGCTGAGTTGTCCCATTAGATCAATGTTAAAAATAAATAAACTGAATATATGAAAAATATTATTCTAATTGCAAATGTGTGATGGTGAGTTCTTCGTAGGAAAACTGTAATCAAATATCCTACACAATGGTGCATGGCGCAAGAACTGGGTTCAAATATTGATAATGGGTGCGATTTACGAAGCAGTTAGCCAAGTTTCTATAACTACGTTTAGCTTAACCACGTTTAAATAGGTGGTTTAACACGTAAAACAGGTATAGTTAAACGTGGTTAAGTTAAACGTGGTTAGAAACCTGGGTAACTGCTTCGTGAATCGCATGACCCAATATTATTAAGAATTTTCTTCTATAAATATTATGTCTATATTAAATACAAATTTATTTTTAAGACGGGGGGAGGCATGCGCCTGGGTATTTTAATATAAAGTCAGATTTTGATCGGTCGCGTTATGACAAACCATTGTTTATATTCTTATATGTCAGTTTTATTTATTAAAAGCTACTGGCTGCTAAATATACCGCTTTGAGGTATTATGTTACAAATAAAATATCAATGATTTTAAAATAATCAAGATTGACGTCGTGAAACGGATATAAATCATGTTTATCAAATTACAATTTTGGCAGGTGGGCGGAGGGCACTTGTTCTTATATTCTTGACAAAAAAAAAAAAAAAAAAAAATCAGTAAAGAAGTCGACTGCCTTTTTTTTCGTGTTCTAGATGGTTGTTTGATATCATATATGTCTGCAGGACGTATACAGTATATGTACATATACACTATATACTCAGTAAAAAAACTTATATTCATGATTGAAACCAATAACGATTGATCCTTTCCATAGATGCATGCAGTCATATATATCAGGTTAAAATGGTTAAATGATATTACATGTATGTATATAATATGTCACCTTTTTGTACTCAATACACATCATACAATAATAAAAAATACTATAATTGCTATTAAGGTCATATTATACAGTATAATATATAATAGACTTATAGTGTCAGTGTTGTATAAAATGAATCATGTATTATATAATATTATATGTATATATTAGTCAGTTAACAAATTTTGTTTTGCAAATATGACTGATGGCGAGTTCTTCGTAGAAAAAGTGTAATCGAATATCCTCCAATGGTTAGCAAAATCTTGGCCCATTATTTTATTTCTTATTTCACAAACGATATTATGTCATTCAAATAGAAGCCATCACTGGAGGAAGACATGCAGTTTCCTGGGCTAAACTCATTTATTAGAAATCCGGACGTCTCTTCATATCACCATCTGCCACACAAACCTGAAACTAATAAACATAAAATGTCAATACCATGGTTGTGCATCGTAAATATTACAAAATAATTATTATTTCTCAACTAATGATCCTTTAGACTTAAAAAATTGACTAACATTGACGTTTTAACACAATCAAAATACATCTGAAAATATGATATTATGAAACCTTTTATAATTTCATCGACCTACCCTCCTAATTGGAACTAATCGACAGCTTACATAAATTTTTATTTCAATATTGTGAAGAGCGTTTTAGTATATTATAATAATATTATAAATACTTGCTTTAAAAATTTATCATGATGCTTAATTTATTTTAAACGTCTATATAACGCCGTAAGCATATTCGTGATGAGTGAAATTTTGGAAAACAAAGTTTATTTTTATTTTCAAGAAATTATCAGACGAAATATCTTGTGACACTGGTTGGCTTTAACACGGCCCCGTGGCGGCGGTAGCGGCGAGATGTTGCGTGACGTCTGCAATATGCGGCCCGTGTTGTTGCTGACGCCGCAATCTTGCTGTCAGCAGGCGAGAGAATAATAATAATTGCACGCGCCGGACAGTGTACTCTTACAAATATCCGCACAAACATGTGGTTAGTAGTAAACGATTCTAATATAGTATAGAAGAAAAAGTATATCTTTCCGCATGACAAGACTTTTCCTCTCTTTCTCTCTCTCTCTCTCTCTCTCTCTCTCTCTCTCTCTCTCTCTCTCTCTCTCTCTCTCTCTCTCTCTCTCTCTCTCTCTCTCTCTCTTTACAGCAGTATATATGCAGTCTTATTACGTTACATGAACTGACTATTATTATAATCATGGGTGAAGATTAAATTTCATATAATCACTACATTCAACTTTTCTCAATGTACACTTAAAAAAATATTAACAACAAAAAAACACGTTAGACTTATAAAGTCTTGAAACATTAATTCTGCATGTGTGTGTGTGTTTTTCCTTTTACTAAAACATTCCAGTGACACTTTTTTTTTCTTGTTTTGGAGGATGGTTATTAATTTACGACGAGCATCTCACCTTCCTTATATGTCACTTTGAACTTTAGATGAACTCTACGAAGATGATAATTTTTAATATATAGCAAAAATAGTTTGCAGGAAAGAAAATACTTTCATCATGCAATGAAATTAATCACGAATTTTGCATTAAAATAATACGTATATATATAATAGTTATAGCAATTAAAATATATAATATATACTCTAAGCGGAGAAGATATTCATCAGATTTGTAAACTATTATAGTGGGAAGGAAGGATAAAACAATATAACATATACCAAAACATCTTACAAACTGTATGAATGAAAGAGTTTGGGCTGTCCCTATAGTTGTACACTGCATGGTAAAAATCATAATTTACGGTATAGATTGCTGCTAAACCAAACCAGTCACGTGTATATAGCATCCCACTTAATAATAGTAAAAAAAAAAAAAATAAAGAGATATTATACCGAACAATTGCGATAAAATTTTCGAAGCTATAAACGTTTTATATAATCAGGTATGGAAATCAGATACATAAAAATATTTCAAAAATACTTTTTCATGCCTATGGCTTATTTATAAAATAAAATATTACCTTCATACGGACAAAAATAATTAGTTTTTTGCATGACGTATCTGAAGAAATGATTCGATTCTTGGGCTATAATGAATTTTTTAATTAATTGAAGTATATAACTTTGAAGCAGCTATATCAATGAACACAACACACCTTTCCTGATAATCTATAAAGAGGGTATTGAATCTTCTTTTTTCTTTCTTTTATTTATAAAATTTCATGACTTTATTTGGAAAATCACGTATAGCTGTTATATACATGTTATACAATCGTGGTATGTAAGTACGCACACAATTCAAAAAAATATAAAATTTATAGTCGTGTAATAAGAAGATTGTGAGGGGGAAGGGGGTCTTCTATTCAACATCGAGAGAGTGGTAATGAGAGTTCCATGTATAAAGTGTAATAAATTGGGATTTCAACTTCATATACACAGAGTACATTATATTTTTTATTATAAAGTCTGCTTATATACGTGTTATATAGTATATAGAACCTGACGATGGTCAGTGGCTCCGAGTCAAACTTATGGTCCGGGCAACAGGAGGAGGTGGTGGTGGTCACGGGGTGGGGTGGCCTCCAAGGCCGGCGAGAAGGTTGCTGGGCGGGGGGTGGCGGGGGCCGCGGGGGCGGGTACCATCACAAGCGGGAGGCGCGCCGACCACCGCTGCTCAGGCGTTCAGCGACGCCGCTCCGGCAGACAGCGACCAAACGCGAGTGAGAGAGGACGTTCGTGGCGGCGGTCGACTTCGCACTTCACATCTTCAGACAACGTAAGTTAATGAGATTTTATCTAAAGTGATCCTTCGGTAATTAACCATCATTTTCAAATACTTTTTTTATGAAGAACAGCTTTAGCTATAATTACTTAATTTTTATAGCATTTTTTTTTTACTTGAAGGCATGTCGCAATAATAAAATAAGTTGACTGAAATAATATGTACACCCAAGTTTTTATTTGCTCACATAATAATATATATAAGATATTGGTTTATATATTTAATTAACTTGATTTCCTTATATAGTTAAGTACTATTTATTCTCTTAAGTATATACACTATATATGTATTTAAAACTTTAATTGTGTAAAATATAATTAGAAAAATTAATGCAGCTTGCAAGCATGGCACAAAACGTAAAGAATGCTACATTGCAGCATCCTCATTCTTTATTGTTGATTCTATTTATATATATTATATTGTTAGATTTGTGAAGGGAAAAAACGTGTATAATATTTCTTCAAAATATCGTCAGATTGCACTCTACGATTGCACCAAATATTGGCAAGCTTCCAACGATAACTGCTATGCTTTTTCCTGAACAGAATATAGACGTGCAACGATATACTCACTTTTTTTTTTTTTTTTTTTTTTTTTACACGTAACATTTTACGTTGCAGTAACGTGGCATTTACTTGTAAAGTGTCTGTTGAAGTGTCAATAGGTCATGTTAAGATCGAGTACCTTCAAGATAAAACGTTGTTTTTGCTGGTAATGATTTGCTTAAGAGTTTAATAATATATTTGTTCTGAGTGATTCTTATATTGCATTATTGCAAATTTATGCAAATTTTATTACATACCATTGAACTTTATATATATAATCATAAAATAATGTTATATTTATATAAATGAAAGGGACATTATATTGCGCGATGTTTTTTTCCTATATATAACAGAGATTAAATAAATAATTTTAAATCATTAAACCGTACAAATTAATGCAAAACAAGACAACTATATAACGTTAGTTTTGCAAATTTTGTGATGTTGTAAGATTAGGTTCTAAGAAAAATAATTTTTTTAATGCAAAGAGCAAACCTAGCCCATTTAATTGTATTATACATATACTTTCTGATAAGAGCTTTTTTTCCTTATCTCATGTTCGTTGAATATTATAATATATATAATTTAATTTATCGCACACGAGCTCTTTTGTACATATATCTCGGTCGCATGCATAAAATATTTTTATTTTTTCTGGACATGAATAAAACACAATTTGAATATTTTGTAAGGTGTCACATTTTTTTTTTTTTTTAATTTAAATTTTTTTGTCTACATTTTTATTGAAATCACAACATATTTTTGAGCATCGATTTATTATGTCGTAAAGTTGTGTTAAATTGTGCTGCAGTATAATAAATAGATGGACGTAATGTGTCGAGGAGCTTGTCATGTGCCACCTCTACTTCTGCTTGTGCTGATAACGTGATGGATGTTCTCTTGTCGTGTTTCTCACACCGCTGCACTCAGTTGCCAAGTTTTACATGTATAAACTCTGACCTCACTTGGTAATATGTCAGCTTACCATATATGCTATAATATACCATGAACCTGTAGCATGCACGATCTTGATAAAAGAAAAATAATATATACATAATATTCATTAAATTCATATCAAAAAATTTTTTTTACGTGAAGCGTGTCTAAACCTGCAAAATAATAATGTAGTAATACGTACTATAGCATTTTATATAATATTATATCCTTTACATTCGCAAAAGGTGGCATCAGTATAACACTATTTAATGGAAACAATTTTACTATAGTATATGTATATATATATATATATATATATATATATATATATATATATATATATATATATATATATATATATATATATATATATATATATATATATATATATATATATATGTGTATTAATTTAGTTAGATTACTAAATTCTGTTTTTTTAAATGCATCCACTAATTAGCAATAATTATTATGTCAATTAGACTCGTATATTTTTTTTTACGCTCCAAAGTCTGTTTTTCACTTTAATATATAAAAAATATAAATATTTTGCAAAAAGTAATTTATATATTAATGAAATGATTAATCACTAATTAATTTAGACGTCATTGATAAATTGTTCACACTATATATCTTAAAACTTCCAAATTTATTTACGTCAATAAGGATCGAGCGTGTGAAGATTACGGAAACCTGATGAGGAGACTACTGGTACGATGTCTCTCTCATGCAGAGTGGTTCTCCAGCAAAAGCCGCAGCAGCTACCTTAGCTACTACCACCACTGTAATTCTGGCTGCTTGCGGTCACCACCAAATTTTATGCCTCAACTTGAACTGTCATGGACTGGGTAAAAAGGTTTTTAACGACCATCGTTTCTCTATAACTATATAACTAGATTTCTCTCTCTCTCCCTCTGATGGTCGTTTCGTACTTACCCTGAGGTGTTTACATATTATATTTTTTTAAAAATACATCGAGGTTACCACAGTTATAATAATATGAAAAATATTCTTTGTTTAATATATAATCCTAGTACTATAAATATGCTGTTTAAGGAATGCACTTAGGGCTATTTGGGGTACAAAATTAGATGGTCCCACTTTTTTAACCTTTTTGTTCCATATATAAAAACAACAATAATAACTCAACTATACATAAAAATTCAATTGTTAGTTTTAATTTACTGCAGTACAAAATTATGCATCGCATAACACTTCCGAAATTAATTGATTTTAGCATATAATAAGAAAATATATAACAAAGTTAAAAAATGCATTCATTACAGCACGCAATTATAATCTTAATTTTATGCAAATGAAAGTATAAATTAGCATCTTTACAAATCCTTTTTATGTAA
Source organism: Siphlonurus alternatus (assembly GCA_949825025.1). NCBI lineage: Eukaryota > Metazoa > Arthropoda > Insecta > Ephemeroptera > Siphlonuridae > Siphlonurus > Siphlonurus alternatus. Next base: position 22,155,113 of record OX463780.1, read on the forward strand.
ACGTGTTACTTCAATGTGAGAAAAAAAAAAAAAAAAACTAGCGTGAGTTTATCTCAAGATATGTCAGTAAACTTAAACCATTGAAATTTGCTTCTCGTGTAATCCGGCTAAGTGCTTCAAGACAGCAGCTGCTTTTTAAAGAAATTACCCTCATTTTATTGGAGATAGAGATATTTAACATGCTTAATAATCCTATATGGATATATGGTAAACATTATTCTATAGCTCTTATAGTTTAATAAAATGTTATGAAAATTGTACATTTATTTAAAAATAATAGCCCGCATTAATAGTGAAAAATCTTGAACATCAGTTTGGCTTTGATAACATCTATTAATGTATATATTATATAATATATATTACATATATAATATATATATGTATAGCTATATTCCTATATTCTTAACTGTTTGTAATAATTTTTAAATATTTAAAAATATATATGTTGCCTTTTTTTTTTACAAATCATTATATCTTTTTATGGTCAGATTAATATATTGATGCACATCAAAATTGCGAGTTTATATATATAGTGCTATGTGAATTAACTACGGAAATTTGTATGGAAATTTGAACGTTCAACAACTTTTTTTTTCATCTGATAAGACTGACTCCTTTCTAAATATTTTATGGTTATCTCATTTCACTGCAGTTTTGATGATACGTTTGTATTATATTCAATATATTAAAAATTCATTGTCAGATTTGTATTTTCATGTGAGCATGAAAAATTGAGACCAATATTTTTGAAGAAACAACAACATGTCTTTGAATTTTTATTGCAGGATAAACAAGAAAAAAGTATCGTATCATTTTTGTATAGAGGGGTCAAGTCAGCACAATCTTTTATAGTCCGTAATTAGCCCGATTATTACTGCGAGTAATCTGCAGCCTCCTCGGTAATATGCTCTGTCCTGACCAATAGGGTGACTGGTCTAGCAGTTCGTATATCGTGGGCTCCAGTGATTTCATATTATGAGAACCGATTTAAGATATTGAGTATCACTGCATCATTGTACAAAAATACAATAAAGTAAGATATATTATATATAAAACCTACCTCATTCCCAAAATCACATATAACAAAAAGTTTTTTTTTTCCTTTTTCATGTATAAAACATTAACTTTTATTCATTGGGTATAGGATATTTTTTTACTATTATTTTTTTTTTCTGCATCCTATTCTATTATATCATTATTATTATGATCTGTAGATACTTCTTAAGAGTAATAAAAGTTGGAAAACAATCAAGTTAATCTTGTACTTAATTTTATTCTCTTATATAGTTTTCTATAGTAATTGTAAAAGTTGCCGTCATGAACTTTAATGCCTAAGGGTAGGGCGATGGACAACTATATAAAATAAACCCTTCCATGTTTCAAAGCAGACTTGGTTATAGTTCTAGGTTAGCTGCATACATTTTCAACTTCCACGCACATCTTATAATATACTGATGGGTGGACAAGCCATGCAAGCTCTCTCTCTCTCTCTCTCTCTCTCTCTCTCTCTTTTATTTTTCACACACATGAAGTGCTTACTTTTAGTCCTGTGCTTAAATAAGATTCCACTTTGTCTTAACGACTGTGATAAATTAGTATTGAACAATAAAACTTACCATATGTTCATAAAACAAAGAAACAAATAATACCGCGCACTCTTATTTTCTATTATAGGACATTTGAAATTACGCCAAATATGAACAAAATGTAACACAAATTTTGATACATCTATTATAAAAATGTAACCTGAAAAGATTTTTCAATGTTCATGCATTATTCTAATTATTATTATTGTTAAGACAAAATGGGATATTTTGTAATAAATAAGTATAAGGTATAATCGTTAAGAAAACATGGTTTGTAAATGTAAATTTTTAGTTATAAGCAACAAGATACGATTGAAAGTTATTAAAATTTCTCCAGGTTGATATCTTTACGTTTTTCAACAAACTAATAGAAAAAAATCGACATTCACGGTCAAATATGTAAAAGGTGCACACATATAATACTTTTATAATTTAAACTGTTCCTTAACTAGACTCATTTTGTACTATAATTACAATTAATTGGGCAAGGTTGATATAAATTGATGAAGATACCTTTTGAAATTTATTTATTAAAAATAAAAATGAGACAGAATGAAGAGCATAAATCTGTATTTTACTTTTCCAGCAGTCTAAACTTTTACCAAAATAAAATTTACTACATCATAAATATTTTTTATTGATGTATACAACGAAATAAAAGTCAGAAACTTTTACACCTATTTTTATAGCATAAATTTAAAAAAGAAAAACATTTCATTAATCGTAAAATAAAATATTTTTCTGTTGTATTAAAACAAAGTGTATTTTTAATGAGTAAATTAACAAAGTATTTTAACACATACAAGCAAGTAGTGTAATTAATTTTAATTTGCAAAATTATTCAAATCGTTTCTCTCAAAAACCTTAAAAATTTATACATTTATTTAATGTGAGTGACTTCCATTTTTTGCTACCTCATGAGACAGTTACCAGTTTTATTGCGAAGCAAATGCACTCGCGGTCGACAACGTTGATAAAAGAAAAAAAGAGTCATAAAACTGTCATATATCTGCGCGTGCAATCTAGCTATTCTTATAGCTGCATCACAAGTACGCGTGCAGTTTTGATTGCACACAACGACTACATTTATCCCCGCGAGTTACACACATTGTTTTCTCGCAATCTCTAATAAGACAGGTGCAGAAAAAAAGCCTCGTCATTAAATCATAAACAATATTTTTCATCACTTATTTTTTCGTTGTTTAAAATGTTATATAAATATATATATATATATATATATATATATATATATATATATATATATATATATATATATATATATATATATATATATATATATATATATATTAGAGCAGTGAAGCATTAGAAAATCAAAGATGACGCAGAAAAAATTGTAAATTACCCATCAGGATCTAACTCCGATTGAAATTGTACGTGATCGTCAGGATTTTTATAAGTGTATAGTCCTATTAAGAAAATATTAATTCCTGTATATAATCAAAATTGCAAAGTTTCTGGTCTTCTAAAATACATTTTTAATTAAACTTTGAATGTAGGTTTTTCCGATGTCTTTATAATTTATTATATGTCTTCCATCATTAAAAGTTCATGAAAACTGGAGGACCAGAGACCATCCACTTCCGGCTACTTCTAGAGAGAACCTTTAATATGAGGGACTGTATCGAATGAAACGATGACTGGAGGAATTTTTATTATAACAGTTTTATCAAATGATCGAGGATGGTCTACCAATAGTTGAAAGATGTTTGGTAATTTCTGTGTGTTTTTTTCTCTTTGTAATTAGTATTAATTGTATAGTTTCTTCTTCCTTATTGAGCTGCAACCATGTTGCAATATAAAATAAATTTATAAAAACAAGTTTGTTGTTGGTTCAAAACATAAAGGACTGAAATTTTATTAATCTATAATCTGTTTCTTCTATATTATATTTTGTTATTTAGAACATTTTATTAAAAGTTATTTACTCCGTTAGAAAATCAAAGATTCAATTTCGTTAAGATTTAATCATATATAATTATTATTATTTAAACGTTATGACAAATTTACTGCAGCAAACATCAATGTATATAAGTAAAATTACAATTTTTTTTTTTAAAATAATGTGTCACAAATATAGTTCATTTTTGATAATCGTTTAGTTAATAATTACTCCCTATTCACTTGCAATAAAATAGATTATTCATTGATAATAACTGCATGTATATTTTTGTAATAAAATTGTAATAAAAGAATAAAGAAAGCGAAATTACTATACACGAGCTAAATATTAAAGTGCTGTGCCATTATAAATTATATTGGGTGCGATTCACGAAGCAGTTAGCCAGGTTTCTAACAGGTTAGATTCTAACCACGTTTAACTTAACCATGTTTAACTAGGTGGTTAAACACGTAAATTCGGTATAATTAAACGTGGTTAAAAACCTAGCTAACTGCTTCGTGAATCGCACCTATTTACGCTAGTTTGATACAATTATAAATGTATTTTAGACCATACTTCTAGAAAGCGACTTAAATTTTAATGATGATAATTCACATTTCATGAAAATGCAATGAAAATAATTAACAAGATCCAGTCATGAACCCATGAACAAACCAGTCGTTTCAGCAACACGTTTACAAAGACAACGTCTACTCGCCTCAAGATAAATTTTTAATCACTAACCAATTTTCACATTGCAGTCAATTTTTTTTCTTATTTACTTTCCCATATGTCTAACTTGTCTTTTCAAAACTTGATAAGCTGTCCTTAATTATTTAAATTAAGTTATTATTTTTCATATGTGATATATTATACTGTATCCGAGTAAATTTATGCTCGCGCGATTAAAATATAAAATCGTCGAATTTAATAAGCAGTGAGGTCAACGGCGTAAACGGAATAGATGGGTGCACGAGAAATTGCGTTTTTGGCATCAACTTTAATTAACTAGTTGGTAAATTGCAGTTTGCGGTTCTTGTTACAGGGGCGATGGTGGCGCTACGGTGTTGTCTCCATGAACCTCTTTGATCCTTCATTCTTCATGGAGTTTAATTTGACAAGTGTTGGGGAGCCAGTTGCAGTCACGGAAAATGGCACAAATGGAACTACTGCGAGAGGAGATATTTACTACTTCTATGAGGTAAGAAAACTTAATCACACAATAAAAACAACAGAAATACTCTGCAGTGCTGCAATTTTCTTTGTTCTTTTCAGTTATAGGCTTTTTGGTTGACATTTAAAAGGTTGAAGTTGTGTACAAGACGTATTGCAGTATAGTAAATTTATGGATATTGCAAAAACAATAACGTAAATTCTTTTGTACTAAGATACAGTATATAATACAATTAAGTTTTAGTACATTTTTATGTCCTAAATATTTATAGTACTTTTTTTCTAGTAACTTACGATAATAGGATCATTAAAAAAAATAAAATAAAAGACAATGTTACATGGTCCAACATTCCTACAATTAAATAAAGTGTTCTACATATTTTATAAATTACTCTAAAAATGCACGACAATTTTTTTGTGTGTACTTTTTATATTGTTTTTAAATAAAATAGATAAATTTGAAAATAATCTTGTCTTATTTAATAAAACAAAACTACTGGGAAATTCGTTTCATCCATTTGAAAGTGCTCAAGTAAAGAGGGATTATTCGTTCTCCACACTGTCTCATCTGGTCAGCTCCGTCTCAATTTGCCGGCTCGGCGCACGAAATGTCCAGCGTGTGATTGTGCAGATGCCCAAGCTGCCAAGCTACTGCTGCTGCTGCTGCTGCTGCTGCTATACCATGCAGGCAAAACAAAATAAGCTCCCTCCAAACCTTTAAGTCACCACCGGTCAAGCAATTTCCTTCATTGCATTAAAGTAAAGTATTTTTACACATAGCAACTTCAAGATATATTTTTTTGGGGTGGTTCCAAGCTATTTTTTTTATAAACCAAAATTTATTTCATCCTATTCTATTTTATTCAACAAGTAAATTAATTTAATTTAAAACCTTTTTGTGAGCTTCTCTTTATTTAAAAAGCCAAATTACTTCATAGTCGCTTTAATTTTATCGGTCTTCCGTTTTAAGTTTTAATGATCTTTTTATTAAGCAAAGGGATATAACCATTATTGAAATTGTTTATACAGTCTTTTTTAATGGAACGCTATTATTATTTTTTTTTTTGTAGACAATTCAGTAAATATTTTTTTAAATTCAGACAATATATATTTATATATGCATAAAGAATGATTTAGAAGTTAAATATTTGCTATTACGTCAAGAAAAAGTTTGGTATGTTCATGTATGTCTTTCTGTGGCTAGAGAGGAAGGGGACATTATGCGAAGTTACAGAGCGCAACGTTAGGCCATCAACAGCTAGCTCGCTCCCATCTCACTCGCAATTTGCACTGCCTTGAGCTCCCCATTGCTTTGCCTGCTTATATGATGCTATAGCAAGCGGCTTACGGCATTGCTATAAGACGCTTAATGCCTCGTCGCTATGTCGCCGCTATGTGTTGGCCCCAATATCACACCACATAATTTAGAGAGTCTCTGCGTATATATATACCACCAAGATTCATGTAAAAGTCAATCAGAAATGTTATTATTATGATAAAAATGCATTAAAATATATGACCTCGACATATAGCAAATTTATGATATTGTCGTTGCTCTAAATAGTCAATCGTGTAGACGGGGTGAAGGTTGTGGGTCGGGGACCAGGGATGAGCTGCTTGCTGCTGCTTCCTCCCTTCGCGCTCTTCACGGGCACTTACTCCAGCGAGCCTGCCTTGTTGCAAGAGCTACCGAGATTTGCATAAATAGATCATTTCGAGATGAAAGGAAGTAGTGAAATTATTTTTCAAGTGGTAATATGTAGAAACAGATATATAACATTATCCTGTAAAAAAGTACACGTTTTTTTTCTGTATTTTTATAATACTGGGTGTATGATTATAGAGAGATTTCTTCCATTATGAGCGAAAATTGACATAATATGTCTGATTTTTTGTTCAAATTTTAATTAATGATTTGCATGACCTCCCTTCGTTTCCACGAGTTAGTAAAATTTGAATTTAATTAGTAAAAATTTATGCTGTCCATTATTGCTCTTTGAAAATACTCTCTTATTATAATTGGGAAGTCCAGATCTTATATATAGTTCTGGAGAAAATGAGGAAAGGAGGAGGGGAGGTGGGGAGTCAATCAGGGATGAAGGAAGTTATTGCCCCCTCTCTGATATCCGCAAAAATATGATAACTGCCATTTTCTGATAAGCTCGTACTTTGCTAAAAAAAAAAAAAAAAAAAAAAAACAATAAAAGTTTTGATGTTAAGAAGTTGTTGCTCTGATCAGCTCACCAGTTCGTGCCATGGCGACAGTCGAGTTTCGATAATAATAAATCATAATAAGAGCTTTATGTTATACTTCACACCAACAATAGTTGTAAGTTGTATAATATTTCACGAAAGTATCTGCAGTAAGCTTACGATGGTAGCATATAAACAGCTTATAAGCCATGCATGAAACAAAACAAATTCACTGGATTTTTTCCTGGGGGAGAGGCCACAAGAAGTAAGTTGGTGAAAGGTGCACCCGATACTTAAATAAATTCGAAAAGAATTTCACCCTTGTGTACGCCATTGCGTCAGCTATATCTAGAGATACGATCGTAATTTAAGCTCACCTTGGTGTAGAACAGCGCAGGAAGTTTGGGACATATTTTAGTAGCGAGTTTTGCACCATCCTGTGTGTACGAAGGCCGCCTACTGAGAAACAACTACTGGCATTATGCGCAAACTATTCCAGGCTTTGATCATATTGCTTTAACACGTCTGACTTAACCTTTCCTAGGCCACCTGTCTTTCGTTAAAACCTTTTCTACGTGCTATACTTGTCAGTTTTCATAGCTGAAATATACCTTGCAAATCCCAACATCATATAATTTTGACTTTTATTTCCCCCCCCCCTTTTTTACTTCTTATGAAATGTTGAACAAAATACTAATTTAAAATTTTCTGTACGACTGTCATTATTTATTTATTTTTTCATGTTTTTATAACATATGTTTATTACTCGTATATATATACCTACGGTGCTATAAACCACAAATATTTGTACTGAAGTTTTTATTCATACTTGATATATATAATTTTATAAACATAGCCTAGACCGAAGATCAATAAATCATGATTTTTATCATCTAACATTATTTCTAAACTAAAATGGCGATGAACGTTGGTTTTTTAGAACACTGAATGAACATTTTGCGACTAGGTCACTTATATATATAATTGTATTTATATTGTACATGTAGACGATAGAATATGGACCCTATAGCAGAGTATATTCTGTATTTTTCCTCGTTCCTTCCTTCGACAATTTTGATTCATCAACGTATAGCTTGTATACATATTATGATTATTTTTATGACATTTATAATTTTATTATAATATATTATAATTATCAAAATTCCAAATTATTCAATTATTTTAAAATATTTTTATAATATTATGTTGTAAAATTATTACTAAACACTCTTCCTCTGACTTAAAGTTGTCACATTTTCAATTTTCGAAAGTATTAAAAAAAAAAAAAAGTCCAATTCAGTCAGAGTTTACTGTTAAATCCTATAATATAAGCTCACTAGTTCAGTATTCACATATGACAAAATGTATTTGACGATTCTGTAAAATAAAAACTTATTCTCATAATGTCACGCGGTATTCTGAGGTTTTCAGAGAAGCTTTTTTTTTTTTTTTTAACAAGGTTACACCCCTAAGAGCTTACAGCTCGCGGCGGGGTACTGGGTAGGGAAAAGGTACATAGGGAACGGATAGTGGCCACGGCCTGCATGCTTACGCGTCCCAGCATTCGCTGAGGTGAGACTGAGGAAACCGTGGAAAACCTCAGTCAGGACGGACACCTCTACTTTTTTTCAATGGACCAAAGCGATGTCCAAAGCCTGGGGAACCACACACGAGTGCATCACTGCACTGGATGGAGAGCGAGATGAATTTACCCCAGGGAGGGAGCAGCGTATTTTTTACTTGAAACGGTCACCCATCCAAGTACTAACCACGCTCGACGTAGCCTAACTTCGGTGATCTAACGAGAACCGGTCAATGCACTGCGCCATGCTCGACCTCTTATGAATAATTCAGCTTCAATGTAAAGATTGCACACCTGGAGTCCAATATAAGATACAGGAATGTTTCTGTTCACCCAAATTAGATAGTCTAACTTAAAAAGTGAATAGTAAATGCTCATCAATATAAATGAAATATTACTATGTATTTTTTAAATATAAAACTAGAATTCCAATTTTTTTCATATTCTATGGTCAATGAAAACAAGTTATAATACTCCACCAGATAATTAATATGTAAACTAACTAGCATATTTTGATTATCTTTTTTATAATTTTCTTTAAGAAAATATGATTTCTCCAATAGTAATGCATTTACAATAAACTTAGTTTTTTTATGTTATAAAATCATCAATATTATGTATTATGTAACTAATTTGATATGTCTCAGTTTATTGTATTTTTTATTATAATTATGCTGTTTGGGACGTTTGGGTTTAGTCGATAAGACTCTCAAGTCCTGACTACGCTCTTTTTATAAATGAAGCCTTTTATTATTAATATTTATATTATTATTTTGATTTGTGGACAAAATAATAATTTGCAATGAAACATTCAAATTTACACAATACAGTTTCAGTTCAGTTTAAAAAGTTTTTATTGTATTAGAGACGTAGCTCCCCCAGTGAGCGTGTTAGACGGAGTATAGGCAACCATTGATGCAGTTGTGAGCCTCGGGTTGCATAAGCAGACAGGCGTGAAGGACGGCGATGTATCGTTCATAGACGAAATGCGATAAATATGTGATTGATTTACTGTTGATTTACCAAACCATTAAATCAATACAAACTTTTTTCAGCTGTTGCTAAATAAATAACAATTTGAATTTGAATTTGTTTCAAATACATATACATTTATTTTGTGAAAAAATGTACATTGTTTTATCACTTCTATCTTATAAGCATAAATTTTTGTTTGTTTATTTTTGGCAAGACCTGATGCATGGCGGTGTTCCCAAAATATTTACGATCCACTTTATCCTTGAGTTTTCAATACGTTTAGCCCAATATATAATGCCCAATGTTGAATATTTAGTAAGTCGTTGCCTTGGAAAATTTCTCTTTGCGGCCTTGTTGATAACCATACCCCGTAAGAATAACAGAGCGTGGTGATTAAAGGGATACATGCCTCAAATTACAAATTAGACAGACATTATGTGTTGCTCGAATTTATAATAAACATTCGTATTATTTTTACATGCGCGCGGTGCGACTGTGCGAAGTCGCGCTACAAAGAAAGTCCTTGCTGACGTCACAACTTACAGCTAGCACCGATTAGCATTGAGTTGTGACGTCATCAAGGACTTCATGACGTCATCAAGGACTAAATTTCTTACTTTGAACTGCGACTTCGCACGGATGCATCACGCGTGGAAAAAAATGATGCGAATGTTGATTATATACTCTAAACCCACTTGGTGACTGTCTAATTTGTAATTTGAGGCCTGTATGCCTTTAAAGGCTGCAAGTGGGAAAATTTTCAAAGTGACGACTGTACAATTTTAAGTTCTCGATTCACTCAGGATAAAAAAAAATAGTATAAAGTATCTAGTATAGTACTTTTAGAATACCCCCAACTCTGATATTTTTAACTTCTTTTATGTTGCTATATATGATCCAGTAAAAATATTTATATGATGCAATGAATGTAAATTTTATGCAACCTTCAAATGCATTTTATGTATTTCTGCACTCAAATACCTATATATTATAGTTTTTGAGTTTTAAACTATTGATACATCCTCTTATTATGTGGTAATAAAGAAATACATCAATTTGTAGAGCTGTAACAAGCAAGCTAAACAACATCATAAAGTAGAAACAGTAAGCAAAACTGCAGAACACTCTGCCACGATTTAATTTTAACGTAACTATCGAGATTATAATTGCTTAAATTTTATTAGAAATAAAAAATATTTTATTATTATGTTAACAAATGCCTTTCAAATAATGGTACATGAGATACAGCAGAGAGTTTTGTTTTGCAAGCTCGCGACTGTGAGTGAGTGGTTGCCGCCTGAAGGCATGCACGACGATCTACTAGTAAGTGACTCACACCATTCCGGTTACATGATCTCGTGGATCAATCCCACATCTACTGTTGATGCTACTGTCCGTATTTGACGTGCACTTAGTGGCTGCGGCTGCTGCCACGTTGTTTTACAACATGCAGTATTACTCGCGCTCTCTTTCGTATAAAATATATATCTTTAAGAAAAGGAACTAAATTTCATTTTTTTTTTATCCTATTATATAAGATAATACATTTACTGAATTGGCATAACATGCCAAGAGCTTGAACTTTACATCGAACTAATTTTCAATTCATTGTATTCTATTCGTAATATGTTAATTGAATAATGTTACAAAGAAACATTCTTTTTTTTATACATGTTTTTTTTTTTATTATTATTACATATACTCTGGTACGGCTAATGCTTGTATAAGATAAATTATACTGCTATATTCCATTACATTAAATGTTAAGACTTCAGTTTTTATATATTATTTTATTATATATGTATAAATCTGATTCAGGTTGATATTCTATACAACTGTGAGTAACTTAAGCAGGTTACGCATATTACATCTCATATATATATATTTTTTTTAAAAATACATTTTTAAAGTAAAATGATTATTTCTTCAATATTTTCTAGTTACAGGTTTATTTCTTAAAAAATATTAACACAGTTCTTCATTAAAACAATTATTATATTAGTAAGTAAGTTCAGTGAAGTACACCTAATAAGTGAATAAGTGCATGTACGCACCCCAGGAGAGTCGCAACGTGTCTCTTGCCCTTATTAGTTCACCTCTAGTTCAGGTCAGGTACTCTAACCCTTATTAATTTACTGTAAGTATACTTAAAATAAGTTCCTATTTGATTAAACAATTGCTTAACAACATAAATAAGCTTTGTAATAGCAACCGTGATTTTAAACGTACAAGTATAGTGGATTCAGAAGAAAGTTGGAGATTTAATGAGAATGTTCATTCATATAAGTTCAATCATATAATACATTTACCAACAAAATATTAGAGAAGAGAAAATATTAAATCAAATTAATAAATCAATTAAGACTTCAAACCATATCTTACTGTATTTCGAGGGTCCGGTTATACAAAGAAACTTCTAATAAAAAATTTGAAACCTAGCAGCTATACAATTTATATAATATATTTTTATGTTATTTAGACATTATATAATTATCTTCATGGGTTCCCATTAGCCACGAGCTCACAATTAAATATTAAAAAAATATTCACACTTAAAATATTATGTAAAATAAAATATTTAAGTGTAACTGGAAATACAACTAAAATAAATTCTTTTCGTGCACATCCTGTTGAACAACTCAGTATATTATTATGCAGTATATTATATATATGTGGGAGTCTGGCATGCATGGGGTGTGACGGGGTGCACGCTGACACGAGAAGTGACAGTTCAGCTGCTGGTGTTTCAGACAGAGCAGTTCGTCATGCTATGGTTTCTTTTTGCACTCATCGTGCTGGGCAACTCGGCGGTGCTGGCAGCGCTGCTACTGGACCGCGGGCGTGCAAAGTCCAGGATGAACTTCTTCATCATGCACCTGGCCCTCGCAGGTGGGTGGTCGTCACGTGTGGCAAAATGTTCATTCAACAGGGTAACCGGATTTATAAGTTCGATATGTATAGAAAATAGTCAGTACCCTGGGGGCACTGATGTCTGTAACTTGAGTTATGGAGTTCTTGTGTCAAGGTTTCTGTGGATGTACAACAAGCTTACAAAAAAAAAAAAAAAACTACCAAGTAAAAATATATACTAGAGAAGAAAGTAGTCATTAATTTACAAGTTATTATTTCATTTTAATACCATATGTGTGCTTGAGTTTTATTCTGTAATCGTTTTTAAATATCAAACTTTTATTATCTTTTTGATGTATCTTTAATTTAGTTTTTATTTTGACCTTGCAACAATTTTAAAGACCAGTTTTTATTTTATAACAGACATTAAAACTTTAGTATTAAAGTTATACAGAATCGAAGTTTCAAAGTATTTCATCCTATATTTTATAAAATTATAGTTAAAAATGACCTTGCTAAAGAGAGAATCAATGTGATATTTAAATGAATATGCAGTCATATTAGTCTATAATATATTCATTTATTATATAGATCGTGCTATATCGGAATTAAGAATAAGATTTTTTACATTAAATTCAGGGTATTTTTTCAGAAAGATTATTCCAAGCAATATGCACAAGTCTTTTTTTTTTCTTTTGAATTCAATTACACTTTTAAAAAAAATCCTAAATTGCTCCTGATGGACATTTATAATTGTTTTCTAATTATTTTTTTAGTAATAAATTTTACGGGAGATTGGAAACAGCTGATCAGAAACAGGAGAATTACATTATTTGTTAACTTGAGATCTATGGACCAAGCAGTCATTGCCCACATGTAAAATAATAAAAATTACTCTTAAATTCCTATTGAGCTTGATGCTAATTATTGGAATTTGTATAAAAATGCATTATCAGGATGAGTCTCAGATATGTTAGACTATACAATATACCATGTATATAATATTATACAAGCATAAGGAACCTTTAACAGCATCTTCTGTTGTTATTCTAAAGCCGCGACTGAATCTCAGGTTATTTTTATGTTTAATGTTCCTTTGTTTAAGATCTCAGCGTCGGGCTGATCAACGTGCTCACCGACATCGTGTGGCGGATCACAGTTTCCTGGAACGCCGGCAATTTTGCTTGTAAAGCCATTCGTTTTTTACAGGTTTGTTTGTATATATTTTCTTGATTCCAAGATACTTCTTAGAATATATTGTCATATATCCCATATTGCGATATTCGTTCAAAGAATTAACAATCTATTTATATTTTATAATTAGCAAGTTGAAAATAACAAAAATTGATTGTATTTTTTTTCCTGTAATTTCAAGAAGTAAATAATAAAATATTTTCTCTCTCTATTATATTAATCTACAGTTGATATTAACATGAAATATTGACGTCACAAAACGTGTTTGAATAAATAAAACATTTTCTTTTACAATTTTGCAATACTTAATACATTACAAACATTATAAAGTATATACTTTCATTTCAAATTTTCTGTACATAAAGTGGAATTATCTGTATAATAAAATATATTATATATATATATATATTATGAATGTAGTGCCAGCATGATATGAAAGAAAAAAAAAATACAACTCTCATGCATCTTTCTATGCATGCATGTTTTATAATATAACATTAACTTGCATGCAATTCCTTCTTTACGTGGGTACAAGAGAGCCTATAATTTAATTCACACAAACATAAAACAACATGGCTAAGCTGCCTCCTTGTAGTGGCGGCTTGTAAAATGTATACTCCCACGTTTACCAGACCTCTCTAACCAGTCCAAACATCAGCGTGCATCTAATAAATGCTGCTGCTATACATTCACAACTTACACAAAAGTCTAGGAAGTAAAACTTTTCAAGGAAATCTAGAATGATTTAATATGATTATTTTTTTAATAAAAATGTTTAGATTTCTATATTCCTTTCTAAACAAAATATCGAGATACAAAAGGTTTATCATAAATTGCATGCGATAATGAGGCAAATTGAGAACTATACAAGTTTCTAGATTTTTATAACTTAAAAGTTTGTTTCTTATTTTAATAATAATAATAAATTAGCCTTAGTTGTAATTTATTTTCAGTTAGTAATAATTTAATTTGAAATGCATTGCATTCAAATAAAAATTGTTAAGAAATATTCATTCATTAACAAATTCTTCATCAGTATCTCACAATATTTAATAATTATAGTTATTTTTAGTAATGCCCTTCAAAACAGTTCACATTTCATAGCAAGCAGAAAGTTAAAAACAAAAACAGAGACTGCTCTTTTTTCCCCGCCACTGAACGTCAAATAAATTATTAATAGCACGTGCTTATAATTTGGCAAAAAAAATGAAAGGGAGGAGAAGAAAAGGGTCATTGGTATTTTATAATTTTATTAAATTATTACCACGTTCTATTAGATGTATTTTTTGTTACGTGTGTAACACTCTTAGGATTGCGAGAGTAAATAAATATTAAGCTATTAACATAAAGAATCACGCGATGCCTAATAAAACTTTGAAGATCTATGATACTCATGACGGCTATATTATTACTAAAATATATAGTTACTTTCTTTCGTTTTTTTTACATAGATAGATTTACGATGATTTTTGCATGCATGACAATTATGAATTAAAAAGATGACATATTATTTTATCTCGCAATATAATTATGTATTCACATGATTGGGGATCTAGATATTTGTAATAATATTATATAAAACAAACTAAAACGAAGATTTATTTTTATTTATTTATTTTTTATTCCATCCAAGTTACAAAAGAAAAATACAAGTAAAAAGGATGCGTATAACCAGCACAGCACCAAAGGCACTATTTCACTAAAATGTGGCTGTGATACATATATATTATACCCTCAACTATAATTAAATTTAATAGCATATGTCATATTGAATATAATTATGTCATATAAGATTGAAACACATAATTCACAGTTTATATTTTTCAGGCAGCTATTATGTTACTGAAGTGAATGCTCCTCGGATGATTTCTTCTAGAAGTAACTTAACGAGCAAATATTAAAATAGTTTTTAAGCCTTTCTATAGATGATAGAGGGTACTTCACACTTCTGCATGAAGCTTTAAAGACTCTAATATACATACAGATTAGCGGATAGGTTCACAATAAGAACAGGAGCGCGTGGATTTAGTTTTCCTTGCAAAATGATGAACTTAAAATATGGGTAGTATATGAGCATTTACAAAAATATATGTAATAAAATAAAAATAATTGAACCTCACAAGTCCTTCATTTTTTTTTCTGTTACCGAGCTTGAATAAAAATATTAATTGATCGATTTGCAAAATTTCTGAGTACCAAAAGAGAAACCAAACATGCGCTGATTTTATCTAAAGAAATATTTTTCTTTATTGAAGTGTAGCCAATATATACGTGCCATATTGTTCTCTCACGATTTCGTTTTTTGTTGTTGCAGGCGCTCGTCACTTACTCTTCCACGTACGTGCTTGTCGCACTGAGTATAGACCGCTATGACGCCATCACGCATCCCATGAACTTCTCAGGCAGCTGTGAGTATATCTACCAGATTATTTTTGAGTTTTTCTCATTACAACAACATGTTGCACAGTTTCCAATAACCAGATGTTGTTGCATAGTGAGTGAGATATTTCTTCCGAGACTAAAACAGGATGAGAATTGAGCAAGTAAATTTTTTTTAAGTGACAGATAAATTTAATTAGGGGTTTATTCTTGTTTTGTTTATACTTATTAAATCCTATTTTTACACATATGCATCATTGCAAATTGCAATCATACACCATTGCAGTGAGTGCATTTACACATTATCTAAATACACTGTATATTTATACAGTATACTTTAATTTACTGAAAATTGTAATTTATTTACAGACGTTGATTGCAAGCAAGCATTTGTATTCATTAATTATTCCTGATTTTGATATAATCGGACATTATATTAAAAATCATCTAAATTTTTATTATTATTATTTTTTTTCCATATTTTATTAAATTTATGAATGGAGCCCGCTACTTCTTTTAAATGTATATATTTTTTTCTGGTCCCGCCTGTGTAATCGAGATAAGAATTATTCTACATGCATGCATCAATTTTATAAAAAAAAGTTTTAGATTTAATTAAGATATCTATTTTAATTAAAATTAGAGCGAATAAAGTATTCAATTATCTTTTTTATAAATCCAAATTAATTATATACTATAATTTTTAATTATATATTCAATGATTGATAAGATCTATAATTCTATCACTATAATATATAAACTCAACATAAAGTTTTAAATTATATTTTACTTGAATTTGCATCATCACTGATTCTATATATATATATATATATATATATATATATATATATATATATATAATTGATTTAATTATAACTTAAATAATTCCTCATGATATAAAAAAACTTGCTTTTGTTCAACGTTATTAAATTAAACAAAAGTCGCGCAACATTACATTGCAAAGATTATTTCTCATGTGACGTAACAATTATTATATATTTATATTCTCCGTTCTTTTCTTGACACACGGCCCTTAATTGTGTCGGTCGTTTAGCACTAGTTGTACCGGCACGTGATGATAATAGTTGTTCTATAGTTACCTCCTCTATAAATAACTACGTCTAAATGAGGCTTTTTATATATATTTTCTATAATTATACGAATGAATGACGATGAAATAAATATACGCGCAGACAGAGATGGAGAAGAAGAAGGTGTAGGTAGCATTCATATAATAATATATTCACCGCTGGAAATTTAAATTAAAAGAAGACTTGGCTACTTACGAAATCATTTTTTTATAATTTGATTAATTTCTCACCCATCATCAAGTTGCATTTTGTTTTCTCTCTCTCTCTCTCTCTCTCTCTCTCTCTCTCTCTCTCTCTCTCTCTTGCTATAAATTTAATGTGTCTCCTTGACGATCATGAATCATTGAATCAAGTATATAATTAACATATATACACATATAATGACAAATCACGACTTAATAAAGTATTATGTAAAATAAGTTATATACATAAAATATTTTAAAATAAATATTTATAATATATACGTAGTATATAAATTAACTGCAACAATAAAATTTATATCGCCTTCAAAAATAAATATAATTAGTAACATAGTACGTATAGTAACCAACATTTGTTGTTAGAGTTATAAAAAATTAGGTGTTTTTATGTGCATTCTCTTTTGTTTGAATTATAAAACTACAATATTTTTTAGCATTAAAATGCCAAAAATTTCCCAAAGTAATAATTAACATGCAGTGAAAAGGAATATCTGGTGGATTTAAAAATCATTTTATGTTAAAATTAACTACAAATTATATTTGGCTTAATTTCAAATTACGACAAATTTCTATACACATATCATATTATAAAATCTACGATGTCTGTCCACAGGGCGACGTGCACGAGCGCTGGTGGCTTCGGCCTGGATTCTGAGCGCAGCCTTCTCGGCGCCAATCATGCTGCTGTACGAGGAGAAGCTGGTGCAAGGTGGGTGCTCGCTACCCTGCAGCTGGCACACGTTCTGCAGGTAACACCTCCTGTTTACTCGCAGATCAGCTGCAGTGCTGGATCGAGCTGCCGCAGCCGTGGCACTGGCAGCTCTACATGTCGCTGGTGGCCGTGGCTCTCTTCGTACTGCCGGCCATCATCATCTCCTTCTGCTACGCCGTCATCGTAGCCACCATTTGGGCGCAGGGACGTGTTCTCGGTGTGGGGCCTGTCACCCGGACCGCCAAGCTTCCTGGGGCTGGTAGACTCAAGCACGCGCGCACCAGTGAGTATATCTATACGTGGATATTGGAGGGACCTTCCACCTATGGGATAAGCAAGCGCCCGGCAGCAAGCCGCCTTAACAAAAAGCTTCAGGGGGGGCTAGGAGAGCGTGCAACTATAGACTTAAAAGCAAGCATGTACCAGTAATTCCAGTAAATAAGGTAAGTTGTAAAGCTAAAAGGTGTTGAGTTTTTGTTAGATTACCAAAATCAAGCATTGATGGCTGACCGTTTCAAGTAAAAATTACGTTTCCCTATCCCAGTAAGTTTATCATATACTTTTCATGTGGTTCAATACCTACTCCCTATATAGCTGTGAACTTTGAAGCACTTTATTCCATTTCCTAGGACTCCTGCATGAATACTGGGGTCTGACTGGGGTGCAGTCCATCCCTGACTGAGATGTTCCACGATTTCTTTATATATAGCCACGCCTCACAATTAATCAGAAATGCTATAATAGGACGCAAACAGTCTATGACACCAATATTTTCTCTTTTATCACTATAGCTCTCTGAATCCACTGCAAGGGTTTCAAGCCAAAATAACAGCTATATAGTTATTCTCATATGAGTGGTTACACGAGTACCACATTGATACGTAGCTGAGAGAATTTATCATTTTAGACTATAAGAAAGGATCATTAGACCCAGACTTCTTGAATGGTCTTTGTATTCCGACCGAACATTACCTCTGGGCGTGGCGCACGCCAGTCATCCTGCCAAGCACGCGCTTACCATGCCTGCTTGCCCCTCAGGGTCAAACGTATATATTGTCAAATATTTTGATTTAATATACAACGTATATTTTAATTAAGATGCTACGAAGCCCAAACAAATTCTTTATATTATAACAAACACAACTTTCTCTTAAAATACCCATCAGAATTTATATTTATATTATAGTTTTAGGTTCTTGAAAAATTAGTATATTATAATCATTTTTTTAATTGTATAGAAAAGAACACATGAATCAAAAATTAATAATAACAGCTGTCCCACACATTGTTTTTTAAATTTAATAGAATATATTTTAAATTATATATACACATAAGCATATAATATATTATACATAATAACATCATATACCCACCCGCATTTGTTCAATGCAACTGCATGATTGGGTGTGGCATATTAATTAAAGGTACAAGTTATAGTTATTATACTTTCATCCGACTTACGTCACATAATTTGTCAATATATAGCAGGAAATAATGCATAATTTAGTTAGTTCAAGTCTCGTGTTATAATATACGCAACATTTATTACAAATTCTAAATCAATAAATATATGTATTAACTGATGTGAACTGCAGATAGTGATGATGAATTGGACATTATAAAAAAACACAATTCCATGCATATTTTTACAATACTACGAAAACTATAAAACTAAACTTTCAATGAAAATATTATTCACGCAGGTAACATATAATTAAGAGCATCAAATTCAACTTGTCTTTTAAAAACAAAAAATTATGTAGGCGTTTAACATACACTCTTATGGACGAAAAGACGTAAATGTATAGCATATTTGTGAGAAATCTTCCCCCTTACATTTTCTTAAACCATAAGAGCGATTATGTTTTTTTAATCAATAGTGAATATATTATACAACTATATACTTTTGTTGTATATTATAGTTATATACAATATATGCGTACTCGACTGTTTAAATTTTTAAATAAAATTTCATTCAACTCATTCTGAATATATATATATATATATATATATATATATATATATATATATATATATATATATATATATATATATATATATATATATATATATATATATATATATATATATATATTATGTCTCCAACCTGGGATTAAATATATAGCTTTAGTTAGAAATGTTAAAATAGAAAAGTGGACATTTCTGTCTGTCTTCTATTTTTAAACGGAGAAAAAACAGAAATCTCTCGTGAATAATGTAGTAGTATGCAATTTAGTATGCAGAGTTAAGGCTGCTCACCTCTGAAACTTGCATGTGGTCACGGCATGAACTAGTTTCAATATACTGTCAATCCATCAAACTTGGCGTTAATGAAAGGATGATAGCGTAGTCTTCTAGTATATAATTACATTAGACACTGATACATCACATATCTTGATGCCATGTTATTAGCATATTAGCATACATGAAAAGTAAATTGATTGAATAATTATTGGCAACATTTAAGAGAGGATTTCTCTTATTATTATAGGATGTGGATGTGCTATAGTTTTAAAATACTTGAAAATTTAACAAAATAAAAATTACTCGAAAACAAATTTGAAATAATTTTGTTTAATATCATATTTTAATTTCATAATTTTAAATTATTAATTTAATTGGAATATAATGAGTTTGTAAGATTTAGCATTTATATGCATGGTTTTTGTAATCACTCTTGATTCAATATAATGTATTTACACCTTTAAAATAACTAGATACAATACTATTATAGAAAGCCGCATGCTCTCATTATCCTTCATTTTATTATATAATGTACTCCAATTTAATATATGTATGCATGATATATAATTATAAATAAATTGTAATCAACAGTTAAAATATCAATGGCTTCATTGATTATAATTCCTTATCATAATATACATATACATGCACCTGCGTATGCAGTCTTGAACTATATTGACTTCCGAACTACTCTCCTCCTGTGTGATACTGACGGCCCCGTGATACATGCAGTTTTAGGCTAGTCGCAGACAGAATCGCATAATTTCGCAGCGTATGATAAAAAAATTAAGAAACTATGCGATCAGGTATGCGCGCACACACAGCTTCGAATGGTATCGTATGGTATAATATGAAATCGTAAGTTTCTCATTTAGAACCGGTTCTAAATTTTTATCATACAAAGTCATACGATACGAAATCATACGATTCGATGCTGTCTGCGAGCATCCTAATTACGTCGCGATGATGTTTCATGCCCGACACTAAAATGTTGTGCGTGTTGCAGACGGCCACGGGGGCGAGGAGGAGTCTGACTGCAGGAGGGCCAGTTCGCGGGGTCTCATCCCGCGCGCCAAGATCAAGACAGTGAAGATGACACTCGTCATCGTCTGTGGTGAGTGATCACTTTAAAGAGATTTCAAGACGTAAGCCTAATCCTTACAAGATGATACTTAGATATGAGCTTTTTCGTTGCCAGAGGTCATCGTCCCAGTCTACAATCAGGATAGTCTTCAAAAAATAATAATTAAATTTAATCAGACTTATATATAGTGTTGAGACTTAATTAAATGCATTAATTCTGCCAAAAAAATAATATTTTTTTAACCCACTGAAATAAATATGTGAAAGAGGATTGCAGAACTAAATTCTTGACTGATTGAGCTGATGAGAATTAAATTTGAATAAATTTAATTTATTTATCACTTTTTTTTTTATTTATATAATTTGCAATAATAAAAATATATGAAGATTTTTAACTGTCCTTTAAAATATAAATTATAATATGTTTATATCTCCGATTTGTTGAAGTAAAATCATTAAATCAGAAACTCGTAGAAAATTATAATTTATTGTTGCATATATAATTGCTTAATTTATGCAATAAAAAAAAATCGAACCTCATAATCATGTTAAAAAATCAAAGTATAATTAATCACAGATGCTGATCGACGAATAAATAATGTTAATGCGAAGTCCATTAGAAGAAGGATTCCTAATGACCCTTAATTATTGTCATGACAGAATATGTAAATCCATCTTGGACGTCACTTGGTGAGAAACGCGCGCGGCCGTCAGCGAGGTCGCGCATTATAACAGCAGGCAACTCGATAGATTCTATTTTTAAAACATATCTTTCTTTAAAGACCGAACCTGTCAGTGCTTTTAAGTTTTAAAATACTAAACGCTTTCATCTCTATAAATATTATTTTCGTACACATTATTATTTTATAAACATTTTTATTATATATTTGCACAACATTGTCTTAAAAGTGTAAAATTCTTTCGTTTGATGAAGGAAAATATAGCAAATTGTTTTGTTTACAGTGTTTGTTCTTTGCTGGAGTCCTTACATCATATTCGACTTGCTGCAAGTCTACGGACAGGTAAGACGATTCAGACGATGGTATCTTATGAATTAACAGAAAACAAAAATCATTAGACAGTTGCCACATTTTAATACGAAAGTATCTTGGATTTCTTTTAAAAATAAAAAAGTTATATATACAAATATTAGAGAAAAAAAAATATTGAAACACATAAATCAAAACTATACCTTTAGCTTGCAAAGTGATTTTTCTGATTAGAAGTGCATGTTACGGGGAAGACATATATTATGTCGATCCACCTCTATCTGATGAGGGGGAGGGAGAGAAGGAAGGATTCCTGACCTCCCGTGCTTTCGAAAATGAATCATGAGGCACTATTGTATATAAAAATAATATATTATGCCCGTGTCATCAGGTGCCACACACGCAGACCACCACTGCCGTGGCGACGTTCATCCAGTCGCTGGCGCCGCTCAACTCGGCAGCCAACCCAGTCATCTACTGCCTCTTCTCCTCCAGTATCTGCCGTTCGCTAAGGTAGTAATTATGTTGTCAAGAAAGCAGCTGGGTGCACTTCCGTGCTGTTGTTCATGACGGGGTCTTCTCGTGGATGGAATCAACTTTGGTAGAATTGTTGAAAGTAGGAGACGCATCAGTATTTTGTGTATTAAAAAACATTAACTCATCGATGCATCAAAAAATAAGTTAAAGAATGAATAATACTTATTTTAAGATGGAGCTATATACGTATGTAAATATGAATAAGTATAAAATAATTATGCATCTTCTCTATAATTAGTTTCTCCCGCGCGGTATGTGTTTACAAACACATACAGGTAGGGAAAAAAATCAGGGATGGAGCCCCCTATCCATAACGCTGTTATATATTTTATATATAAAAAAAGGAGCGGAATGAAATGGCTCGATCATGAATGTTAAATTCAAATTTTCGGGGGGACCTCCCTGAATCAGCGTTTACAATTAATTATCGAGCTAGAACTGCTAGGTCAATTGAATAGGAACACCGTGCGCTGCACTTGCTGTAATGTAATTAACTTCCTATATTATGGTCATTTATATTTTTATTTAATGTTGTCGCAATTTGGTTGGCATTTAAAGTAGCGTTTCTATATAATCAATTTATTGCAATAAAATCGCACCTCGGTATACCCCTCGGGCCTCGGGATAAAGCACGAACGTTACCCCTGCTGGCTCTGATGCATGCTCTATTATAAGTGGGCGTCGTCACGCAGTCTTTGGAGGCGTGCTTTGAACCTAACGTTTTTGCTCAGATGACTAGACGTACTGCATGGGTGTGCTTTTTTTTACATCTTCTAAAATTGCCAAACTGCATGCCTATTTTATATATATATATATATATATATATATATATATATATATATATATATATATATATATATATATATATATATATATATATATATTATCCTGTTTTTTGTAAAAAAAACTCAAACACATTGCAGCACCTATATAGGTATAACCGTTCGAGCTCTCCCGAGAGCATTGCTGCACCGCCGTATACATACGTCAATATATATATAATATATATAGCTCCATCTTAAAAAAAAATATTAATTTACGATGCGTATCCTCATATTTACAAAAAATCTTGAATACACGAACATTTAATTGTATTTTTGTCCAGGAGGATACCCCCTCTGGCATGGCTACCGTGGCGCCGCACAGCCACCGCGGTCCAGGGTCAGCGGGCCGCAAGCAGCACCTCGGGGTGGCGTGGAAACGGTCCAGAGAGCACCTCCCTCAGTGAACTGACGTCAGGCTCTCGAGCGGCCAAAGTGCAGGCTGGTTCATCTCCTCGCTCCGCAGCCACGCGGAGAATGCTCTGACATCGGGAGAATATAAGCAAAGAACAAAGCATGACCAAGTATTAGCTTGATGCATTTAAAATATCGAGAGGTTTTTATCTCTCTTATAAAATAATTGTGGTTGATATATTTAAATGAACATTTAAAAAAATATATTAATATTTATAGCTTAATTGTGTGTCCTACAGTATAACAGATCTTAGTTTACGTGTGGATTTGATTACGCGCGACGGCCATCTTGGAAGTCATAACATGGCTAAGATAGGGGGCGCCAGTCGGTCTAGACGTATAGTCTAGTCATGTAAGGCGTAAACTTAGATTTGTTTTACTGTATATATATATATTATGTATCATGTTCATAAAGCAGATTGAACCAAATGCGCGCAGTGGTAAAACCTGCAGAAATAAAGCGCACGTGCATGTACACGTGCGTACCTCAATCATATATGATTATAATATATGCGTAGACGAATATGTTCAATATTTATTCAACAAAAATATTTTTTTAGTGTGAGCAATTAACTATATAATTATATAAAATTAACAGCTAAAAACATTTTCATCACATGGTCATTAAAAGTCATAATATATACACCATCATATTATAAATCGATAATCCATTTATTATTGTTAAAAATGAGTCGATCAAACGTCACTGACAATCCCACATATACGGTATTATGCAACTTAATATGTGTAAATCAAACATATAAATATGATGTTGCAATTTTGCTTAAGATGCGAGCGATATAACGTTAAGAATTAATCACAAAATAAATAAAAGAACACATCATATACATCATGATATTGTTTTTTGTAGTACGATATATAAGCAAAAATCTCGTAAGCATAATAATAAATATATAATATATTATATGTCCTTTACTTGAGATAACATTGGTTAAGAGAAGAGAAAATTGTACATATTTATTTTATTTTGAAAGACTGAACCTTTATTTTATGTGTGGCACCCTTATTATTACTTGATCTATATTTGGTACTTTATATTTATATAGAGGCATCATTAATTTATAATTAAGTCAAGATTAATTATATTTGACTTGTATTCACATGAACGTCACCATGTAATACAGAATACGACGTCGCTGTTGTAAAAGTGTATTATGTATAACTTATTAATTATTAACTTAATTATTATTATATATGTGGTATAATATCTGTGTTCACAATTCTATTATATTTATTTATTAAAAATGTATAATTACAAGCATAATATATAGTAAAACTTTTTGTTAAAGTATCAGATCACATCAGGTGACATGATGTTTCAGATGTTTATTAAGTTATTACAAAAAATTACATATGATATGAAAAAGTATCGAACAATATTTTATTATAGTTAAAAAACAATTAAGTAATTTTGTAGTATTTTTTTTAAAATTTATCTTGTAAGTAGCAATTATATAGTTGATTTTGTTGACTGCATGTTTACATAATTATTATACAATTTTCAGCAATTTTGTTACTTCGCAAATGAGAAGTTATGTTTTAAATTAAAATATAAAATAAATACCCTACAAAGTTTTACTGATGTACTTCATTTTTTATTCAATATACATGCATGGCAAATGCCCTGAAATATTTTATATTTTATGTTATAATATATTATATATAATTTAATAAAGGGTAAGCTAGATAATATATGCCCACACAGTGTTAAAAAAAATCCTCTATGTGAAAATTATGAAATATATCTTAAAATGTTCTCCTCTGCATGCATGCATGCATGCATGCATGCATGCATCGATCCCCTATATATTTATTACATCTCTGTATCGTCATTATACGTATATATCTCAGCTTTAAATTAAAATTCATAACTCGAAAACTGGATCGAAACTGATATTATATATATATATATATATATATATATATATATATATATATATATATATATATATATATATTATATATGTATATATATATAACTGATAGGGGATGTAAAATGGAGAACATTTTAAGATATGTTTCATGATTTTCATTTGTGGGAATTTTTTTAACATATATAATTGGGCATATTATCTCACCCTTATTTATAAGTTAATTGCATACATAATTATTATTTATTATTATATTATTATGGATATTTACAACACACTATTTATTATTTTATATATATTATATTGCAATTTGATGGTACCACGTGTAGCCCTGTTTCGGACCCCCTTAAGACATTTCGCACTTTTAACAATTTTTATCTGTCATATATATTATATATTTAAGGTTCTTAAAATTTCAAAACAATTATGAACATGTTTAATGGAATGTAGCAGGTATTAAGTTCATCATAATTTTAGTTCCATATCAGAGCATCTCTTTGAGTAAAATTTTTTTTTACGGAGGCAATGATTTCTGAAAAAGTGCCGGTTTTGGACCCATCATGTTATTTAAACGTTTTGTGGCGTTTTATAACAAATAAACGAATATTAAAAAAAAAACATGTTTTTATTCGTTTTTTATTTATTTATTTATTTATTTATTTATTTATTTATTTTTTTGAACCTGTAAAAAATTATCAAGGTAATTGCAGTTGTTATTTTCATGGAAGGGAGGGTTTGGTTAATCAGTTGCAATTTTCTTTTTTTACTTTTTTTGCCTATAAGGAGCCTAAAAGCAGGTCGGAACCAAAACAGGGCTAAAATCCAAAACGTATATATATTAATTACAACAAAATGCATTAATTGGCAATAAAATAATATTTATATTAATTTTACCCCAGTAACACAGTCCTTCATTGGAGTACCGACCTCAATTTTTTTTTTATTGCAGAAATGGATAGAGGGTGCAAAAATATACTACTCTGAATTTTTTCAGATTTTTCTGAGACCGGGAAGTATTTTTAAAAAATTATTGAAAGTCGACCATTTTGATGACGTCATGAGGCGCCTCTCCTTAAGAAAAGGATAGGACATTAACGCCCGTGACGTCATAAAACGGTCATAAAACGGACTTTCAATATTTTTTTAAAAATACTTCCCGGTCTCAGAAAAATCTGAAAAAATTCAGAGTAGCAAATTTTTGCACCCTCTATCCATTTCTGCAATAAAAAAATTTGAGGTCGGTACTCCATTTTATCCATCAAATTTCAAGCATTGAATTTGATGGAAAAATTAATACATGGAATCCCGGCGAAAAGTGGATGCGTACATATATTTTAAATAAGAATATGTAATATTTTCATTAAGGGTAAGGTAACGCCACCAATGTTAAAAAAAATCCCTCTCACAAAAATTCTGAAAAAAATTTAAAATGTTCTCCTCTATACCCCCTATCAGTACCTAAAATATCAGGTATACAAATACGATCTAGTTTTTGAGTTATAAATTTTTAAAGTTGACTACTTTAACATGGAGAAATGAAACTCCCATGTTAAATTGGTCAACTTTAAAAATTCATAACTCAAAAACTAGATCGTATTTGTATACCTGATATTTTAGGTACTGATAGGGGGTATAGAGGAGAACATTTTAAATTTTTTTCAGAATTTTTGTGACAGGGATTTTTTTTAACATTGGTGGCGTTAGTGGCGTTACCTTACCCTTAAGAAATTTAATATTGAATAAATTTTATAAATAATTTTATGATCATGGCGGATTAATATTCATATAATGATTGAATTATCTCTTTCATTTTTCAGGCATTGCAGAAACTTGCTATATCTTAATAAACTGCTTTATCATTTTCATATAATAAATTAATGTTAATTTTTTTATTTTTTTATAAAAAAATAATTTTCTGACTGAAAAAATATGGAATTTTCTCTCAAAATCCATTTGCATCAAAATTGAGTGATTTTTCAAGCAGTACATCCATGCATTTACTGGGGTAATATTGAATATAGAAAACATTGAGAGCCAAGTTTTTTCCTTCAAAATTAGATAATAATTTTTTCCAATTCTATTGAAAGTGTACGTGTATTTAAAAAAAAAAAAAAAAAAATGGTTGGTATTTTTTTTTATTAATTATAATGCTAATTAACTGAAGTTTTTTATTTGAACATATCAGTTTAAAATCTTCAAATATATAATAAAAGAAAAAGTTGTATATAATGTTAGTTTAAAATATTTTAATTATATATATTATATATACATAAAGGAAATAAAAAAAATTAGTCAAATAAATAGAAAAAGGATGTTTTTGGATCATTTTTAATAGGCAATCAAAACATATCACATACACATTACAATGAATAGGATTTCTTTGGCATGCACAAAAAGTCTAATTGGAATTTTTGTAAGATCAAAACATCGCATCTCAAAACGATGTATAAAATATTGTATCAATGAAATTGGGCACAACCATTATGTACAAGAGATTACTAGTTGCCACCAACTCAACTGTCGTAATTAGACCCCTGAATATGTGATCTTAATAGAATAAATTGTTAAATATTAATTTGAGCAATCAAAAATTACTATCTAAAAGGGTATACTAAAGGAGGGTAACGCTTGAGCTTTGATATTTTTATAAATTTATAAATAATTTTAAACTCATTTTTGCACCAAAAAAAACATCACCACCCGTACGTCTTCTAGGAGTTTCAGCACTGAAATAAGGCTTATGTCACGTCTGTTCATGTGCAGCAGCTGGGCAGGACCCCAGCAGTGCTGATGCATGGACGCATGACGACGTAAGCCTCGGTTTTCTCAGTGCCTTTTTTTAATGTAAACCATAGGGACATGCTCAAACTCCAAGAAGGTTTAGGGTGGTTACATTTTTCTTTTATGTACTAATAAGTTTGATACATACATGACGCCATATTCCTTACGGGATAAGCCAGCAGTATTTATTACCTCAGCCGTCCATAGATAGACCTCCACTGTATTCTTACATACTTGCTTCAAATATGTTTGATATTGATTATAAATTTATAAAAATATAAAAATTGAAGTCGTTCCCCTCTTTTAAGCAATATATATTAAACAATTTGTGTGTGTGTTAAATTCATAACATTAATTTTTTATACACTTTTTTTAGTGTTTATGCCACAAATCTTAGCATACAATAATAATTAATTAATTAAGCACTCAAAAGTGCATTTTTGTGAACGTTGATCAATTTTACTCTTAAATTGACAAGATAATAAAGTTCTTAATATGGCACAGTTCCATTTCATACATGACTAAATTTAAAACATCACTAACTGATAGCCAGCAGATAGAGAAGCAAGGTAAGAAATATTTATTTTAATAAATTCAATTCATGTTTTTTTTTTTTTTTTTTTTTTTTTCTTCTTGTGATTTTTTCCCTCATAAAATTGTAATAGTAATGCATGATAATAATTCACAGATAACTACAAAGCGTTAGGCAATATTTGTTTATCAATTGGTCTTGGAAAATAATATTAAATAAAACTAGTTAGTTTTAGTTGAAATGAAACAAACAGAACTTGACCTGAGTATTTGTAAGCAATCCTTATAGTAAAATTGATGGGTAATAAAGACAAATATTAATTATTTTAAAGTATAAAAAAGTACATAATTTGGTAAAATATAATAAATATTTTAACTGAGGGTGTAGCCAATAAGGAAACTTATGTTCAGAACACAATGCAGATCAGTAAAATACATTTGAAAGAGTGGGCCAATTCCTTTTGACCCATTAACTTAAAATGGCACAACATACCATACATGTTTTAAACAATTCTGGTTACACCATTGCTGCTTTAGCATTACCATTTTTAATAAATGCTTACAATGTGTAAGGTGATGCATACATAATGATTAAGTGAAGCATTCTACAATATTAAATCTAGAGCCTAAAATTGCACTGCAAAAGATGACGCATATTTTTTTAGCAGATAAAACTATGAATTTAGGTACCATTAACATTTTTTAAATATTTTTAAGTAACTTTAATACGAACATTTTACCTGCTTTTAAATTGTCATTTTAATATCTAACTAGATACATGCAATGATAAAATACTTCAAAATTAATGAATTAATGTACAATCTGCTAGGTAGTCAATAATTATGATTAAAGTGCTAGAAACTTGCAAAATCTTTGCATAAACAAACTTGTGTATACTGTATGATAGTAGTAAAAATGAAAATTCTTTAAAGGTGAACTAAAGGGATTGCTTTTTTTTTCCATTAGGGAACCTTATATTACCTATCCCATCCATCTGCACTAATTTTTTCATGGCAGATACTTATTGTGCTGCTGTAGGACAATTAGTAAAAAAGTGAAGTTGTGACGTATCAGCGACGGTTGGTTGACTTAAAACTCGCCGCCGTGAAAAAACACACGAGCGACCGCGGAAACTGCCGAGAGAGTGGCGATCGCGAGCCGATCGCCGCTCCCTCGGCAGTTTCCGCGGTCGCTCGCGGTAGCTCGTGTGTTTTTTCACGGCGGCGAGTTTTAAGTCAACCAACCGTCGGTAATACGTCACAACTTCACTTTTTTACTAATTGTCCTACAGCAGCACAATAAGTATCTGCCATGAAAAAATTAGTGCAGATGGATGGGATAGGTAATATAAGGTTCCCTAAAGGGAAAAAAAAGCAATCCCTTCAGTTCACCTTTAAGAAAATTTAAAACATTTTAAGACTTCAGAAAGGTGTAAATCACCAAAATTCAAGATGTTGGGATCATAACAATAAGATACAATGAAAATGTAATACCATTGTTACAATTATATTACATAATTATAACGAAACATTGAAAACAAAAAGGGGGGCTTTAAAATTGAAATAACAATAATTATATAGTATTGTAATAATTATGCATTCAATGGTCAGCAAAAGGCACATCTTCTTTCCATCGAAGTGAATAACCATGAACCATGCAGTAATGAAGCACCCTATTGCTAACCACTAAAGCTCTATTACAATAATAACTTAATTACATTTTGCTTTGATTTAACAGGGCGAGGGAGATAAATTTTACCTAAATTTTGTATTATACTGTTACCAATGGAAGATCTAAGAGAAGTATTGTGGTGGAAATTTTTGTTGTATTGAAATGTTTATACATCAAAATTTGACACTACTATAATATTTTTGTCAGGATGCTGTGATTATTAAAGATATAAATAATAACATTAATCCTTTTACCTCGTTGATTAATGGGCAGATTTTGTTCTTTGAGTAGTGATGGTGAAAAAGACCTGGTGTAAGGGACAGTGTAAACTCGTGACACAGGTGGCGCTAGTGCTTGGGCCACACCTGGTAGAACACCCAGTCCTCCATGAAACTCGGCACAAAGGCGTGGTCACGGCTGAACTCTACTGGTGTGTCCAGAGACTTGAGCTGCTCTTCATACATGGCCAGGGCCTTGGGACATGATGAACCATTTCCCTGCAATAAAACAGCTATTGTATACACCAATTAAGAAAATAATACGTTGCCAACAAAGAATTCAGCACTGATCAGTTTATTCTAGAAATTACTAATATCAAATTTTGCAGTAATGAATTTTATAACAAATTTGGTACTAAATTTTTTAAGCTATAATTGGGACTTTAAAATCTTTGTGAGTAATAATTCATAGAATCTTACTATATATCCAAAGCAAGTCTGCAGAAAGTTTCAGGTCAAAAATTACTGGCAAAATAAAAATACCAAGTTAGGCAGTTAGCTGATTGAAATATAGACCATCCAGTCCCATATACCGTACAGTTTTAAAAACACTGGATGTAATATCCCAAAATGCAATTGAGAATTTGGCTCCCTCAATAATGATGCTTTGTTTAATAATATAATAGAATGAATGAAATTTTGTAATAAATGCAATAATTTACATTAATTTAAAATATATTAATAAATATAAAAAAAAGTTAATATCCTTGACGCCATTTTACCCTTTCGGGTGTGGCCAGGTATTTAACCTTGTGTGTAAGAGTTATCTTGCGACCGAGCTGGGGCTTACCAGGTTCCCAGAACCCTTTTCTGCACTCTTCTGGGCTTGACTACCAGATCTGTGAGGCCTGCAGTATTTGAACTACAGGGGTGATCACTGCCTTCGGAAATATTCCGAGAGATGGCAGCACCGTGATCATTTGTGCCGCCGTACATACAGCACGTGCCAGTAGATGGCAGCAGTGTCACTTTTTACAGCATCACCCCTCCAAGTACTAACCACGCTCGACGTTGCTTAACTTCGGTGATCTAACGAGAACCGGTGCATTCAACGCGACAAGGCCGTATTAAAATATATTAAATATTATAAATATACTGCAATTGATTGTATGGAGTTTTGCAGCATGTAAAATTAGTTTTAATGTGAGAATATTTTGATTTAATGAAGAAATAATTATGCTTACATGGGTCATAAACTTTCCAGTTGGCTTGAGCACTTGCAGAGCCTTGTTCAAAATGAGCCGGATGAAGTCCCACACCTGGCCCTGTGGAGAGCTTGACAGTGGGATGTCTGTCAGGTCTCCGAACACATAATCAAAGGTACGACCCGAGGTAATGTATTGCTGCAGCAACTTCACGCAGTCCGCAACAATTATCTGCAAGTAAAAATGCTGGTAGAAACAAATTAACAGTAACCTATTCTAAGTATTAGCACAAGTTTTTACTAATTTTACAATTTTATGTGCTGTAATAAATATTTATGAGTAATCTGTAGTTGGTTGTACATGTAAAGTATTAATTATTATTAGTATTATTATTTTTATGTTTCGAAACTTAATTGATGCAATCAATATTAATTCAAAGTTTTATTTCTTAAGCTTTTTCCACCATAGGCAGGCTTGATATAAATTCAAATATTAGCTTTCAGAAGAAAAATAAAAAGAAACATCCAGGAATTGAACCTAGGACCTATGCTGCACATTAGCATAATATAAATAAAAGTACTGTAAAAGTGAAGGAAGAAGAAAACCGAACCCCCTAGTAGCTCAGCGGTAGAGCAGTGGTTGCGAAAACCATAGATAGGTCCCAGGATCGATTCCTGGCTGGGCTTTCTTTCTTTCATTTTTTTTTTTTTTTCTGAACGCTAATATTTGAGTTTATATACAAATGCGTACTGATGACAGAAAAAGCATAAGAAATATAACTTTGAATTAATATTAAAATACCGTCATCTGTTGGAGTTATTAAACCTTGTCTTCATTGAAGACAAGGTGTAAATAATTCTCAGATTTAAAAATATTAATTCGAATTTGGACCAATATTCTAACTTCTAATTATAATGTGCAGTATGCAATGTACACTTAAGCAATTAATAAGCATTTAAGAAGTTTCAGAACATTTTGGCTTGAGATAGGAAACTAGTTCAGCATCTTGTAGTTGGCTAAGTTTTGATTTTGAAAAAGTTGTCAAGATATTTTGACAGGGCAGACGTTCGTTTATTATACGAGTGTACATTTACTTTTAAAATAAATGCACTCAAATAAGTACAGTACTATTACAGTACAGTACAAATACAGTACTAATTTCTTTCTTAAGTGTTGTAACATTTACAAGAAATCTGTCGCCTCTACTAATGTACCTCGTAGTTTTCTCCCGTCATGGAGTCTAGACAGGTGCCACAGCACTTGCGCAGGTGCTCCTTGCAGGCGGACATCACCACTTCATCAATCTCCAGCATGGTCACGAACTTGGGCTTCTCCTTGAGCAGCTCCCACAGTAACGCCCCATCTCCGCCTCCAAGAATGAGCACCTCTCGACCCTCGTAAGACTCCTTGCCTCGTTGCATCAACGTCTCTGTGTACACCAAGTCGCTGTCTGCAAGGTCTGCAAACACAATCTGAAGTCAGTTAGGGCACACAAGCTGCGTTCATCATACTCTCTTTGCCTCGTATACAATCTACAACAACTGTTACGATCACCCACAAATTTGTGTGCACAAAAAAAAAAAAAAAAAGTATAACTTACTTTGCAAGTCGTCAAGGACGAGCATGTTGCCAAAAGTTGGCGAGTGGAAGATCTGGATCTTCTGGTAGGCAGAGCGCGACTCAAACACCAGTTCATCAAAGTCATACTCTAGGATGCGCTCGTCTGCAAGAGAAGTACCGTAAGTGATGAAAATATGAAGATAAATAAAAGCCTAGCTACTTATTAAAGGCCATGCAAATAACAGTCAGATCATAATATAAAAGTAATAAAATTGTAACAATGAAAAATCTTGGGAGTAAAACAACAATCTTACTTGTATAATACATCCAACAAAGCTTCACAATAGAGGAAATAAAATATTACACTAACAGTACCTATCAGTAGTCTCCTGCACCCTCATTTTACTGCTAACTAGATATAAGCAGAACACATTACATAATCTTAGACTGCAGTGATGATATATTAATTATGAGTGAGCAAGGCGTTATCATCCTTGTTTATAAAACCCACTTGCCTCAAGGCAAAATTGTGTTAACATATTATCGCTGCAGTCCGTTGACCAATGATAAACACTATTTTAAATTCATACCTGACGAGAGGATGTACTTGTTGATTCTGCCCCCTCGCGTCAGCGCTGGGTACTTGTGGCTGCGTGAGCTTGACAGTTTGGCGGCCAGGGCAGACTCAAGCGAGCTGACTTGCTGTAACATGCCTAGCCTTGAGCCAACATGCAGGATTGGACTGTGCGAGAGAAGGGGCATGCAGCTGTGTCTGCTGCAACTTGGTGCAAGAAATAAACATTAAAGTAAAAGGAGAAAAACTAGAGAATGAAAAAATTAAAGTAGATATTGTGTACGTAGCTACCGCTGCATGCTTTTCTAACATTCTAGTAATGAAGCTACTCAGGTTCACCTGAGGTGGTCATGTACACGTCGAGATTCGCGCCCCTGCGGAGGGCAGGCAGCAGCTTGCTACGACACCCACACAGGGCCACCCTGATTCTGGCTTCTAGTGCTCGGCATTGCTGCAATATAGGCAGGTTTCTTTCATACCAACCTCTCATCAGAGTAGAAAATAGAATTTCTTTGTAAGTCAGGGGCGTATGGTAATGTAGAAGTAATGTGTACTCTAAATAATTGCATTAGACTACAGGAAATATTGCAATATTTTTCCCCATTTAAAATATCCAAACCCTTCTGCACATACAGTATAATTACTATATATAGCATAGTCACCGGTTTATTTTTCAAACCAAAGTAAACAGTAGATAATTTTATTTCAAATCGTTAGTTTGTGGTAAACAATTTGTATTAATGAAGATGGATTTGCTATTTTTCTGTTGAGTTTATTATTATGTATATGCTATGCATCTATAGCATATACACTATACACTCTTGCAGCAAAAAGTTTGGATGTGAAGTGTTCATTTTTGGCCATTGAGGCCCATTGACAGTAAGCTTAACAGTGGGGTAGGCCAAAAAGGAGGGGACGAGAGAGGATCCCTCTCCCTGCCGAAATAACACCCCAAAATGATGAAGAACCCCTACAAATTTTTTTTGGCTAATGAACAGAACTTGGTTAATGAGACGCAATAGTCCTGGCTGATAGAACCTGCATGACCATACCTCAAAGGTGATGAGAGGTGGCTCGTCCTCAGCCTTGTAGTACTCAATGCAGCACGAGACAAGGCCTGGCCCTCTGAAGGCTCTCAGAGTGACAAGACAGCTGCGAGGTCCCGACCACATGATTATGAGGCCATCAGGGCCGCAATCCTGCATCATGTGCATGTTGAGACAAGGCACAAAGTCTGCCAGCACCAATTGTACGTCGGTCTGGATGTTGGACCCTGAATCTGAAACATTTTGTTGATTCTAGAATACTAGGATAAGTGTAGAGATTTTAAACCTTACCTAACTTTGTTAACTCATCTACTTTAAAATCCAGTAAAATAGTGTTGATCGCCATGGTGTGAGATCAAATTTTCTGTAAAAAATAAAATACATATGTAATATTATTAAGGCATTCATGCTGTAGGACACAGTACAGTACTACACTTAGCTCCGTAAGAAAATCAAGGAGACCTTGATCTTGCTAGGGCATGCCGATCGAGGCATTTTTTGAGTACGTCAACGTGTTTTTGAGCTTCTTTTACAGTTAAAATTTTCTGCTGAATCACGCCGTAAAAAATATATCTCCTTAAGAAATTAATTTTTTGTTTCTCTGCGAAATGACTTACACTGCTACATGACTATGCACACACTGCTGGGGGGAGAAAAGTCCAAGAATTATGTAAGGGATTACAGGTCAAATGAATTTTAAGCAATTTTAAGCAATTTCTTTATAATAAAAAAAAGCATAATAAAAATAATATAATTATGCATATGTGTGTGTATATATATTAATATATATATATATACAAATATGAAATTGAAATGTATTTTAAATGTTTTTAGCACATAACGTGGTGCGTGGTGATTAAAGAAAATAATATTGCTTGTCCGCTTGAAGCTTGAACCTCATTTGACTGCTGGTGTACATACTAGCTATAATAGAGCCTTGTTTTTTTCTCCCCCCATGCAGTGTATGTACATATATATGAAAGAAGCTTAATAAGGTCAGGAAGAAGTTTTGGTAGTGTAATTAATGATTTTTTTAAATGTTCTGATAAAAAATTAAAAAGTAGTTTAAAATAGTGTCAATGTGTTTAATTTAAATTCTATTTCTGTGACCCTAGATTAAGGGATTTTTTGACCTCTAATCACCCCGCAGCACATGCCATCTACCAGCAGAGCATAACGTCTGAACCCCTGAACGCCCCCAAAGCCAAAGCATAGGCTGATTCCCCATGGACCATGGGCGGCATGGGCCGGTAAAATCGAGCCAAAGACTATCGTCCATAAATGAAAGAAAACTTGGATTAAATTCATGCATTATCTACTACGGACAAAGAGAAATTCATGAAAAATACAGTGCACATTATTTTGTTTACCTCAGTTTTCACAAATCTTAATAAATTTCTTATAATCTGTAGCTGCCAAAAATATTCGGCTACTTTTGCAAATTTGACAACTTGCTGGGTTGTGCTGCCACCTTGAGAGTAACTCCGACACAGTGTTGCCAACCCGATGAGATGAAAAATCCCCATCAAACCCAATCTGGAGCTCAAAAATACCCGTTTCAGAGTAAAAATGCCCGTCACCGTATATGCTATTTTGGAAATGCAAAATTACCAAAAAAAAACACGTTTTCGAGTCGTTGAGCGGGGAGGGGGGGGGGGCTTTTTTTTATGTATAATGTATTGTATATTTTTCCATTTATTTATCACGTACTTTTCATGCATGATGCATAATATATATATATATATATATATATATATATATATATATATATATATATATATATATATATATATATATATAATATATATATATATGTAATATATATATATTTCTTTTTTTTTGCATGATACACCTCGTAGCCCTGTTTCGGTGTTTCGGACCACAAAAATTCAAAAAAATTATAAACACGTTGAAAAAGTGCCGGTTTTGGATTTGACATGTTATTATTTAAACGTTTTGTGACGTTTTTGTAACAAATAAACAATTTTTTTTTTGAAAAAAACCCTGTTTTTATTCGTTTTTTTTATTATTATTTTTTTTAATTATTTATTTTGTTTTATTTATTATTATTATTTTTTTTTGAGCCAGTAAAAAAAATATCAATTAAGGTATTGCAGTTGTTATTTTCATGGAAGGGAGCAGGGTTTGCATGATGGTTAATCAGATCAGTTACAATTTTCTTTTTTTACTTTTTTTGCTTAATATATATAATTGAAGGATCGATCGAGCTCTAAGGCGCTGCAGGTCGGAACCAAAACAGCTAGGGCTAAAATCCAAAACTGGGCAGCAAATTCATGGTGTTCAAAAATGTTTATTTTATAACATTATAAAGTTTTTTCTTGATTGCTGGAAAACGGAAAAAAAAAAACACATTTGAAATTTGAAGTTGGTTTAATTTAATTTTTTTTTCTGGCATTTTTTTTTTTTTTTTAATTGGAAAAATATTTTATGTGCCACTCATTCTTGATCCCATAATTATACGTATATTATATTATACTTCATCGATTTCTTAATATTTTTCTATTAATTAATTAATTAATATGATTTACACTTTTTGGATACGACAATTTTACGACATATCGATCAATGCATGCGCATGCAGACGCATGACGCAGCCACCAATTTGAATAAGTAATTTTTAAGTGATATAAATATTTCGCGCTTTTTTATTACTAGCGTCAATAGCCAATCAAATTTTTAAAAAATAAAATTCTTGAATGTGATTGGTTAAGAGACTCCAATCCTCCTCGAATCCTCCTATTGATAATATTTTTTTAAAAATGTTTTGTTTTTGGTACAAAAATATGTTGAAAGCACACAATTTTGCATTAAAACACCCGTTTGAGTAAAAATACCCGTTTTTTCCCATTGATCGACAAAAATACCCTTTTTCCCGTTTCTGCAAATTTTTAGTAAAAACGCCCGTCGCCGCGGGTAATACCCGCACGGTTGGCAACACTGCTCCGACATTAATGTTCAACAGCTGGGACGGGAGTCGCTGGGACTGGGAGAAACCGGAGAGCTTCCGTATGCGGGGCCCGTGTACGATTTTCGTATGTGGAGACAAAAATACCGAAACAACGTCCGAGAAAAAAAAGTTCTGTGTTCTGTGTTTTTGTGTTTTAGTGTGTTCGGAGACTTCGGAGTTCGTAGCTAGCAGAGCAGGACTAGCAGGAGCAGAGTAATAAGTTCAGTTGTCTCTCAAGAGTTCAGAGTTTAAAGCTTTTTTTATCCATAAGTATTTAAAACGTTTTAAATACTTCAATTACTCGGGTAAGTTTATAAAAGAAGCTGTATTGTAGAGTCTTGTACAATTATGATAGAATGAAGTTGTATGGTATATGCATACAGTATGCATACATACTGTATGCATACCAGCAGTGTACAGCCCAGTTTTGGATTTTAGCCCTGTTTTGGTCCCGGTCTGCGTTTAGGCTCTTTATAGGCAACAAAAGTAAAAAAAGAAAATTGTAACCCATTAACCAAATCATCGATATCCTTTCCATATATTATGAAAATAACAACTTTCAATACATTAATTGACAATTTTTTACGAAAAAAAAAATAAATAATAATAATAATAAATAAATAAAATAAAAGTGAATAAAAACAGTTTTTTTTATTAGCTTATTTGTAGTAAAACGTCATTCGCCGTTTAAATAACATTTCAAATCCAAAACTTTTTTCAAAAATCATGTATGCATATATGCATACCACCCACTCCATAATATACTGTACAGTATACTTATATTTATGCATATCATAATAATATACAGTATAACAGATCTTAGTTTACCTCCAGACAGTCCAGTCTAGACTTAATGGCGCCGGATATCAGCCAATGAAAAGGCTAGAATGACTGCTGGCCACCTTTTCATTGGCTGATATAGCTGGCGCCGTCTAGTCTATGCATACTGAACTGTCTAGAGGTAAACTAAGATCTGTTATACTGTAATATGCATAATAATATATATCATACCCAATAAGAGAAGAGTGTAGAAGAGGTATGGTCTTCGAGTGTTTAAGCCCCGCCCACTTGATGTTGTCATGATAGAGATCGAGCTGTAGGAATAAAGGCTGGTTTATGCTGGCCGGTAAGTGACATCGTATAACGACGGCGACAGCCGTCAGGTAAAAATTGTCATTTTTTTATGCTGCTGTACAATTTGTTGCATCTGCGCATATGCCAGGCAGGAGGCTGACGGCCGAAGCCGCCGTCAAAAGTTAAAAGTTGGTCAACTCTCCCGGCCACCTTCCAGGCAGCCGGCGGAACACGGCAGACAAGATAAATGCCCCCGCTCGCTCAATGCAATATATTGAACATTGACTCCGCCGTCAGACGGCGTTACTTACCGGCCAGTATAAACCAGTCTTCACATTGGATGGCTCTATAATGACGTCACAAAAATGGTCATGTGACTTCTGATGCCCGTACCTCTTCTACTCTGTCTTGTATCATACCAATTAAGGCTTGCACACTGCTACAGTATAACAGATCTTAGTTCACCTCTAGAGTCTCTAGACAGTTCAGTATACTGAACTGTCTAAAGGTAAACTAAGATCTGTTATACTGTAAGTGCGTGAAGAAATTAATAGTATGCGGATAGTCCTAAATTTCATTGCAGATCATTGTAAAATCCACCCATAAATAGAAGTGGACTAGATTTTTTTTGTTATTTTCGCACCCCAGGCATAATTTTCAAAACCCTTATCTTGCCGTGTGTAAAGTTTCAAATATTTAAAATTACTCTTTCCATAAAAATTTTCAAAATTGCATTGAACTCAATGAAATATTGAAAATCTAGGACTAATATTAAAAAAAAAAAAAAAAAAATGATGCATCGATGTTCAGTGCACAGGTCTGGTGGATCACCCAGGTAGTAGTGTACAATATGTATAACTGTATACAGTATCATACTTTAAATACCCATACTGGATAGTTGCTAGCCTTTGATTAGATAGACCCCATATCATATAGTGTATGTCATAAATCTCTAGCAGGACCTTCCACCAATTGTGGCATCAATTATTTTATTCTTTAATTTTAACCCCTCAGGGGTCAGAGTAACATGAATTTTACCCTTGCCTAATTTGCTACATAACACACAGTTAGAGTATAGTTGCAGACAACTTGCAGTTAACCCAAAATGTTATTTTTCAGTATAATGGAAGAAGAAGCACAGGGAAGTGAGGTGTCTAATCCAGCCACAGCTCCCAGCAGTGGTGATGGCAGCCTGCCAATGGTTCGACCTCAGCAACCGTCTCTGTCCAAGTATGCTCAGCTTCTGGCAGTCATCGAGGAGATGGGGAAGGACTTACGTCCTACTTACGCTGGCAGCAAGAGCTCTGCTGAAAGATTGAAGAGAGGTATTATACACTCCCGCATTTTAGTGAGAGAGTGTTTGATGGAGACAGAACGTAGTGCAAGACAATGACAGGGCACTGACATGGAGCTTAACGCTCTAGTACATGAATACCTGCAGTTGAGCAGTAAATAACACTATGGCCCTACGCTAACAACAAAATTATTTTGAATAAGACTGTCCCATTTTGTAAAATAAATATATACGTACTTGCAGTCTATAATAGTGGGTATAATAATTATTGTAGAAGTACAGTCTGATTTTTGTTACAGCCATATTATGTTTAGGAAGTATGTAGTTCAATGTGCACATTTACAGGAATTTTAGTAAATTGTATTGTGACTGATAAATTTAATGTCTACTGTAAGGTGACATCCTAAAATTAAAAATATACAAATTATCTATCATATATACAGTATATATAATATATGTATAAGCATATGAATCATTATTAGTAAAAATAGAAAAAAAGTGTGTTTAATATGCATATACTGTACTTACAGTTGTTAGTAACAACTCCTACTCCTATAGGCTGAAAATACAAAGAAATATAGAAAATGACTGTTAAAATATAATTAAGTGGTGTATTGTCTATAAAGCATATATATTTTTTTTTTATTTTAGTAATATATACATAAATTTGTCATTTAATTTTTTTAAAAAAGCAAACTATATAATATAATGACAAGGCAATATTATAATTAGTGTATAATAAATTATTGTAAAGTTTTTCTTTAAAAAAGTGAATCCCCCCCCATCTCCCCCTCCCCCCCTCCCCATCCACTATTCTCCCTCAGCCTATGTATTTTTCATCACCTACTGTAAAGGTTATGTGCAATTGTAATGTGATGTGATACTGTAGTCACAAATATAGATTGCAGAGACATTGTTTAATTTGAAAGGGTGCTTTAACCAATGCTATCAGCATATATTAAATTGCAGTTTAACATTTTTAGTCTCTGCAATCGACCCATTAATATAACATAACTGTAACTGTTAAGTGTACCATATATCATGTAATGACTCCAATTTAGTCCAAGTGGTGTTAAAGTTTAGTAGATTTATACTGAGACCAATTTTTTTTTTTTTTTTTTTTTTTTTTCAATTTTCTGCTCCATGATATAATGAATATAATGCTGTTCAGTGAGATAATGAGATGGAGCTGGATTATCATTACTGTGCAATGTATTTTTGTATAAGTAGACCTATCTAGTACAAACATCTAGTCTTCCCCCTACCTGTTTCATATATTGTGTTATGTACGAAAGTCATAGGCAAATCACAATACGACTGTATTCAGTAAAATAGTACAAATAAATCAATATTTATTTCTAATGTCATACTTCTAATCA